>VXBZ01001193.1:69420-114736 GCA_013399135.1 Heliornis fulica | reverse complement strand
TGTATAGCTTTCCTCTCTGCAAAGACCCTTAGTCCTTTTCTGGTCTTGAAAAATCCCACACATGGAACACCACCAAAAAAACCCACCCCTGAGAAATTCCCATTAATCAGTCTGCAAATTGTGGAGCAGTAGTTGAGGGTCATCTAATCACAACTTCAGAATTTCTTCTTCCATTTGTTTTTGTCCTTTTAATGTTAAGCTGTACACAACAGGATAGGGACAAGAGACACTCCCTTAAAGAAAGATGTAAACAGACTTTTCTTCTTTTCCCAACATCTCTCAGCTGCACCAACAGGTCTTAACAAAGTCTTGTCCAAGTGGTCGATCCTGAAAGTTAAAATTACCTCAGGAATCACCTTCTTGCACCCTCAGACCTAGATCTCCTGAGCCTGTTTATATTTCTTTTCTATCTGCAACTGCTATGATAAGACCTGGAAAGCTGCAAACAGTTTTCCCCACTGTGATAGACAGGAACAAAGCCTTCTGCAGCAAGCAGCGGATAGAAAGTAAATAGGTTCATGAGCTCTGGGAAACACTAGCAGCCCTGCAGGCAGGGTAGCAGAAAACGTAAAATAAATACAGTTAAAGAGTAAGAAAAATATATTTATTTTTGCTCCTTTAAGCTTTGAGCTATTCGAGAAGGTTGTGAGGGAGATCTTAGTTCAGAAGGGCACAAAATAACCTACTTGTGGGCAACACAGTTGCCTCACAGGTGGAAAAAAAAAGGGAAAATGGAATTCAGAGGATCCACAATGCTGGAGGCATAATCATTAAGGAGAGGATACCCAAACCATTAGGAATGACCAGAAAAACAGACCACATGATGAGAAGTATCAAGAGAAGCATATTTTCCACAAATTTAAGTAATTTCTCCTATCGTTTTTTTCAGTACTTATCAGGAAATCCCAAACGACTAATGGAACAACCCATAAATTGAACAGACTTCAGAGGGGCATTCTGAAGNAGAAACAGGGCTGTACAGTATATAGCTGGGTTTTTTTTTTTTTTTTTTGCTAAGTGTGAGGGTTTTGTTGTTTGTTTGGGGTTTTTTTAATGAATAGTGCCTGGAAGGCACAACAAGAGAACCAACTACTGCATTAAATCAATATTGTGTCTTGTAAAACATATAACAGCACTAGAAAATAACACATAATCTGAGAAAAACCCGGTCATGATGCATTTCTATCTCTATGGAATGCTACAGAATGTAAAATATTTACTTCTTTCTCCTTCCAATTTAAAACCTGCTTTCTTCTGAGATTATGCTCAACAAATATTTCAGCTGGAGGAATTAAGATAGAATGCTTATATGTTGCTAAGAGATGTGGACTCTTAAACGAAACAAAAGGAATTAAGAAAAAAATAATTGCGATGCATTTTGCCCATCCCCCATCAGTAAAGCCCTGTTTTCCTCAGCTTTGCCCCTCATCCTTCTGTCCAGCCTGCACAGCTTAATTGCAAAGAGATTTTGTTGCATCAATGACCCAAGTGCCATATGCTTTTCTTGACAGTTTTTTACTGCAGTTACACCATTTCTGCCTATTGCTATTCCTCTTCTTTATGCAGCATTTGTCAATACTTTTAATACTTCCATCAACCAGAGTGATAGCATGGTTCCATAGTCCTTCTCCCTTATGTAAGTTTACTGAGATTTCAACAGGTTTCCTTTCCATTTAGGATAAAAATTAAGACCTTTTGAAGTTCTAATAACAAAGAGGATACATATGAGAAATACCCCTGAATAGTTCAAGCTCCAATGTATGTTGTAGAGGAAACTAGATTCACTTCACCTCACTTCACTTCTGCTTCTCTCTTACTCTCTCTCTGTCTCATATGCCTCAGCCACTGTTCTTTGCTATTTTTAGATGGCTGTCTCTCAAGAGGGACTCAAACTTCTGCATAAATTAGCATTTATTGTCCTGAGAATTCAAACTTGGGTCTCATACATCCCAGTAAATAATCAAAAGCTGTTTGGCTAGATACTGCACTTGTGTTTATTTCTTGCAGAGCAGATCTCCGAGAGGAAATATACTGGTGGTCAGTTCACTCATCTCTAATATGGATGGTTGAATAGAAGCCCCCAGTGGGAACCATGAGACATGGGACTAGATTTGGCCTCTCTTACATCTGAAATGAGCAGGACCATCACACTGTTGAGCTGCTCTGGGACATCCCTCTTGTCTGATGAGACTTTCTAACCTGCAACCAAGACAAGTCTCTGGAAAAGGTTTGTGTCAAACTGGTTTGCACCAGAAGTGCATGTCACTCTTGGCAGACCGCTTTTCCTTTGGAAATATCTCTTTGGCCAAAACACTCCTAATATAGCATTGCTATCTGTCCAACATATAAATTTGGTTTAACCAACCAATATCTACTGAACCAAAGTCTGACTGACATAAACAAAAAGTTATATCCTCTTCTGTTTCACATAGATTTTATGCTGCACTCATCGCTGTACTACTGCCAGCACCGTGTCAGTGATGCATATATGAATCAGTACAAACCATTCACAAGTTCTATATTTAAAAGGCTCCGGATGTAGCAGTTCTTCCAGCCTCGTCAGATGTTCGGAGGCGGGTAGGCGTGAAGGGAGGAGAGGGGAAAGGAGTGTTCCGCTTCGAATTCCCACCAGTTTGTTTTGACATCTCCCTTGTACCAAAGTGGCTGGAGCTCACTCGGTGGCTCGTGGAGAGTCGTGTGTTGCCAATCCGATACGATGACTCTGCATACACCGCCAAAAATTGTAGTGGTTTTTTCAGCTCGGATCACAAAGCAAGCTCATGTTTAATTTGGTAGCTACTATCATCCCAGCTCTTTTGTGAAGCATTGCTGCTTTACATCTGTATCCCTGTGTTTTACAAGCAAATGACAGGCTTCTTTTTTTTTTTCAGATACTTTGCCCAATTATATAAGATTGTCACAAGTATGTAGAAGATAGGGAGAAAGAGAGCTGTTCTGCTGAGACAGCTGACAAAAGGAGCGACTCCAGCTCCCTGTGCACTCCGGACTTGGAAGAAAGCCCTCCTCTTATTTTCCCTATTCACACTATATGAAGAAAATAAAAACGTGGCAGTGGGGAAAGGGAAGAGCTGGCATAGGTTCCATAGGTAAGGAAGCCAGGCAACAGAGGAGGAAATTCCTGGGGTTATTGTCCTCCATAGCAGGGAAATATGGTGATGGTGTTGTTCAGATCTCCCTCTCTGCCTTCATTTTCTCTTTCTGCACTGTGCCGTAGCACACTTCTATGTCCTAAAGGCATCTGCCCTCTGAGAATCGGTTCTGTTTTGCTTGTACCATTATTACAGGCCTAGTGTCTCTGATACATGATTGAGGCCTGACTCATAAATAAGAGCTACTATAAATTTAAGCCACTGCCTTGTTTAATCCCCTTTTGCCCACACAGCGAGGAAACTGACTGGAATTTATTGCTTTGCTTATTCTCCCTGATTTATTCAGTCAGGAGCCTGCTTGCATTTTCCTCTATTTGACATTATTTTATATCTTGTAACATAATATATTTTCATTATATTTTAATATACCATGTGGCAAGTGTAACCACACAGCGAAATTTTGGGATCTTTCTGCTTTGTGCTGTTATTTCTCATGTACAACAATGTCTACTACATGATGAAGACCTGACTCATAAACAATAGCTTAGGTCACCATCTTATTTATTTTCCTGAACAGTATGGCCAAGGAACTAACAGCTTGGTAATTTATTTGACATTTGTATCAGGATAGTACGATCTATGCCCCTGCGTAGGAATGCAGGGCTCATCTGTTGACCCAAGCTATTAGCAAGTGTAGAAATCTGCATTAAAACACCAGGAAAGTTGTGCTGATTCAATTCTGGATGTGCAGCCTTTAAATTCTGACCAGGAGAACTCTGTGCCATTTTCTATACAGGTAGAAAGAGTTAAATACCTTCAAAGGAGAAGAGATAGCTTGGCATAAAGATGCTGTTGGTTTATATGTGCACGTTCACCAGTTTAGCAAGTCTTTGAGTGGGATTGGAACAGAGTGAACTCATAAAATCTGAGAAGTCCATTCCTATATATTTTTTGGTTTGTTTCCAAAATCACAATTAGAACTGCGATATTTTCTTTTAAAGCTAAACATTTTCTTCTGAAATTAACTCTTTAAAAAAAAATGTGACAGCAAATTAATTTCTAGCTGAAGCTTTTTTTTTTTTTTTTTTACTTCCCCACTGTACAAATTAATTTCTGTGACCAAAAAAAAAAAAGCTAAAATGAGATAAGGTGGAATAAGAGAAGTCGAGAGTCAGAATAATTATCAGGTTTTAAAAATTTGTCTGATAAATTTTAAAACAAAATTATTTTCACTCTTTTTGCATATGGGAGGGTTTCACAGAGGGTTTCACATCACCTACAATGGCAGTCACAGGTGTGGAGGAGAGGCTGGTTTTTCAGAAGAGTCGCCTTTGCAGCATAGACTAGCTACCAAGGTGTTAAGTCCAGGGGCTATAGCACCAAGTGGAGACATCACTGGGTGTAACAGGTGACAGCAGGCAACACTGGGAACATTTTGGGAAAAGAAGTTTTTCAGAAGCCAAGCAGCCTGATGAAGAAGGAAAAGCTCTAGCACACGCAGACAAGAGGCCAGTAACAAGGACATTCTGAAAATTGAAGCTGATGCACTCACACTATTACTGAGTTTAGTCCTGTATACTCCCTGGTTCCCTAAGGGCTTTCACCAGGCGGCAGCTAGGGCAACTGCCTCCTAAGGTTAATGGCCAAAAATAAGCTACATGACAACACTTAGTAACTTCAAGTCTTATTTCAAGTTGTGTGCAGGACAAGTGGCTGCCATAGTACTGACTACAGTTCCTGCAGGTGTCTGGAAAAAAAAACCATTCATTGTTGTAAGGATTCTGGAAAAGGTGGTTCAAGCATTTGCTTTGTAAGAGCCTGGTGTGTAAGACCAGGGATGATGCACATGCATGCCCTGTGCTGAATCAGAGACACAGCCCTGACCAAATAGTCAGGGAAATTGTGGAAACTGAGTTTCTGCTTCTGTTTGGCCCTCCTGACTGCTGCAACATCTATTGTAGGCCAAAAAATGCCCATGTTAAAATAATGCCATAAAAATCCCTTACACCAGTGTGAAATACTCTGGTTTCCAGAAATCAGAATATTCTGTACATATGAAAACAGCTTCACTTGAGAATGCTTGAGCAACTTGAGTCAAAAATAGCTTCTTTGTTACATTACATATATGTTTTGATAGCAATATGTAGAACTAAGGCCGCAAGCATTAGGACATGATTAGTTCAATAATAAATGCTACAAATGAGAGGAATAATTGAGTTGCCTATGAAATCTTAGTGGTTTTCCATTTGCTTGTTTTCAGCAGAGCAAAGTTTGATCTGATTTTTGAAGAATGGTGGTTTCTAACTCTTTCTTGTGTTTTTCTAATAGCAAATGTAGGGTAAAGTCTGTGCTACAAATACAGTTTCTTGTGAGGGATAGCATACTGATGCATAGCCCCAAGAGCACAACAAGAAGGGCTTTAAGTCTCATCAGGTCTAAGGAATTTTTCAGATGCTCGTTAGTGCCATTTTTTTTCAGATGGTATTAATACTACAAAATTTATTAAATCTCCTTCATTTTCCTCCATAGAGTAATGTTCTTTGGACCTCTTTATTAGGCTGTTGAATCAAGTTATCAAGCTTCTCTATTTCTCTCAGTATTAATTTATTCACTTAAATAGGTGAAGCAGATCATGATATCCTTGTGCCATGAACTATAAATACCTTCTTTATTTCCCAGTTTAATATGTCAGTACTCACACATAAAATTGTGGTAGTTTGACACTGGCTGGAGGCCGGACTCCCACCAAAGCCACTCTATCACTCCCATCTTAGCTGGACAGGGGAGAAAATACATGTTGAGAGGCTTTGGTAAAGACAGGGAGAGATCATTTTGCAATTAACTTCATGGGCAAAACAGACTCAACACGGAATAAAGGAAAGNCCACAGGAGACAGTCCTCCATGAACTTCTCCACATGAGTCCTCTCCCACAGGGCCCCAGCTCTTCAGCAACTGCCCCAGCATGGGTCACTGCTATAAGTTCATAAAATGTTTCTCAGTCTCTCAGTCCCAGACTGTTGGCCCCAGCATTGTCCTCCTCAGAATCACAAGTCTCTGCAGAGAGGCACATTGAAAACCACCACAAGAATAAATAAGATTATGTGATTTCTTTTCTTTGTTTTTAAACACTTTGTTAGCAACCTTGCCCATCTACTTTCTAAACTTTTCCTCTGAACTGTTGGATGTGACTGAGTGTATCATTCAAATGCTTCTCAAACTCAGCCAAGCTGGGTGGTGTTTCAGTGCACGACCAACCTCTCAGTAAAGAAGACTCAGATTGAGCAAAGGGATACTCTATACCATATGTCATGCTCAGAATAAAAAGTAAGTGGAAGGACATTTTAGAGAGGTAAGAATTGCATAGAGGCTGGCTGGACATCAATCTACTTGTGGAAAGTGGCAAGTGATAGCCTTTGTATAATTTTGAATGATGGCTGTGTGGTGTTTAGCTGCATACCTGCTCCACCCCTCTCCTTTCTTCTCTGGTTTTGAGGATTTCCTGAATGCTTGAAATCCAACTGGGGTACCAGGACTGACCAGTACTTTTGTCAGCTTCTTGGTGATATTTTTAACTTTTAAGCCCCAGACGTATTACTGTTAAATGAAAGGGAATGCAAAATATTGTAATTTTTTGTGATTTTATTCCTATTTCTCTGTCATGACACTGGACTCTAAGACCTGCAGGAGATAGCATAAAAGACATGAAAGCGTTACTGAACTGTTGGTTCAAGTCATGCTGTCAGCTGCTTCTCTTTTTCTGTAGCCTGAAATAAATAAAAGGATAGAAATTGAATAGATTCCTAACTTACCACTCCACATGAAAATCTTCCTTTACAGGAACTGTAAAAAATAACATTAAATACTCCAGGACAATCTTTTTCTGGAGAGGAAAGCATTTGGGCAGTGGCTGTTTAGACCACCCTGTATCCCTGCATAAGTGAGGTCTGCTGCAGATGGTATTATGGAGAAAACAAGAAGGTTCCAGCTCTGCTATTTTCTGAAAATGATTGGGAGAAATGCAGAGGCTGAGAACTGGGAGTTAATGTTTTTAACTTTCTTACTTGGTGAGTTCTGAAAAATATTTTGACTACTGTGTGTGATTTCGTGGCTCTTATCTACCTACACAAAATTATAACTTTCCTCAAACACTGACTTTAGTCATTCAGACTGAGAATTAAGAATGCACATGTACAGGGCTTGAAGGTGGCATGACCATATAGTGGCCAATGGAAGTGCAGTAGATGTGCATTTTGGCAAAAAGATCGCACACTTCTGCTTCATTTGCAGAGGCTGAAATCCAGAAACAGTGTCTTTTTCTGTTCACAGCCCAAGAACAATATTATTACTGTTTATTAACTTTAAAGTTATTTGTAACTGTTTGAACTTTATTTTGGGATATTTTGCTATGGTGATTATCCTTTTATCTCCCATACAGTATACTATCTTTTCCAATGCAGCGATAGCTCCCAGGGAGTCCAGCGATCATCAGTCACAAAGTTTTCTGCTGCTCAACTCAACACACACACACACTACTCATGTCCCAGGCAGTGTCTGGTCTTGTAGTACTGGAAATAGTTTAGACTTGGCTATCTCTTTACCGATAAGTATAAATCTGTGTGGTGAACTTTACACTTAAATGTTATTATAACTGAATACTGAGTCAACAGTCAAAACCTTTTCTGTTTTCCAAAATATGAATAAACCAGAGGTAAGGACAGAGAGAAGATTAAAAACTAAACAAAAACAGTGAAGAAAAATAAAAGATGCTACTTTTCCTGCTTTGGAGAATAGTTTTCAAAAGAAGGGACAATATTCGAGTGACGGGCACTTTTGTTAACACAAGGTACTCACATGCACTGACCTTTCAAAGCTGATGTGAAGGTATTTGTAATCTTTACAGTCTGAGACCTTCCTAAGGATATGATTTGCAAAGTTGATATTTACAGACTTCAAAAACAATAAAAAGTGTTAGTGATTTTTTAAATAGAGATTCCACCAAAGAGTCAATACCGTTTCTAAAGTATATAATTTGTGTGTATTTGCTGTGACAAAATTAGCTTATTTGACACATGGATAGAATTGCCAAAAATCACAGTAGTGTTTTTTTGTGATATTTCAAGGCTTATCTATGAAAAGGTTAATTTTCCTCACATGCGAGTAGTACAGTTTTATTGCCCATTGCCTGACAGTAAAATAAAAAGAAAACAATGACACAATGGATGTAGTTTTATTAAGTAAAGTTGACAATGGGTTGGATTCTGCTGCCTTTACTAATAAAAGGCAAAACCTCTTCCCTGGATTTTGCAAATATTTGTAGATGTAATTAACTTAAGCATACAATAAGTCACTCCAAAGTCAGTGCTTAATCAGTCTGAGAGACTTACAAAGCAAGTTAGCATTTATGAAATACATTATAAATAGCCTTATTTGCACATAGGGATCCATAGTAAAATATTTGGTTTGTATGTTTTGTATACCCTAAGAAATGGTGGAATATTTTGGCTTCCCATTCTTCTCATTAAAGGCATTTTTTAAGGCATAAAGAAATGCTAAACTGTTTGGTAGCTTAGCATTCAGCTTATAAATTTTGTTAAATGAGTAAACTAGGCTTAAATTATTTTCAAATTTGTTTATTAAAAAGTCAAAATAAACTATTGTAAGAGCTATTTGTTCTAAATAAACTGTTTACACTCCAATTCCATTTTATTTAAAAAGTATTTAGACCACCTAATTTTTATTGTAAATCATTTCTCATAATGAGCCAAAGTATGAGATGTATTTATTTATATAAACCTATACAAAATTAAATGGCAGTACAATAGTCAGCATGCAATTCAGTCTAAAATTGAAATTATTTATAATATTTAATCAAATAAAAATATGAAACAAAAAAATGGCAGTAAAGTTTACTTGTAATTGTGATCCTGGGGTGCATTAAGAAGAATGTAGCCAGTAGGTAGAAGGAGGTGTTTCCCCCCCTCTACTCTGCCCTGGCCAAGCCTCACCTGGAGTCCTGTGTCCAGTTCTGGACTCCCCGGTACAAAACAGACAGGGATCTCCTGGAGAGAGTCCAGCAGAGGCCACAGAGATGATTAAGGGCCTGGAGCATCTCCCCTATGAGAAAAGGCTGGGTGAGCTGGGGCTGTTTAGCCTTGAGGAAACTGAGAGGAGATCTCATCAATGTTTATAAATATCTGAAGTGTGGGAGACAAAGGGAGATGGCCAACCTCTTCTCAGTGGCTTGTGGGAACAGGACGAGGGGCAATGGTCACAGGTTGGACCACAGGAGGTTCCGCACTGATGTGCAAAAGAACTTCATGATGAGGGTGATGGAGCACTGGAACAGGCTGCCCAGGGTGGCTGTGGAGTCTCCTTCTCTGGAGATATTCAAGACCCATCTGGACACCTACCTGTGCGACCTGCTCTAGGAAACCTGCTTTGGTAGGGGGTTTTGGACTTGATGATCTCTCAAGGTCCCTTCTAACTCCTACAATTCTGTGTTTCTGTGATTCTGTGAAAGATTAGCAGTTGTCCACTGAGTTTCTCAAGATTTATCACAGTCCTGAAAATTTAAATCCACTACATATCCAAAGAAAGAAAGAAAGAAAGAAAGAAAGAAAGAAAGAAAGAAAGAAAGAAAGAAAGAAAGAAAGAAAGAAAGAAAGAAAGAAAGGCACTTTTTTTTTTTTTTTGTGCTCTAGGGAGATTTTTGAAGTTTGCAACCATATTTTCATTATTGTTATCCAGCAACTTTGTTATTTAGTCAGGAGAGCAAACTAAATGATCTAATGATGTCTTTTAGCTTCAAACTTGTCTGTCCTTTTAATGAATCATGAATACAATGATAAGCCGGTGTTTAAGCACTTTCTAGAAATAAATGCATTTTTTTTCCTTGCTGGCGGAATTGAGAAGGAACATTAACACCATAATCATAGTTCATGTCACTTCAGCTCTATTCTGAACCATTCTGACATATGCTGACCAATAAAGCACAAATGAAACATATTTAGGAAGTGCTAAACAGTTTTCCAAAGACCAACTTCTAGTTAATATTATAATTTCTGAAGAGAATGAATTAAAAAATACTCCAATTATGAATAATAACACCCCTATAAATTAAAAAAATACCCCAAAAAACTTTCCTCCCTTATCACAAATAAAAAAATCATCTACCTTTTCACAAACACCTCCCTCCCTTCAATTTTAAATAAATATTCCCAGTGTATCAGTGCTAGAAGCCACAAACTGCAGAATCTGCTTTACCCCTTTTTACCCAAGTGCCTCAGAGCTTCCATTGCTGTAGGCATTGCTGAGACTCTTTTCCAGCATTACTACTTTCTGGTTGTAGCATGGAGACCAGTACCTGTTGATATTGATTATTTTCAGACCTAAATATCTAAGGAAAAGTTAGTTTGGGCATCCAAGGTAAAAAAGGACTACTCCACAGCAAGATAATTTTAAGAGCAAGGGAATGTCACTTAATTACAACACAGAAAACGCTAATGTGAAAGTCTGTATATAACAGTCTTAAACAGAGCAAATGATTGCTTTTGAAATGTGAGGCACAGAGGTGTTTGATATATATTGACTTTGTAAGAACAGAAATCTTCTAAACTTGACCTAAGGACTCTGTTCCAAGTACTACTTTTTCTATTTGATTATCCCTCAAAGTTGAGACAGTGTTAGTTTGGTGTTTTGAAAGGAAGAGTTTGAAATACCTTGTGCTCTGATGCTGATCACATTTATAAGCTAATTAAAAGGCTATTTTACTTCAGAGTAGCTTATTAAATGGCATTGCTCACTCTGTATGAGAGTAATTGATGGTGTATGTATTATATGACAGTGCTGGGATGATGTACATTCTTTATTAACATACACACCAAACCACAGAGGAATACACATATGGGGAAGGCTTTGAGGAAAAAAAAAACAAACTCTTGTGATGAATGAAGAAAAATAAAAATTCTGTTGCAGGTTATTAAAGACCGTGGGATATTACAACAGTCACACCAAAAGCCAAGAAGTTTGGAGCAATTTTTCCAGCACAGTACATTTGAGATGATTGTCTTCCCACTATCACAGCAGTACCTCTCTTTTCCAAAGCATCCAATAGCCTTGAACCTGCACCATAACCATGGCAGTAACATCTCTTCTGATGCATTGCCCTTGAACTTGTGTGTGCTTTCTTAGATTCAGAATTTAAAGCCTTATAATGCTTATAACATGAAATTCACTTTAAGTTTTCAGTTGTGTGTCTATCCATAATGGACAAGAGGTTTACTTTTTTTCAGAAATCGCTTGTTTGTGTAACAAGGCTAACTATACTGTCCAACGAAGGCAATAAATTCATTTTCATGTGCTTTTTCTGTGATTATTGCCACCAAGATAAATCACTATGCTATAATAGCACACTGCTTGAAAAAAAAAATTGTTAAGTTTAAAATGTACAAAACTCATGAAATGAAAGGAGCAGAACTAATATGCCATTTGCCTATATTCTGTTGTGACTTCCATGTGAGAGGGAGACATAACAGTGTAGCCTTGGCTATAGATATGGATGCATCTGGGACACCTACATCCAAGAAGGGAGTACTTCCACAAAGAAGGAAATACATCAATTTTCTTCATAAATTAAGAAAGCAAACTAAACCAAACATAAGACATTCACCTCGCATTTTCTCTATAAATTTTATTTGTAGTGTAGATATGGCTAAATTATTACTACTGAGTATTGGCCAAGCAATTTGTGAGCCTATAAACTTTGATTGATGGATGCTGGTAAGAACGGACCAAAAGATCTTGTACCTGAAGATGATGTACTGAGTGACTCATGATAGTTTACGACAATGTTTAAAGCCTTAACAGTACTGCTTGTTTCTGTGTAAGAGCTGATTTTATTACTTGGACCAAAGGCCACTGACATTTTGGTTCCATAAAACATACATATATCCATCAAAACAGGTTTACATTCAGAATATGGAAAGCCACAGTTAGGACTGAGTGCAAACACTGTTGAACTGGAGTGAAATAACTGTTCTCTCGTGAGAAACTCCGTGGAATCACGATAACATGAAGGAGAGGAAAGAACATATCAAGGCCTGCCAAATCTTCTTTTTGCAGACTTAGACCATGTGTTTTCCTGACACTTGAAAAGCATGATGGAACATAAGATTTATTGTGGTCCAAATCATAGTTCATTTGAATACTGGTTAAAGACTGAAGGCCTAGGAAGCTGATGCTTATTATAAGGAAGTTCCCAAGAACAGCATCCTGTACTGTGGCCAAGAGGAATGAAGATTATTGAATAAGATTATTGAATTAATGAAGAGGTCCCATGAAGTTCAGTTCTGAAAGGTGAGAGGATAGTTGGCTTTCTTGTAACCATTTCCATATCTCACAAGTCTTTAAGCTAAAGGAGGGAAGGTTTAGATTGGGCATCAGGGGGAAGTTCTTCATGGAGGAAGTGGTAAGGTGCTGGAACAAGTTACCCAGAGAGGTAGTGGATGCCTTAACTCTGGAGGAGTTCAAGGCCAGGTTGGATGGGGCCCTGGGCAACCTTGGCTAGATCCAGGCCTGGAGGTTGGTGGCCCTGCCTGTGGCAGGGAGAGTTGGAACTCAATGGTCTTTGGGGTCCCTTCCAACATAGACCACTCTGTGATTCTATGTTATTCTGTGTCCAAACTGACAAAATTTCAAGTGATGTATGACATCCTTTCTTAAGCTTAGTATTCATGTCAAAGATGTAATTGTCTCATTTCACACACAGTTGACACTAATCTTCTATTATATGAATAAGATCAAATAAAGCATTTTTTAAAGTTGTGAAGAGCATTTAATGATTGCAATCAGTAAATGATGATCCTCACAAACTGAGGGACAGAAAAGTATTATTCAGCATAGGAGATATAAAAGCTGTGGATATTTTTTCTATATATTTTAATTTTGAACTTTGTATTTTTAAAAACTTTTGATATGTAAAAATGAGGGAACAAAACAGTTGTGTCAAAATAAGTCGGTGACTTGAGCATGTTCTTTAGGTGAAGAAAGAACATGCTCACAAGAGTGTTCTGGATTCTAGTGGATGTGCTGGTAGTCTAAGAAGCTTCATATTGAGGAGAAATTAGTAACTCAATTTTACAATTCGCTTATGGGTGGTAGCAGAGCAATGAATGGACAAATCAGGTAGTTTATCTAACTACAGCCTAACTGCCTTGTTTGTCATTTGTCATAGCAACTCAAAATGTTTCTAAACAAAACAAAGCAAACAGGGTGCTTTTCTAGAGTCTGTGGAGTCCAATATTTATAGATTTGTTGTGGTTCAGTTTCTAATTCCTCCTCCTTCCACCTGCAATCAGGACAAACACAATGTCTGTTAGTAGAAAGGCTCACTTGTAAAGACATCTCAGACCTTTTGTGAATACAGAGAACTTCAGCCTTTGATGCGCAAGACGACACAGACATAGGGACCAGGAAGTGCTTTAAATCTATTTAAAAAAGAAAAGCTCTAAAGCTGAAGTGTCTGCCCTTCTGCCTGTTCTCTCCCCACATTAGGAAATCTGTAGTGTTTCCCTCATTGACAGGAGCATCATGGGCAAAATACTGTATGACTCTATATACATATTTCCAAAAAGAAAAAGATCTATAAATTTATTTTAGAATTCTGTTAGAAGTGGTACAGATCTCGATTTTGAGACCTGTAGCAGTCCATGATGCTAAAATTTTATGCAATGCTTTGAAAATGTACACCATTTTTGCAAAGCTGTTTACATGAGGATGCAACTCTTTCACAAGGAAAAAAAAGAAAGTTGCTGCCTTTCACTGCAATATCACTAGCATACCAAGGTGCTACAGCAGTCATGAATAGTAATGTTGACAGATATGTGGAGAGATTATATATAAACATGTGCATCCTTAACTGTGTGCACAGTGAAGGCTGTGATTTAGTTTTCAATTCCACTATCAGTGTCCCATCATTCCCACGAGACTCACTGATCACTCAAGGCTGCATTTTGGGGTGATTGGTCCATTTTGCAACATCTTGCTATTTTAAAAGTGCCGACAGCATCCCACTTTGTATAACATGCTCCTGCTGCATTCTGCTTTTAATGCTGGCCAAAGCTTGCTTGTTTTGATATCACTTGTGCACAGTGGGCAGTCTAATCAGCCTGGTTGATGGCTCCCCTGATTCTCATAGCTCCCACTGTGCTCAAGGTTGCAGTATATTAGTCTCAACACAAATATGAACTTAAAAGTATACAAAAAGTATTTATTTAGATAACACATGCAGATGAATTCCAATATTCCCTAAGATAACTTTATGAATATATGTGAAATACTTAAACACAGAAAAGGGTATGTATGATATGCAGATACACTCATTGATGAAATCACTGTGTTATTGTTACAAAACCAATAATGTATATCTATTTGTATGCAACAAAGTTGGACATATTTCCTAAATTACATTGATGAAAATATTTATTACATTGAGTTCCTGAAACTGGAGGAATTCCTTCCTTTGTAAAATGCCGGTTTAAGTAGTCAAAGTTATACGCATTTAACACCAGTCAAAGTTCTACGCATGAAACACCAACTTAAAAACTGCTTCCAAGTTCCTGATCTTTGGAAAACCTTGCTTTCCAGACTTATTTGGTGTCCATTTGCTTCCCATAAATAAAAAAGAGAAGTGGTGAGGTTAGGTGGGTCTGTGATTTTTGAGATATAGCATCATGATGCAAAGTGACAAACAGCAGGGCAAGTCACTGTAAAATGTTCTGTATTGCAACAGCAGGCAATGCTGATACTTGAAGAATCTCTAATATGAACCCTTCAATAATCAGAATTGTCTGCGATATAAGCCTAGAGATATTTTTGATAGATTAAAATTTCCCTTTAAACAGTCCAGCCAACGTTAATGAATGTAATGTAGTTCACTACACTACCATGTATTTTAGTGCATTCCTTTTACAGTATTCCTGTGCTATCAGATTTATTGAGCATAAACAAACATTTTGATTTCATTCTAATTAACCTTCCCCACCTTTCGTTTGCTGCCAATGAAGCCACACTGTAATTTTTGTAGGTGTCTTGCAACCTTTACAGCCTGAAGAGATTATTAGGGCAGCTGAAGTGTAGGGGGCTTTTTCCCAAAATGTTTCTACTGAGCAGAGCTCTGAAGAACTGGAAACTCCAGTCTCTTTGATCAAACACTAATCAATTTCCTTGTCTGGAATATCCTCAGGATAATTTCTACAGGCTAAATCCATTTGTTAATAGCCTCTTCCTGGTCCTGGAGCACCCAACAAATCCATAAAAATGTATCTAGAAACATGTTTTTAGTGAAAACACCTTTGCTACTAAACAAGAAGGAGGAAACAGTGAAGGAAAAGCAGACAGGTTATAAAAAGAACCAATGAAATATTACTCTGAGGGAAAGTTGGCTTGTATTTTTCAAATGCAATATCTGGAAAAGCCGTTCTGCTGCAGTTCTATCTACAATAGATATTAACTTCATGCATAAAACCTGTATTAAAATGGTGTTAAATTAGCAGGAGTTGGGAAGTGTGCAATTTAAAATGATATGCTGCATTTTATGTGCATGACAACAAACGCCTCAGTTGTATACCATCTGATTTGCTTTTACATAAATTCTTATATTTGCTCTGCTTCCAATTGTTCTTTTGTTTCTGGTCCTTTCTCCCTTTAACCAAATAATTCGTCCCCAGTGGAGTTCATCAGGAATTGAGAGCTCCAACTTGCACGGAATTAAAAGTAGGAGTCTGGTTTATACACCAAACAGGATATAAAAAATGAAACTACACTCAAAACATAGACGTTGTCTGCATGCAATAAGGATTCTCTCATTACCGTGATGAAATCATCTGTATCTGATCAAGATAAATTCCAATATCCCTATGATAAATTCCCTCTCCCCTAGAAAAGAATACAAAAGGTTTGATCTCTCTATTGGCATTTATCTTCTCTGATGTGGAGGGATAAGTCAAGTGTAATAGTCACCAGTGACTTATTATTTCTCTCCTCGCAGGTGAAGATGAATGTCATAAGGGAGATAAGCCATCGTGTGCATACATTATTATATATATATATAACAGTATGTATGAATAAGGAGATATTAAATAGACTATGAACATCTTATTTTCTTTTCCTACTTTTTTTTTCCCTCAACCCAGACTGTGATAAAAGAAAATTAGAAGATGCTGTAAGTTCATGTTGAAATGAAAAGCTCCAAAGGCTTTTAATATTCCTTTGGTACTACAGCCTGTCATCAGTGAAACAGACATAACCCCTGTTTCTGTTTGACTGAGAATTGTTTGACAGAGGCACTAGACTGGGACTGCAGGTACCTGAAATTTATCTACTTGTTCTGTTGAAGATTTCTCTTCTATTCTTCAATACTTAACTTTCCATGACTCAGTTCTCCATCTAGTAAACATGATATTCATAGCTCTTGCCTCCTTGGGTGCTGTGCAAGCACATGGAAGACAATGAGGTCAAACAGCATTGTATTAGAAGCATACCTGTCTCGGAAAAATATCTGATATTTGACTGACATTCAGAGATTAAAATTGCTAACACATAAGAATGTCTGAAATGGGTCATAAGGAAGGTCTGTTTATTTGTCTCTAAAATTAGCTAATTGAGGAAGCTTAGGAAAGAGCAGCACAACAAAGGAGTTGTGATATTCAATCAAGTGTATTCAATAAGGAAAGACTTCTGGCCAAGCAGAACTGTCCTGGCCATTACTGAGAATGTCAAACTCATATTCATCCTGCAACCCTCTCAACTCACACTGTAAGGTACTGCCCCCAATGGCAGGACCTTACAGTGGGAGTTGAATGGGGGAAGGGATGAGGGGGCAAGCTGGGGAGTTGTCTGCCCACAAAGCAGGGGCTGGTGGTGGTCCAGCTCCAATGTGGCTCATCTGTGTCACCTCACTAAGACTGTTGAAAAAGGGCTCTGAAGAAGCCTCCAGGGGAGAAAGAAAGTCAGCGTTACAGAGGTACATTGTGGAGACAAAACCTTACAGTGAAAAAAAATAATGAAAAGACATTGGGAGGCTCTGTATGTGTATAGATGTCACCTGATGCCTCAGTCTATAGGCAGCAGTCTGTAACTGTTGCTCTCTGGTGTTATGTTCTAGTTCATCATTGGCCAAGGTTAATCACTGGTGGCATCTCTATTCTAGTAACTCTCAAACAAATTTCATAAGCAAAACTAAACATCCTGACTCCTTAGATGAGCAACACATGTCCTAAACCAAAATGTGACATATTCAATCTTCTCACCATCTTGTTAGCTCTTGCAATATAGACTAACAAAAGTGTATTCTGTTGTAAATGTGTTGAAATGTGTATATATATTGTATACGTATTGCAATATATAAAAATATGCTTGCTCTATGGATTTTAAGCAACAAAGTATTTGAGATTTGTGACATACTATATCAATGAAAAGCACCTAAAATTTAATATAATCAACAAATAATCCCTTCAGCCTGAAACATTTGAAAAAGATATAAACCTACAGACATATTCCAAAACACATGTGTAGACTGTCAGAGAAGATTGAATGAAGACATTTATTTAAACTACTCACCTGAACTTTGGGCCATTAATTTCTTGAAACTGCTATGGATTAATAAATAAGATAAAATCTATCAAATACAAATTATAATGATTTATCCAAAGTTTACAGTGAAGGGGAAGGAAAATGTGTCATGACCTGTGCTTCGAGTAGTTAGAGGGAGTGCTTAGAAAGAATACCACGGAGTGACATTCTGTAATGTGAAGCTCTCCAGAAATGCCAGTAAATCAAAGCTGTGCACTGAAGACTGTTTTTTCTTACTGCATTCATAGTTTTCAGAACATAGCTTCATTATATCTGATAAAATCGGAATAGTTTTCAGAATGGCATCTGTGTAAAGGATAGACACATGTGGTCCATAATATGCAAAGGGTACAGTTTAAGAGAAAATCTAGTCCCATTAATTTAATTGGAGCCAGAGTCTTGTCCTGTGGTAACACATTAGAAAAATACAGCTGGTTTAAACAAGACATAAATGACCGTCGTACATTTGCACCAATAAATAGTTTTAAAGATACTCCATGCAGCTAGCCGGAATGAATGCAGTGACTGTTGTCCAACATTTTCCTTTATCACTCCGATAACATTCAAAATGCATATCTGATATGCATGTTACTGAGTGAGGTACCCATGAGGCTCAATACTTTGATGTGAGTCTTTCAATACAAATAAGTCACCTGACTGTCAGCAATTCATAGATTTTTATGTTCAATTTCAAAATCTACTGTTACCATCATCTTGCCTTTTTTCCTTGTGTGACACAAAATACAAATTTTCACACAAGAATTGTTACATTGGAAATAACACTCTGTGGCTGAACTATAACTTATCTTTTCAAATGCCACAAAAACACAGTAACAAACTGTCAAACACATCTTTTGGCAAAAATGAAATTACTTAATGACATTTAAAAATTTACTGTTTATTTCTAATCTGGACATAACTACCCTTACCTTACAGCCATTGAAATCTCATTACCTCTCTGCTAGAATGAAGAGGCCTGTCTGATTAGAAATCTCCTCCAACTCTAGGTTCTTAAAGAAGAAAATCATGTCATCATTTTACCTTCTCTGAATATAGAAAATATGTTGTGCTTATTGCAATCATGGTAAAGGATGTTTTGCAGCCCTTGAGATTACTGTTAGTGGGCAAATGAAAAGATTGAAGCAACTCAATGACTTCCTCTGTGTAACTTTTTCTTTTCTTCCTTTATTTTATATGCTACTTTGAGACTAAAATTAAACAATTCCCATCAAAAACACTTAAGCCTTTGCATAGAAATAGTATACAGAGCAGTTATATTGCATTCAACATACAACATACAATATGTTGTGGTCAAAAAGTTTACTATTCAACCTAATAAGTATGTGGCTACTTTGATGTAATCATATAAGCCTAAAGACCAATGTTATACTTCAAATATTTTGAAACAACAATAATGTTAATTATTCGACCTTTAAAAAGTAAAACAATATGTTTAAAATTAATCCATTTGTTGAAAACAAACCCTTTTTCATCATAGATTCATAGACTCATAAAACAGTTTGGGTTGGCAGAGAAATCAAAGGCCATCTAGTTCCAACGCCCTGCCGGGGGCAGGGAGACCCTCCATTAGACCAGGCTGCCCAAAACCCCATCCAACCTGGCCTTGAGCACTGCCAGGGAGGGGGCAGCCACAGCTTCTCTGGGCAGCCTGACCCAGGGCCTCACTGCCCTCACAGGGAAGAATTTCTTCCTAACATCTAATGTAAATCTGTCCTCTTTTAGTTTAAAACAAATGTCCTTGTTCAATCACTACAATCCCTGATAGAAAGTCCATCTCCAGATTTCATTTTAAGCACTGGAAAGCTGCTATAAGGTTTTCATGGAGCCTTCTCTTCTCCAGGCTGAACAAGCCCAGCTCTCACAGCTTGTCTTCATAGAAGAGGTGCTCCAGCTCTCTGATAATCTTTGTGCCCTTCCTCTGGGCTCATTCTAGTATAACCATATCTTTCTTGCACTGGGGACTCCAGAGCTGGATGCAGCACTCTTGGTAGGGTGTCACAAAAGTGGAGTAGAGGGAGAGAATCCCATTCCTTGATCTGCTGGTCAAGCTTCTTTTGATGTCCCAGGATACCATTTCTTCTGGGCTGCAAGTGCACATCGATGGCTTGTGTTGAGCTTTTCATCCACCAAGACCCCCAAGTCCTTCTCCTCAGGTCTGTTATCAATCCATTCTCCGCTCAGGCTGTAGTTGTTCTTAGCATTGCTCCAAGCCATGTACAAGTCCTTACACTTGGCCTTGTTGAATTTCATTAGTTTCTCACAGGCCCATCTCTCCAGCCTGTCAAGTTCCCTCTGGATGGCATTGCTTCACTCTGGGATGTTGACTGTACCACATAGCTTGGTGTCATTGACAAACTGGCTAAGGGTGCACTTGATCCCACTGTCTGTGTCACTGACAAAAATATTAAACAGCACTAGTTCCAATACTTAACCCTCAGGAACATTATTCATCACTGGTCTCCACATGGACATTGAGCCATTGGGCACAACTCTTTCCATGAGACTTTCCAGCCACTTCCTTAAGCAGTGATTTTGTCTATCCATCGAACCTGTGTAACTCCAGTTATTGTACAGGACAGTGTTAAATGCTTCTATGTCACTCTTCCCTTGTCCACTGATGCTGTAACTTCATCACAGAATGACACCAGGTTTGTTAGGCACAATTTACCCTTAGTGAAGCCAGGTTGACTGTCCCCAATCACCTCCATATTTTCCTTGTGTCTGAGCACAGTTTCTGAGAGGATCTGCTCCATGATCTTACAAGGCACAGAGATGAGACTGACCATCCTGCAGGTCCTCAAGTCTTCCTTTTTTTTTTTTCTTTTTTAAAAATGGGGGTTTGGGGTTAATCTCCTCGTTCTCCAGTCAGCAAGAACTTGAAAAAGTGGAAATATAACTCCCATGATTCAGGTTTTCCTGAACATTATAAAATTTTTAGACTTAAGAAATCAGTCTTTTTAATATTTCTTCCCCACAAAACCACCTTCTAAATAGGCTTTTCTCTACATAAAAAAAAATTAAAATATTTGAATGAGCCATGAGGCTTCAGTGAGTGCTGGAGTTGAAGGAAATATTCCTTTTACCTTATTAGGTTTTGGATTAAGCATTAAGTCAATAACATGTCATTGCACAGATTTCACATAAGAGGAAAACTGTAACTCCTTCAGCTACAGCAAAAGGGAGAAACCAGTGGGAAGGATTTTTTTTTTTTATTATGACAACAGTACAGCTCATCATTTGTCAGAGAGCTACATAATTACCTGTGACTGAAAACACTTCTCTATACGTTTTTAAAGACATGTTCATTAAACTTACTATTTGTCTGCATACTTGTTTTAGGAAGAAATAGAAATTGTGGGAGTCATGGGAATTATTACTAAAAGAATAGCTATGGACAAAATATTGTATTCAAGCTCATGGTTTTTATTTTTATTAGGAGAAATATCCTTTTCTTATCAAGACACAGTGCAGTGAATAATTTTATGTGTGAAATAAAAATTTCTCCAATTTTTTCTTTTAAAATCACACAAATTCATGCTCCACCTTACAGTGTATTCAACTTTTGTTTTTCAGGAAAATTATACTACCTGATATCCTCCTTTGTCTTTTACAAGTCAGTCCAAAATAGCTATATGTGTTTAAATTAAGTGTTACATGGAAAGACAGTACCATCTACTCCATGTTCAAAATTTTCTATGGCAAGTTTTAGAACAACATGAAGTAAAATTGGTAGGCTTTAAATCCCTTGAAAATAAGGTTTATAATGGAAATACTGACAGACATTTAATGATAGCAGCAATAGCTGGCACCACAGTAATAAAAGGACTTAAATGTGAAAAAAAAAGAAGCCTGTATGCTTCACAAAGGCTTGTGGATTTCAGGGTAAAGCTATGTGCAGACTCAGTGTAAAGATGGATGTTAATATACTCTATTCATTATGTTGCTTGGGTGTCATTCACAGAAATCTCAGAAACTCAACTTGCAGTCACACTGTGAAAGAGTTTGAAAGAGGAAACTTGCTGTTTCACCCAGCACCAGTATTTCCCTCTCCTTACCTCATGATAAAATCACTCGTCTGAGTCTTCTTTATGTGTAAAAGTCACGGAATCACAGAATGATTAGGTTGGAAAAGACCTTTCAGATCATCAAGTCCAACTGTACCTGTCCTCTCCTAAACCATATCCCTAAGCACCTCATCTACCTGTCTTTTAAATACATCCAGGGATGGTGACTCAGCCAAGTCCCTGCAGCCTGTTCCACATCTCAACAGTTCTTTCATTGAAGTCAGTGCCCAGAACATCCTGCTTAAGTGCCTTGCAGACTGCAGCTTCTACTCTGCATCAAACCAAACACCAAGTCCAACTCCACATACATAGTTATTGGAACCCTGTCACTCGCTGTCTGACACCCAGGTATGATTTCCATTCACTCCTGGCAAAAGGTCTTTCCCCAATGGATGCAAAGGGACCAAGGGGCACTGCTGTGGCCCAGTGAGTCTCAGAGGGAACCTGGAAGCTGGCAGCTGAGAAGTACTCAAAACAGCAGGCAGAGAGATTTTCTCTTTTAAAGGAAACAGGTACATGGGTACACTAGTGCTCTTCTTGCATCCTCTAGCTCAGATTAAAAGTTAAAGCAGTGACCTTAGACTCCTCTTGGTGTTAAACATTTCCTATTCATTCAGCAGGCAACAAAAGCTAAAGACACTTTGCTTTTCCTCTCTTGCTTTTCTTGTTTTCCTTCCTTCTTTTCTCTTTCCTTTCACTTGCTTTTTCCCTCCCTCTGCTTTTGTTGGCAGCGGTGTATTTCACTTGACCGCTCAGATGTCTACTGAGGTCTATTTGCAATCCCCTAGCAATAGCAATTTAGAGATTAAACTGGCCACTTAGATACTCCTGTCTCCAAATAATAATGAACCAGGTTTCCCTCAAATAACTCCACTTGGTAATCCTTTCTTGTCTGTTCTGCTCCTGAGCCGTTTCTGTAGAGCATTGTCTACTGGGAAAGGGATGCAAAGTGAAAACGAGCAATTGTGTGCATCTGTGTGTGTGTTCTTTCTACATGCCTATAAAACCCAGCCCAAACTGTCAAGGTGACAATCCAAAACGATAATCAAAACCACTTTTTACATTCCATCTTGTAACTGCCGCAGGCAAGTTTTAAAGGAGATGCTAACAAATCCCAAAGAATACCAGGTATTAAATATTTGATACGGCCAGAAATGTATACAATAGACATCAAACTTATGTTGTATATCTCTGTAATTTCTATACCATAGGTAAACAACCATATTTCAATAAAAAAAATCTTAGATGGGTATTTGGAAATCAACATAAAAATCTGTTTACATTTTAGAAACAGCTCTGTTGTTTCCACATGCAGCTACCACTACAACAAAAAAGAGATTTTGCTTGGGAACATTATCTCCCATAGACACACTACGAAAAATATTTTCAAGGGTGCCTTTCTAGCTGTTTGTATCTTTACAAGTATTTGCTTTAAAGCAATCTTATATTCATACTACAGCCTGGTTTAAAAATTGTAAGGCTGCTGATTTACAAAATAGTTTACACTCATGCCTACAGTCTGCATTTTAAATTTCTCCAGGACTTGAGTATTAAAATTCAGTTCATTTTTACAGTGTCCTTCATAGGAAGCATTGAGAAGGCTGCATAGAAAGAAGTGATCTTATGACTAAAAGGAAAAGGAAACTTCAGAAAGAGGTGTAAACTGAGGTTACTCTGCTTGAGAGAGTAAGATAAATATGGCAAGCCTGTAAAAAGAGTGACCTTGCCCCCAGTCTGTACAGTCAAAGAGAGGAGAAAAAGAAGGGGCTTTAAAAAGACTTGGTCACAAAGTGGGCTGATGGAAAACAAATGTAATAGAGTGGTGTGTTTAGGAGAACTAGGTGAATGAATGCGTGATCCACTCAATGTGTGTTGGCTGAGCCATGTTAGCTGCATGCATGTATTTGGCTCAGAGCAAGTGTAGGATAGTTTGACCTAGCTTACGTAAAGTTAGTTGTATGTTTAATCAAAGCAATGAAATTTTGTTTGGGGTAAAGAGAATGTGTACAAGCAGTTACCGGGAAAGTAATTTCCATCTGACTTTAGAGTACTGTAGTGTGGAAATCTTCAGCTATTTTTTTCTAGACACTCTTCAGAATCAATGGAGAGAAATAGGCATTCAGGGGACATGATTCATCTGATATATGTTAGATGTCTACTGCAGAACTCAACCTAGGAGTGACAATATTTTTTCCCCAAGAATGTCAAGATGTCTAGTTCAGATGTAGTCATTTACCCTGGCGTAGACAATTCCCCCTAATGAGCAACAGATGTAAGGTACCTTGTTACATTGCAGTAACTTAATCATGAGCCTAAGATCTGGGAATTAACTGCCAGCGGTGGGGTCCTGATAGGACAGAAATTGTTCTCCAAAACCAGAATCAGCTCTGCATAAATGAATGCCTTGCAAAACAACAAAGAGGGGAAGCAAAAGAGAGGCAAGGAGAGGTGAGTGGCCCAAGGTCACCCAAAACTTCAGATATTGTATCTGGTTCTGTGACTGAACTGCGCTGTGGCTGGATGAAAGTAGAAAAACAGCACAAGGAAGGAACTTTTTCTAGCTCTTCCCCTCCAACCTCCAAGGATGGATTAGTGGAAGGATTATTTGGTATTAGGTGGGTAACAGTGAAAAAAGCTGTAAGGAGTATCTGAGCAGTTGCTCCCCTTACTGTGCAGTGCAAAGTTCACAAAGATAATCCTTGTATGCCCCATTCACAGCACCGCAGAATATCTGTATTAAGGGGTTAAACGACACAAGGCTCTAAAGTAGGGGTCCTTCAGGACAGCTGCTTTACTGACATGCAGCATCCATGGCAGCAAATGCCTAACTATTACAATAAAGTGCCAAGTGTAATTGCATGGGTAGTCACTGAAGACCAATGGCAGCTAGAAGTTGTTTCAAATTATCCAGGGCTGGGACCCATGTGCAATGAAGAAGGGGTGACTTCAAGAGCTGTAACCAGTACAGCCCTGTTCTGACTGCCTTGATTGTCCCTGTGATTTGGTTTAAGATTTCCACATTCACAGATATCCTCTTTCTTGTAGCTGACTACAGGCCTTTTAAAATCTTTTCTTGGCACCCTGGTTTTCCAGAGATGAACATAGCCTGTGGAGCAGAGTTGTGATATGTTCTCACTAGTACAGCGTTTGTGAGGGTAGGCAACTGTATTCTGCAGGAACTGGAGATTTCAAGGATTCTTCACACTTTGAATCTGATAGAGTGCAATGTAGTAGACAAGCCTGAAGGGATTCTCAGTTATGGATCACTGTAACAAAGTCTGCATTTAAGAAGAAAATGCGCCAGCTGAGATGATAAAACAAAATGTTTCCAGTCACTGCTATCTGAAGGACAGAAGAGTCTGATATGAACTGAGATTCTGAATAGGCATGTCATCCTTAGCTCAGGGAGAGAATAGATTTAATCATTTCCTAAAAATGCTGCCTTCCACATTTCATATCACAGCTGGCTTCCACTTAAGAAGCCTACCCTAAGACTGAATGAACAAAGCAATAATTCTGTTTGCATCCAGTGGAAAACATCACCACAGACTGAGCTGACTTCATTGATTTTACTCATGGGCTTAGCAGAAGCATGGGAAAGCGGGCAACAGAAGCACAGGGGACAACAAGGCTAAGCTTTGAGAGAGATCCCAGTAGGTCAGGGAGCAGGCCAGGGAAAGGATGTTGTCAGGTTGTCCCAAGAGAAACTGAGCTGCCACCTGAAGCTGAAGATACAGCTGCTTCTCAAGACCCACTAGATGCAGGGATTCTCAGAGAACTGACCTGATGTGGCCATACTTGATTATTTTTAATCAACATCACAAAGATGGTTGAGTACAGATGGCTGCATAGAGAGGTATTGGGAGACTGGCTTTCCGTTTTAGGGAGACTTTACAGAAAAGGATTCCTGTGAAAGCCAAGCACTCCTTTAATGAAAGCAAATACTATGAAAATATATATTTCCCAGTATTTCCATGACATTGGAAGTTATTGTATTATTCACTAACTGATATTGAATAATTAATGTTGCCTTGTTTTAGTTTTGATCAGGTTGAGGTGGCCAGAGGCTGTGGAGTGGAGGGACTCATAGCAATGATAGAAGAAAGAAGTGCCCTCCAAAAAGCTGTCTGACAGTAGTCCCCAAATCCCAATTTCCTGCCACCTGAAGAGAAAAATCCAGAACTAAATGTTTCATTTGATTTTATTTTCCTGCAGTGCCAGCCCATTCATTTGGGACCCAATGAAAAGGAAATGATATATGTGAATACAAGGCTTCCCAGAGAGTTTTAGAATTTATTTTTAAAATTTGTATCAGTGTTGTATATTGTGCTTTGTTGTCAGCCACTGATATAAATTGCATCTGCAGTCCAAGAGGGTGGAGCATGACAGGTAGTGAAGTAGCATTTTAATTAACAAAAAAAAAAAAAAAGATTTCTTCTGAAATATGTTGTAATGTGTCCTGATCAATAAGGAGCCACAGAAAAAAATTAAATCTGGTTACATATTTCCTTTCTTTACTATTCCCTCTGCTCAAGAAATAAACCCAGCCTTGTTAGATTGAACTGGTTACTGGAAGAGGAACATAGAAAAACTCTCTCATCGTATTATTAATTCTAAATATTTTGGTTACAGTATGACCCAGACATCTCAGTAACTACTCAGGAATGTTATGCCAAAACTATCAGAAGAGGTTTGTACATGTGTAGACACAGGAGTGTTTTTTTGCTTTGATTGCTTTACTCAGATGCTCTTCTGTAACAAAAGAGAGCATACACACATGCACATTCAGAACTTAGGAGTCAAAATAATATGAAATACTTCTCTGCAGTTATATGAGCTTGACTAAGACCTTCATTCTTTTAAGTATGTTTGATTTCAGGAGCAGAAAATACCTTTAGTTTGTGTTGTCTGTCTTCTACATCACTGGAGGTTTTCAGTCAGTTGGCTCTGCGTTGACTTGTGATTTTGCCTGTCTGAGAAAACAATAAGATTGCTTCCTCAGGAAAAGGATAGAAATAAAAAAAAAGAATGAAATGTAGATCCTGATGTACCACATTTTCCTCCTTATTCAACGTTAACTCTTCTATACATTCTGACATGCCAACAGACAAGGGACAGGGAAGACCTGATAGGAGCAGTTTACCGCAAATTTTGAAAAGAGATTAAGGAAGCTGCTGCTTTAGTTTCATGATTTCCATGACTCTTCCCTGTCATTCTGATAAAGTTTCTCAGATTACAGCAGGACAATTTGTTTGATTTAGAGAGGCTCTCCCTTGTTTTCAAAAGTGTCTGTTTCACACAGGAGTAAGTGAACATGAACCCGATGTTCTCCTGAACCACCCATTCCAGCTGACTTGAAGATTTCAGGTTTTGCCGAGAAAGATACTGCATCTGGACAACTGGTGATTTAAGGTGCTGATCTGTTTGTTAGTACTGATGCCCAGATGAGATATCTTTCTCTCATGGTTCATGCCTGCTTCTAGCAGAATCTGGACCACTGTTCATTTATTTGAGAGTCTACTTTGCAGCTTCATGTTTGTGAGGCACTTTTAAATTTGGTGCTGACATAAAAGAAAAGGAACTTGAGTTATTTTTCATCAGTTCTATCATATTTCAAAATCGTCTACAAACTTCTCATTAGGAGGAAATGTGGCATTCTTTTAAACAAATATGGCCTCTGGAGGGGACAACTATTTCAGGAAAAGAACATAACTAAAAGCCTGACTTTGCCATGCATCAGACCTCTGGTCAAACCTCAATTTATACATTTTTGTTTCAAGAATGAGCTAAAGGAACCTCTACAGCAAACGCAGTTACAGTAACAACACAATTCATTAAACAAAATTAACTTTTCACTGATTTTGTGTTGTGTCTTTTTCATGTAATCCACATTGAAGCTGCTCTAAATACTAAAGACATCAGAAGCAACAGTACAGGTTCTTGAAAGCCACTTGTTCGCTCCACAATGGGTTCTGTTTGTGGTAAAATCTGGAGCAAAGGACAGTCAACCACTAGAAGTGAGAATTGTGTGCGCATAGTCATGAAGCCATAATGCTGGTTTACTATGTAAAAACCATCATCCTGCCAGCAGAACACAGCCATAAAATCCTGTGAAGTATGAGCAAGACAGTATCATGTAAACTCAGTCAATAATTTTGTCCAAGATATCAAACGCACAGTGACTTATGCTGGAGTTACACGCTGGTAACAAGAGGTGATAGTGATGCTTAGCAATAATAATATTGCTAATTACAGTGCTATAATAAAGATATAATAAATAAAGCTATTAGTTCCTCTGTAGCATAACACATCCTTATGGCATTGTAAACATAGATAATATAGCTGGCAAGCACCATTTCTAAAGCATGACAGCATGGTGGGAAGCCAGTCTGCAGCCAAATGAAAATAAAAGGACCAGAATGCCCTTTTGATCAGTTAATATATGGCTTCCTTAACTTTGCATAGTATTTTCTACTAAAGTCTCACTGACTATACCTATATAATTAAAGCAAATAAGTTTTTAAAAATATTCGTTTCTAGGTTTCAGCAATACTTTTGGTGTCATGTTAGGGTGAAAAAAAAAGCCCTAGGATAAATAGGTCCTTCAAACATTTTAAAACTCTCATCTTGTTTTTAGGAATCCTTAAAATATTTCTTATCACTTTCACATATTGAAGACAGCTTATAAAAGCTCTTTCCTTGTATATTTAATGACCCATATTTGTAATCAAACATGCGATCATTCATAGTGAGGATGCTGCAGTTACAAAATGTATTACTGGATAGTTTTCTGAAGGTGGGAAACAGTACCACTTATCTCTCTGCTCTCTGTCAAAAAGCTATACCTCTGTGATATCTGTACATATAGCCTAACCTTTAACCACTTAGCTTAACCTTGTGGTTTTGCCCCCTCCCCTATGTATCCATGTGCCATGAAATTGTGCCAGGAGAGTTAGAGGCCATGTTTAAGAGCCGCGCTCTTCTTTGCTTGCATCTGTGGTGGTGTTTGTAAATAATCAATGCTTGTGGAGGGATAACCCAGATTCTGTTTTGCAAACTAGAGCACGCTGATCACCTTATCGAGGACAAATCTACAACCAGTTTCCTCGCCATCACTAACACTGTCTTCTCCAGTGTTCATTTGGTCAAATATTCCACATTTTTAAGCACGTGGAAAGGATTACAGAAACCCCTATGTGCATCTCCAGAGAGCAGCCAGAAAGGGTTAAACAAAATCAACCCTGACAATACTAGAAACAGTTCTCTCAGTGTGTGTTGGTTCACTGCTCCACAGGGCATAGCAGATGTTGTGTCTGGTAGTAAGAAGGGCCCAGGAGGTGTGAGCTGTCAATCACTTTTTTTCTTAACTACAGGCTGTGCTATGGATATGAAGCACGACTAAAACAATCTGTCTCAGCTGGGGTGTGTGAGGTATCAATAACCCTTGGCAGAGGTGTCAAGAGCCTTGCTGGAATCAAACTACCCTGCTGACCAGCTGCTTAGCAAGTTAACAAGGCAACATTCAACACTCGCTGCCCTCCCAGCCCAACAATTAACACAACTGGAGCAGGGCTCTGCTGAAATGTGGGAGGAACTTCACCGCATCGCCCTTGCGCTGGCGACAAAGAGATACACAGATCTTTATTCAGAAGCATCCGCAACAACACGCGAGGAGTGAGAGAAACTAGGGCACAGAACATGTTTTATTCTCAAATCAAATATGCTGATAAATATTAGCGATGTGCGTCAAAACTGAGAGAACTCAAGAAAAATAGATTTGTAAAGTATTTTCATGTGTGAGCCTGGCGTTTGTAGAGCGGAGGGGGAGCTCCAGTAAGAAATAAATTGTGTTGAGAAGCTAGAGTAAGGTAAATTTAAACAACAGCAGGAACAAACAATGTAATGAAAGAGTTCTGTGGCGCTGGTAATCCAAACAATAGCTGTGTAGCTGCTTGTTACAATCATCCACATGGCTGGTTGGAGTATTATAGAACAACCAGGTTGTAAAATGAACAAGCGACAGTTGGGAAGTCTTAAACATTTTGCACTCATGGGTCATGTACTACTCAGCCTTGTACCAGTGGAAATTTGGGAGTAATGCCACTAAAACCAATGGCTTCACAGTGGTTTAAAAGGGAAGGATCTGTCCTGTTTATAGGGCATTATCCAATTTTTCATTTTACAAACTGCTAACTCTGGCTCTTGGAGTTAATGTTCTTCCCGAGCCCTAGACACATTTTTTGTTTTGTTTTGTTTTGAAAACTGAATTACTCCCAAGTCTTTTTGTATTCTACATTGCTTTATTTTGTGGTTTTGTTCTCAAGGGCATCAACCAGTGATTATATACTGTTCCATTCTGCAAAAAAAAATACACGGTGTACAGAAAAACATGAATATTAGCTTTAAACAATTTAATGTTGTTTGTCTTTGCTTTGAAATTCAATAATGCCATCAGCCCATAAGACCTTTTAGAGCAGAGTATTTCACACAGTGAAAGCTGCTTTCTGCTACAAAAGCACAGCAGCTGTGGCTCCTGCAGATACTCTTAAAGACAGATATAATAAAACACTGGGAGGGAGTAGGTCGACACAGGAGCATGAAATGGACGAGATGAAGCCCTTTGTCACAATAAAATAGGCTGTAAAGTTACTATAGTAACATACAGTATTAAGCTCCAGGTGGATTGACTTAATGTTGACTAAACAAAAAGAGGTTAACGAAAACCAAACCAATAATTATTACACTCTCTCCACCAAATGTTTGCCAAGATGCTGTTATTTTGATTTAGCCAAGCTGTACAAAATGCAGTGTGGGTTGCTTTCTGTTCTGGTGAGCAGTTCTTATATGAGAAAACCTATATGACAAAAACAAATTCAAAGTTGTAAGAAGGAAGTGAATGAATTTACTGTGCCTGTGACAAACACTGCAGCAAAATCCAAGCAAAAGACCATGACAGAGTTAAACTGTGTCAAATGCTTCTTTTTATTTTTTTTCCCTCTCTAGGATCCCCCACTTCCCCAGAGCGACAAATGTGGAGAAGGAGGGGATGTTTGAAGTCATACTGACCTACCTGAGCTAAATGAATGGTGGTTGGAAAAGACTAACACATCTAGAGACTTTGTTTTATCCTTCGCTCTAAAAAACTAGTCTTTGTATCTAAAAAACCTGCCAGGAGATATTTCCCTAATTATAAATTATATCTTCAATGTGAAAAAGGAATTCACCCGGCTCTCAGTGTTTATTTCTAATTATAATCTTTACTGGAGGAAGGACTCATCAATGGGGTGCTTCTGGCTGCTTCCCCACCCTCCTCTTTTAGGTAGGTGTCAAGGAAAGCACTTTGCCCTGGAGACAAAGCTTACAGTGTTAGGAAAGCCTGTGCTAGCTCCAGTGGCCATATCTTTCACTGCATCTCAGTTTGGGAATTATAAATTCTGAGGATTTAAGTGAAATTCTTCATTTCATTCTGAAACTTCTGATGCTGTCAGAATTCACACCTTCTATCAGAACTGTAATTTCATGTGTCTCTGGTATAGTTAGTGAACTCCAAGCTGCTGCCCTATAAATCTTTAAAGGTTGCTATTCAAAGAGGGAAAGAGATCATACTGGTTCAAACTGAACAAAACAGAGCAGGTCTTTCTTCGGTAGAGTAGTAGGTATAAATTGGAAACCCACTTGGGTAGTCACTGCAAAACTGTTAAAAACTTCTCATCTCTGCCATAAACTTAGGCTCAACGAGCCTTGAATTAATACCACTGTCAAGGAGAAAAGAAAATGTGCTAATTGCATCTAGGACACAAAGTTTAGCCTTGGCCAGTAAAAAGAAAAGGACAAAAAAGATTTTAATCATCAGAAGTATGAGACGGCTTTGGGCTATACTTCCAGACATGGTTCAAGGACAACTTTGGGAAAGACAATATGTGAAGGATCAAAGGAGCAAATATCTGGAGAAAATATTTGTGCAGTTTGTTGTGGTTATTACAGCCTCTTGGCTGGTAGTACAACAACCAGGAAAGCAATTGAAAGATGATGGAAGGATTAAGCAGCTAGTCAGAACCCATTGGCAAAAAACCCCTAAGAGTTACTCAATTCCAGAATTTCTTTTCTGTGACTTGGCAGAAATGTAACGTGGCCACATACCAGGAAATGTGTTGAGGTGTGGTCAGAGGAACTGTAATCAAGCTGAGAGGCAGTGATGAGGACTTTAGTGAGAACAAATATCATAACTTGAAGACGTACCAACTACTCTTGTTCAAATTTATTAGGCAATGGTTTCTGTTAGGATTAGATTTTTAGAAGTACCTGGAACAAGGTGGAGCCATCAGAATGGAAACACTAGATCCCAGTCAGCTTTCCCAAGGCAGAAGGATTCTGGTTATGTATGAAAAAGTGTATGCAGTGAGCATACATATGAAGGTCCAAATCTTGTATTACCTGTGGGGTAATATTGTTTCTCATTAACAGTTATGGCTTGTCACAAATAATTCTGTATCTTGCATGACATCTGGAGGACAATATATTTGAGGAATTATTTGAGATGTCTTTGCTAAGTTGTTCTGCTGGAATGACCTGAAGACCTAAGGTTAGGCAAAGGGAACATCAGAGGAATGCTAGTGGTACAGAAAATATTTTCACTTCCTTGAATCTGCTTGCAAATATTCTTAAAACTGCATACTACATTCTGACATGTCTAATAACTCTAAGTGGGATCTCAGCTGCCACCAGCAGAGTTATCTGTATGTTCATCTTCAACTCAACAGGCTTGGATTCGGCTATAGAGAAATAGCAACAAGAGCGCTATAGCCTGCAGTTCTGAAAGCTGATATAGGCACCACAGACCCTTTAAAGATGTTTTTCATGAGCACAGGTAGGAAGAAGAACAAAAGGACAGTGAAGGCCCACCTCAACTCCTCACATCCTGGCACACGAGGGCAGCCATGTCCAACAAGGACAGGCTATGCACCAGGCATGATCACAGCTCCCACAAGCTTTAGGAACTGGTTGCCTGCAGAGAGGCAGAAGTGGAATTTATATAGAAAATGCACTGGGAAAAAAAAAACAAACCGTAAACCGAAACACCTGTATGTTTAGGAATAGTAGGGTTTTTTTTATTTAACTATTCATCTAGTAAATGTGTGTACTATTCCCTCTTATATATCTTTACGAAGAGAGTATGTGCCAATATTTGGAGATGGTATGTGAGAAATGAGAGATGTAAGTAGGTGTCCAGCCAGGGTTTTTTTGCATTTTTCCAAAATACTCTCTCATGGTCACCTGAGTATGTAGCAGTGCTTAAGAGGGGCTGGTATGCAATCCAGGGTGAACACCCCAGGTACTGTGCTATTTCAGATCTTTGTCCATCATGGTTGACATTAATATGGTACTCTGAATACTGGTTATCCTTCCTCCTCATTCTGCTTTGTCAGGTCCTGGCTTTGTTTGGCTTGAGGGAGCTACAGGCATAGAGACCAGGTGCAGCCAGGCTCATCTCTATGGAACGGGTGCACAGTAAAGCTTCTCAGCAGATGGGGACCCCTTGCCACACCCCCGGTGACCCACATGGACCAGGACCGCAGCAGTCATCTGCTTCTTTCCCTAACAGCTGCTTTTACCTTCCTGTGTTGACTAGGTTAGCTGATGGGATGAAAACCCTTCCTCAACCCCTCCCAGACAGAGAAGATCACTTTTGTTCTTTGCTGAGCGCAGCAGCAGTTGGAAGCCCACTGTGTCCTGGAGGGGAGAGCTGCTCTCTGCATCGCCAGCCCCACAGCCTGCTCCTGGGTCGATGCCCTCTACATAATTTTACTCCACTCCCAGTCTTCAAACCTTTCATAAAAGGATGCTGTTTGCATTCTCTGTTCGCTTCCCCAGTATTGAGGTGGTTCCTGAATATGTGGTTGTTTATTAATCAGTGAATACACACTTAGAGGTAACTTCAGCCTTCAGGTGCTGAATTTTTAGAACAGCTAAAACACTTTTCTTGCTTTTTCACTCAAAGAACCCACGTTGATACATCAGCGCTGCTCGAGAGTCGTTGTAGATTAAAAGACAATTTGAATTATAATCCTGATACAAATACTACCGCTTCTGTGACTTTGGGCATGCCACTTAACCCCTCTGAGCCTTATTTTCCCTATTATCTGAGACTAATGGTATTTTACCTGTCTCAGACCACAAGGGAGCTATAAGGCTTAATTAATGTTTGCAAACTGGGTTGTTGCATAGCATAATTAAATAGCACTTCCAAAGTTTAAAGAAGTAGAAAGTATTAAGACCCATCAGCAGTAAAGATGAGATGAGGAGTGAGAATGTCCTGATTCCCAGGACAGTGCTTAATTCTCTCAACCATATGGCTTTGGAGGGGAAAAACAGCACCAAATTGTCTTCAAGAGCCTTTTTCAAAGTTCAAAAATGTTAATTTTAAAGCAAAGGTGGCTATTCACAACTTTAAAGAACACCCAAACAACAATATTGTTTTGATTCTTGTACAATCATTTCCTTCTTGTTTAGAGGCATGAAATTGTCCCACATTTTCAGATGTTATTGAACTTTCAGCCAATAAAGGTTTTTGTTAAAAAAAAACCTTTCACAGCCTCCAGTCTACTCAGAACATTTACAATAAGAGACATTTATATTCCCTATTAAAATTTAACAGTTCTACTCCAAATTTACAGTATTTCATCTGCAGTTGTCTTGGACAGCGTAGAAACGGCAGAAATATCCAGTGGTTTCACAGGGTCAGAACTGTGAGATATCTCCTGCCCTATAACTTCTGCTCATAACCCCCCTCTAATATTCTAGAAGTATTTTAGTTATAAAGTGGAAACATCTCACAGAAGTAGAGAGAAACTGTAGCTTTTCTTAGATTAATGTGAAAACAAGTGCTGAAAAAATCAAGGTATGGTTGATTTAACTGTGTTTCTTCATGTCCTCAATGAGAAGAAAAGCAAATTCAGAGAAAGTTTAGCCAAACATTTGTTCTATTCCTTTTTTAATGTAAGGCAATAGGATTTTCAGTTAATATTTTCTGTTTCCTACATATAAAGGCAATCCCATTATAAACATTAATTTAATTCCCTTCCGTTCTCCATATATTATTATGGGAGATTTTAATGCCAGGGATAGTATAAAAATGTGTAATATCCATCTTATATCATTAAGGCTTACTTCAACGGATGTGTGATACTTCTCAAGTTTACTTATTTGGGTTTAAAAATTATATTTTGATGTCAAGTACAGCTGAATGGCTATAACTATTGGAATAATAGGCTTCTGTTTCCCTTTTAGATGAAAATAAATATATTTTATTTTCCAAATATTCAGTCTTTATTTTACCTCTCTTTCAAATTCTTGGAAGAAAGAAATATAAGTAAATAAAAGACTTCGAAAAATTGTATTTCTTTTCTTGAAATAACAACTCTAAGTTTTTTTTTGATACATACAAAATAGATGAAGAAGTTAGCAAAAGGTGAAATTTTTTTTAGTATATCACAATTCTGTGGTGATAACGCTCCTTAAAAAAATGCAGTTCAAATCCTATGGGATCCAATTTATTTGAAGTAAAGTCTCTTAGAAAAAGGTGTATCTGAAAGGCTCAGATGAGACCCTGATATTTGGATCCTACATATCAGAAAAGGGCCTGTGTATAATCACGATGGCTACTACTATAGATGTTAGGACAATTCAAAGTCTAGAACTGCATGCCAGAATCTATTGGTACCTCATAGAGCATCCTTAGATCATGATGAAAATGTAAGGAATGAAGAATTCATGTTAGCTATTATCCAGACCTAGTCATGCCTGCCCGTGCCTATTTCTCTCCTAGCTGCCTTTGTTTTCTGCAGATTGACATAATAGCTGGACTCAGGATAGCTTTCCAGCTCTTCGTGACCGAGATAATTAATTTATATCATGAGGAAAACAGTTCTAAAGCAAAACAATGACATTCATTCCTGCTCTGGCAGTGGGGTTGGACTAGGTGATCTTTTGAAGTCCCTTCCAACTCCTAATGTTCTGTGGTTCTGTGATTTCCACCAATAGCTTGTCATCTTCTCTCAGCAAAAAGGTGCCTGCTAAGGCTGTCCCATCTCAGTCTCATGGTTGAGGCATTGGTAAGGCAGAATAAATTTATATAAAATACAGATAACTGTGGGTGCCCATAATGAACTCAAAAAAAGATGGCCGACCAAAACTTTCACTTATGACAAATGTTCACTTAAAGCACAAAGACTCTTCAAAAGTAAGACCCTCTGCAAAGTAAAGTCAGTGGTAAGGGCCGGGCACCACCAGGGAAGGGTGTTTCCAGTTTGTGCTATCCCAGAAGGTTTGGGATGCAGTATTTTCCTTTGGTTCCATGGATCCCTGTGTTATTTGCTCTTGCAAGAGGGATACAGGAGTTTATCCTTTGGCTCTCTGCCTACTTGCAGTCTCTCTGAGTACCTTTCCAGACAGAGGTTTAGGGCAGGTTTCTGACATCAGTGCATCAGAAGCTGATGCACTGACCATCCTTATCAGAGTAAACCATAATATCTCAAGTATCTTAGTTAAAAGATTTTGTGAATCCAGGCAAGATTTCTTATAGGAACTCAGTTATGCAGAATCACTGAAAAAATGTAGTTGTGTCTGTTAAATGTTTTCTGAGTGATTTAAAAAACATTATTTTGCATAATTGCGCTCCTTTGGTTTACCAAATATAGACAAAGGCAGACAACTAGTATCTAATAAGCCTTGCAGAACCATGCAGAGGAAATGTTCCTTTTGGGTCTGCTGAGGAGCATACAGTGATGGGATGCAGGCAGGACCAAAACCAGGACCTCAAAGCAGGCAAATAGAAAATAGTTACAGAGATTGCAGGGTGGGTGGGGGTGAGTGGGGGGAAAGGCAATTAGTGATCTAGAGCATTAAAGTGAGGCAAAAAATCGCGTCACACCCCCTAATTCAGACTGAGCTGCAAGTATATATGATTTCAGGAAAATGTGAATGCCCTGGACTAAGGTTATCTCTTGGCCTGCAGAACGCTAGTGCTCTCCCAAGTGCAAGAAGGTGAATATTCACTGTATGATCTTGAAGAGAAAAATGAGGAAGTACTTTGTCAATTCACTGAAACCTCTTACTGTCTGTCTAGGAGTTATTTCTACCATTTTTAGCACAGCTGGCAATGAAAACAAATCCTTAAATCATGGAATCACAGAATATTCTGGGTTGGTAGTGACCCATGAGGATCATCGAGTAAAACTCCTGGCTCCACACAGGGACAGCCAAGTCAGAGCACAGGATTGAGTGCATCATCCAGACTCTTCTTGACCTCAGTCAAGCTCAGTGCTGTGACCACTTCCCTGGGGAACCTGTTCCAGTGCCCGACCACCCTCTCAGTAAAGAGCCTCTTCCGAACATCCAACATAAACCTCCACTGTGTCAGTTTCATATCATTCCCTCGGGTTCTCCCACTGATCAAATTGTTCAGATTGAAACTCAGATTACGTTCATACCATCATGTTAGAGTGCTTCACTCCAAACATGGGTTGGAATCTGACACAGCAGGACAGAAGATGGAGCCATGAAACACATCCTGCACCCCCCAGTAGTGACTGATTGCCGTACGTTAAATTTTTACATTTCTGAGAAATCCCCATCAGCAAGGGAATCTATCGTTTTGTGAGGAACAGTGAAGGCAGCATGTGACAAAGGAGATGCAAACTATCTGTCCTTGTGGAGACTCTGCCTTTGTTCCTTTTCATCTTGCAGTTTCTCTTAATCTAAACTAAAGGCCTTTCAGATTGCGTATACGACTCTCCGCAGGATTGAAAGGATGTATGTAGGTTGAAGAGACAGCTGAGGTAAGAAAAATGCCAGAATGTTTAAAAATGCTAAAACCTGGAATGTATTTCCTGGATTTTTTTTGCCACTTTTAATGGAAGATTCATTAAGAGTGTGTTTATATTTATACACGCGTACATACATATATAAACATCTAGGCTGCATGTATTGATTAAATAATTACCTAAAAAAGTAATTGGTTCCTAGACTTGCAAGATCTAAGATTTAAAAAATTAAAAAAAAGAATACCTCCAGCAAAACCAGTGCACATATATCTAAGACAACACCAACAAATTCTCATTTTACTGCAATTTTATTTCATTCTTGTAGGCTTAATATCTCACTGCATGAACAAAAAATATCACAGGGAAAGGGCTTCAGGCTAGCTACTTCCAAACAGATTCAACCTTCTGAGTACTATCAATATCATCCCTATACCCACATGGTTAGCACTTTCTAATACATTCACTGAAAACCATTAATAAAGAAACATTTTTAGTCTAGTTCTTAACCATGTGTCGCACTGAAATAAGTTCATGTAAATCTGTGAACTGCACGACAATGATCAAATTAACAGTCATTTCAGGAAAAATGCCCCTCAGGCTGAAAAATAATTAGTAGTCTCTCACTCTATCTTTTCCTACTAATAAAAATCATGCTATTATTGTTGACTGTGCTAATAAAACACCTTCCATGACCCTGAGGTAGCTCGATGTAAAATATAAGGACTATTCTGTTGTGCAGATGCACACATGTTTTATTGAACATTTCTATTTAGCTTCTCATCTGGTAACAGCACTTACCTCCATGAGAACTTTTGTCAGAATGATGCAGCACGCACACTCTGCTTCCTGTGCAATTCATCTCGCTGAAGTAAAGCCAAATTTTGAAAGCTCCGCAGACTTTTGGTTTAACTTTTGTGTGCAATGATCATTACATCATGCCATAGTGCAAGGATGCTTTTTTCCCCTGTGATGACCGCTCCTTGTTTTAAGAGGCATATTCTTTCATTGCCGTATCCAGAGTGGCTCAGACATGCAGCAGAGTCCATAAAGATTCTTATCATAAGTTTGCTCTCATGATTTTGGTTCAGTCTGAAAATCAATTTACTCTATAGCATATTGTCAAAGCTGTCTACGTACCTTGTTAATGTCTGCACCCACATTTAATCCTTCAACGGTGTGCCTGATGGGCACCACACAGCAGAAAATTACCCAGATTGTGAACAACCAGTGAACAAATTCCCCATGGTTCTTCTCCTGTCTGGCCATAACTATGGAATAGCTTTCCTATTTGTACAGCTAGACAGAAATATCTCACATTAACTGAGTGACAAAAGTGTGCCCAAATGCCGAGCAATGTCAACCTATTCCCTTATGAAGTAATAGATGTGTGGGCCCACATCCTGGATCTCTTTATTGTTCACTTTAGCCGGTCATGGAAACTATATAAACACAGAGATAGGGAGAGAGGGCTTGTTTGAGTTTTACATTCATGAATAACATACAAACATTTGGGATTAATTTACAGTAGCAAGCAAATAACAAGAGCTTTCCAAAATGGCTCCCAAGAGCACTTCCATGGAAAGTACTTCCACTAATTTGCACTAATATGAAAGTCAGAATGATGTTCTTCTGTAAACATCTCTCTGAAAGCACTTTATGACTAAGTGATCAGGAGAGACAGCACATACTGAGCGGGGCGGGTGTGTGTAAATAAATGGTCAAACAGCCTAGAAATACTTACTGATGGCAGCAGAAAGCGTGTTGCCAGTTTTGGCAGGATTTGGAGCAGACCTTGACTTCCTTGGGATGCTTCAAGGTCTGCTCCTTGCCTCTGTGTGTGCAGGCATGTGCCCAGGTGTGAGGACGTATAGTCATGCCCACATGAATCAGCCCAGTGCTGCTGTCTTACACAAGGCCACGAGCCAGCAGAGCAGTTTAGTCAGATCCTAATGACTTGTGAATTTCCATCTTGAAGGGAATGTGACTAACCCTGTGGTCAAAGGTACGTGCTACCAGGAGGACATGCCAAGCTTGAGTTTGCTTCATCATCAATCCGTGTATGTAAGTAGTCTGCTTTCCTCTGAAGACAATGTCTATTGTGATCCTAGAAACTTGGATGATGCACCTGGTCCTCAGCTTCTGCATCGACAGTAAAAGTGATTTTCCTAATTACATCTTTGAGTTGTTGTCATCCAGCAATTTTTGAGAAAAAAAAATCATCTGTTTTGCAAATTCCTATTATTTATGTGAATTCTTAAAGAATACATAAAAAGCTCATATTTCAGAGGTTTATATTTCATGCAATCATATCTATTTAGGATTGTCTTGTGACAAAGGCAGATAAAAGGATTGCAAATAGGTAACAGGAACTCGATAGATTTTTTTAGTATTTCTCTAATGTAACCTTGCATGAGACTCAAATCCTGTCCAAATTACTTTTGTGATATGTGGGTGCCATAAATAACATGATGGAAAAGGGATTGATCTCTTCTCTCTCCATTACATGAGTATATATTGTAATCAGAAAGGCTAATACATTGCCAAACCCACCTTTTCTTCTCTCTCAGAGATAAAGCTCTTGGACCAAGAAAAACAGGAAAGTTTGACAGGCAGTTTTTGAGGCTACTGCACTTGTGCCCTTCAGAAAGGACAGAATTCAATATTCAGAAGCCCAGGAGAACTGATTTTTCTCTCCCATAGCCTACCACAGCTAGTTAGCATAGTGCTTTGCTTTTGCTTGGCCTAATTGTTCAGAATTAAATCTTTGGAACAATACCCATGGCCCTCTGATAAAGCTAAAAACACTTCTCTGTTTCAGAAATTGGTTTGAAAGTAATGCACATCTTTCAAGCATTGTTAGAAAACAAATGTTAGTAAACAGCAGGTAGCTGGTAACTGATAGTGGGGGAGGTCAACAACAACATCAATTTGAATACTACAGCTTGCTAAAAATCAGGATGGTACATGTGAAAAAAAATATAAATGTCATGAAAGGAGGAGATCATATTAATTCCCACATCTGTGATTCTGTGATCTATTCCATTAATGGGATGAGAACCTGCAGTTTCCATGGATGGCAATGGAAATTCTTACAGAGGTGCTGAACATTTTGAAGGATGATGTCTTGAGCTATTAGGCCTATACATTTCCACAGTTACAGACTATGAGTTGGCATTTGCTTAGGAAAGGTGACTCACTGTGTAGTTATAGTTCTGGTCACAAAAAAAAAAAAAAAAATCAAGGAAAGATGACAGGATATTTTCTGAATGGCAGCCTTTCAGTCATTAGCAGAACATTTAAGAATTAAAAGGAAGTCTGATATTCCTTTTTTTTTCCCCACATCTGATGTACTTTATCACAATTCCTTACAAACTTGAAACGTTTGCTTTATGGATTCTTTTGAAGTTTGTGTGAGTTTAGCACAAAAGGACCAGACCCCCTAGTCACGATCTTTGGGGAAAGCTAGTGACAGCAGATTAATGGAGATGTTGAGAGGAAAGAAGCTATGCTCAGCCCCTAATTTTGAGGGAAGTCCAGCTGGACCTGCCAATTGTAAATAGCCACAGAGCCTGGCTTTGAATAAAACAAAAGAGATAACTGCAGTTATTTTTTCTATCCTCTAGAGCTCACTCAACTGAAGTGCACGTACACAAAATCTTCCTGCTGTGATAAACAGAGATCTCATGTAGGTGTGGACTCTACAGGTATTGCTAATCAATGTGGTTTCATTTCAGCCAATGAAGCTATGCCAATATGCACTGGAATTCTGCCTCATATTTAAATTTTCCTTATTGGTGGCTGATTTGTAAACTGAAGAACTAACCTGTCATGCCCATACTTCACATTTCTACTTTGCTATACTACAGAGGTCTGGGGCTTTTTAATCAGCCAAATGTTAGGATGCATTTCAGATATCCTCCAGAACAACAGCTGCATTTTGCCTTTGATTTACCACAGTCTCAGGCAAATAATTAAGATCAATTGCTAGGGTAAAAGGATGGAGCCAACTTATAAAATGTTAATTACAGAGGAAGTATTAGTGAAATTCTGTACCATATGTATGCTGGGCATCTCTGAGCTTGGTCCTATATTTCTCTGTGTTGAACTGACTTTTCACTTGGTTGCTGTATAAAGGAAGGGGTGTTGTAAATGAAATTGTAACACAAGGATGAAAGAAAAGAAGTGCAACAGCTAGCACAGTTCAGCTAACAGCCACCTACACAAATTGGATCTGTTCTAACTGTGCAGGGAGGACTCATTTGACCAGCACCAACATAGCAGATAAAGTGACACCAGTACTGACCTTTCAAAATGACAGGAGCAACATTTTTACTTTAAAATAACATGCCAGTGCACAAAATATACAGGAGAATTCTTTCAATATCAACTATGTCAAAGAAGGTCCTTTGATACATTTCTTATTTTTACTGTGTTGGACAAATATCTCAGACTTAGAGCCCTTTGCAAATAAAGGCAAGACACAAATAAAGAATCAACTGAAGGCAGAAACTAACAAATTACAGTTCATGCTAAGAAAATTATATTTGAGAACTGCTATCTGCCATGGATAAAATTTGAGAGCCAACAGACAACAGTGAGGCAACGTATGTACTGCTGAACACACCTCTTATTCTGTAGTCACTTAGTTTCGTAAGAGCATTAGAAGACTTATTAACTTCTGAGTTATAAGTTTAGTCTCATTGAGAGCAATAGGAATAGCTGTAGAGTTGGCAACATCCAAGAAATCCAGGTTGGATCACTCCCAAGCACAGACATGTAATAATACACTGAATTGATTCTCCTACAATGCAGATCATTCATTTTCACAGTAGTCTGATGGATGCTGTTTTTTTGACTAAGTAGGAGAGTGTGAAGAACACTGCCTACGACAAGACTGTTGGGACAGACCTCAAAAGTTAATGCTGACTCATATAAGAGGGGAGTGTATTTGAACAATTGGGTTCCATTTCTCTGGTCAAACAAACCACCTAAGAGTTTGAAATTTTGCTTCTTTTCTCTTTTCCCAATGTTCCATCTAGACATTTTGACTTGAAGTGTTCTCATTAGAGAGCTAACTTATAGGAAGCCACACATACTACACATGCAGTGTGCTGACTTGTGTGGACAGAAAGTGAATGTAAGACAAGACATGGGGAAATGATGATTTTGAAAGGAGATCGCGGGGCAGAATGAAGACAAGCTTAGCAAGTCCCTATATGTCAGTAAGTACCTAGAACTTAAATTGTAGGGAATTATTTTCAGGACAAGGAAACTAAAAGAACATAATGAATTGAGGATAAGAGTTTCACAACATTGTTCAGAGAAATGACTGACAATTACAGATTTCTGATGAAATAAATTTCTACTTCAGCAACCCAGTAGGCAGAAAAGGCAGACACACAGAAGAAGCAAAAAGATGGTATTTCTTAATAGTCTGTTCTTTAAGATTGAATCATCTGTACTTCACAGCCAAGACCTTTATCTCCAGTTCACAGTCTATTGTGTCTATTTGTTTTTATTGACCTTAGAGGGAGCCAGCAACTGGTAGCTTTTGTCAGAACTGTCTATTGCTTTCTTGTATGTAGGTGCCTTAATGGTTGCAATATCTGACAATCACAGTTGGATGTTTCATTATGCAACCTAGCATTCACATCTCTCTGCACAACTTGGTGTGCATAAGCTCTATCGATTTAAACATATAGCAAATGTTCCTCATTTAGTTAAACCCTTCGCCAAATTCTCATTTTAGCACGAGAACCTCTGCGTTCATGTAGCTAAATAAAGAATTTCCTTATAAAATGAAATACTGATGGCTGAAACACAGCGATGAATGATCTACAGAAAGAGTCCATTTTGGTGGAAAGTAACATACATTGAAGCAGCTTGTATTGGCCACAACATGGTCAAACATTTATTATGGGGAATTAATTGACAAGGGGAACAATAGCAACTAACAATGCGAGGAGAGACGAAGCTCTCTCTGTAGCTTCTGGAATGGCCCCTTTAGGGGTTTATCTGAGGGTAGCTGCTGAAAGGTCACAGGCATAGTCTAATGTCTAGGGCCTCTTTTGCATTTATACCCCCTCCCCCCAAGGAAAAAATTATGCTTCAAGAAGTGGTTAAAAAAATTCAAAGCAAAACAGAAGGACTTGTAAATGTAGAAAGTTTCACAATCACCAGTGCTACTAGAACTGATGATTTATTTTTACTTACCGTGCTTGCTAAACACAAACAATTATCTTATAGAGTCCACAAATGTGTGTATATAAATCTCAGCATTGTTATGGAGCTAATTGTAGAAAACTCTGTTGTTAACTAATCTTTTAACAGCTGTATGTGAAAACAGAATGGCGTGCAAGTGCTGATCTCAGGTGAAATATTACTGGACCTGGTTTATTTTAATTTCAAGTTGTTTTACTTAATTTACTTGAATTACTGCAAATTAGGCAGTCTGCAGTTTTTTTAATTATGTTGACGTACCTATTTGGGCAAGTCACCGTGAAAAAAGCCCCTGAATTAAGATAATTCAGAAACTGAACTGACATTATTTGTCTCTCTTTCATTCATCTATCATATCAAGCCATTCATGTATACCCCATCGCAAGTCGTTAAAGATAATAATTTCTAACTGTTTTATGATCCCCCTTTTAACTGCAAAATGCACAAAAGTAATTAAAGCAAATTGAAACAATTATAGAAAAACAATATTCAATAACTGAGGTGCCAAAAAGTTTTACTGTACCCTAAGGATGCAAAAAAATTGCCCAGGCAGCAGTAATATTATTCCACATGTTACATTTATTCTTGCAAGCTAGCCAAGCTCAAATTAATTGTACTGACTAAACTTTTCTTCTTGGAGAAAATTAAAGATATGCTGTTGTCAACACTTGAGCACAACCTTGCCGACACTTAAACGCAGAGAAGGGTGTGACATCCTGCCCTGACTGCCTCGCGCTAATTAATCACTCTGGTATTTAGGACCATTCAAGCAGACAAATTAATGGAGAATAATTAGTGTATCTTTGTTCCAGCTTGGCTTTGCACACCAGACACTCTGAGGGAGAGAGGGGAGTACGTAGAAAGTGAGCCATTAGCATGCACATAGTTTAGCTTCTGTTCAGCAAGTTCTGCAGAGATTAAGAGAAAAGCCAAATTAGCAGTCGTGTGACTGGGGTTAGGACATCTCTCAGTAAAGAAAACACTCTGTTTGGGTATCAGCTTTCAGAAGCAAGTTGTTAATCCAGATGTTACCTTTCATAAAGAACAAAACACAATTAAAAACCTCCCCCTCCCCCTCTCACACGTGCACCACAAAAGAAAAGCAAGGAATTATTCCTTTGCACTACAAAGATTTATCTGCAATTCGGCTACCATACACTCAAAAAAAATTCCTAAATATTCATCTTTCCTTTTCACATAATTTTTGGTCAGCATTAACTTTCACTGGTGGCATAAAGGAGATTATGACATTGAACATATACCATACAATTATGGTAGTCAATTAAATATTATGTGATCTTTGTACTGAGTATACAAAACTCCATGAATCCTCAAAAAGTTACAAGTTGTGTCTGATTTAGGGTGATTAAAAAATTAAAATTAAAAAATAAAATAAAATAAAATAAAATAAAATAAAATAAAATAAAATAAAATAAAATAAAATAAAAATAA
>VXBZ01001193.1:49313-69308 GCA_013399135.1 Heliornis fulica | reverse complement strand
GATCATTGGTAATTTGCTTTGACATCATCACAAGCCTAATGTGGGAATGGACTCAAAATAAGTGTACTGGCCATTTCTGTGCATTTCTGTGTTTCCAGACATCCTCTGGAATCCAGTCCCTTCATAACTTATTGCAAGGCCAGGACATAAAATGTCTCCTTGTTGAACAACTTCTCATCTGGGGAGATATGGTATGAAAACTTGCTACTCAGGCCTGTTTTTAGTGAACAGAGCTTACAGGCACCCTGGCTCACAAAGCATAGTGTCTTGATGGGGTGGGGGTGGGTGGACAGAGTTAGGGAAAAAAAGAGCAAGACCACACAGTGAGAAAAGCTGACCACATTCAGAAGCTGTATCAATCCTAATCAATCCCATAAAATCTTTTTCTTTTTTTTTTTTTTTTGCCTGTAAGAACACAGTAATGTAAAGACTATAAAACTAAATGCACTTTATTTTTGTGCAGCATGAGCAAGAGAGTGAGAGGAGGGGGAAGGAATCCCGCCTAGGTTTTGACACGATATGGGATACTGTTTTAACAAAGCACTACAAGGCTTCATAAAAATATGATATTTCGGTTCACAGTGTCCCAGGCTTGTTGGTAGAGGGAGAACAGAGCTACCAAAGCGTGACACCCCCCCACCCTCCCTGCCCTTCACAGTTCTCAGTGGGGAGAAAATCATAGCGCGTCTCCACAGCTTCCCCCAACACCGAATTACTGCGTGTGGTACGGCCAGATGCCATTAGAAATGCTGCCATCCTGGGAGTGGGTCTCCTCGATCTTTGAAGGTGCATAATCCTCATTAAAGGAAAACCCTGAGCGTAGGAGGGGCAGTGCTGACATCAAGGCACCTGGCCATGACTAAAAGAGCTGGCCCCATATGCGGCTGCTGCTGAGCAGCAGAATGTAATTTAGTCGCACCAGCAGGAGCAGAGGTCAATGATTTTATATTAATGGGGATCACGACAGTTCTAAGCTGTGGCGTGCTTTGAAATAAGTGTTGTACAAGGCAGCAAAGAGAGCTCGGCGGAGGAAATGAGCTGTGTCACTGTCTCCTCATGCCTTGAAGCAAACACCAAAATGTTTAAAGTTGCTATAGACTTAAAGCCATAATATTTTACAAACAACAATTACCTGTTTTAATCCAAAAGCTAAATAGCTTGTGAATTATTACATCTTGTGGCATAGTTCTAACAAAAATAATAAATGAAAGGCATGCGGCATTTAGTCTGCAGTCTAAACAGAGGCAGAGGTGGAAAAAATGTGATAAACCCTTTGAAAAAACTAAATACGCTTTGTAATTAATCATTTGCATGCAAGGATTATGGTCACATGTCATTAAATCACAATGCATCAGTGAACAACCCGTGTCAATATCACCTAACAAAAATCACAGATTCAACCATGCAAAAGGGTCCAAGTTTTGATTAAAAGATCCTCTGGTGTTTTAATGTACACGCTGCAGATCTTGAACTAAATTCACATTTAATCAAGCTTCTTTGTGGAGATGTAATATGAGCTCTTCTGTGGCTTTTTGGAGGATTTAAATCTGGCCTTTCATGTAAGTGCATGACACAGCAATCCTTTACATGGATCAATACCTAACTCAAGGGATACCTGAGGTCCTTAATGAGGTTTTCTGGGTAGGGGTTATTATTATTGTTGCTATTGTATTCCATTGACACCAACAATGTACTAGATGCTGTCCAGATGGGTGGTGGAGAATTGGTCTTCTCAACAAAGAGGTTTTATTTTGAAGAGATATCTGTACGAGCTACAATCAAAAGAGAAAAAGATTGCATCCTCCACTACTAATCTATGGCAAAACTCAAATTGATCTTCTCTCAGTATTGGTCCTAAAGCCTTTTGCTAAGTATTAAAAAAGGTACCAGAATATGAAGTTAAAGTCTCACCCTTGTGGATCTGCTCTGAGACATCGCTCCATGATGTAAGAAGGCACAAAACACAGAGGAAGGAACCTCTAGGAATGGGAAATGAAGGTGCCCAGGCAAAGAGGATGAGTGAAACAAGGTTCACTCATGATTCAGTACTACTCTGATTCTGTAGTAAGGATTATGAAGGATCTTGAAGGCAATGGAGAGCAGTTTGCATTCTGCTGAAGGGTGGACAAAGGAATCATTGACATGCTTGGGCTGACAACCCAAGAAGAATTGAGAAGCTGTGTTTTGAACTGATGAACCACAGGTGTTGTAAGAGAGGTTGGACACAACATTAACTAATGAAATGTTAGATCTTAGAATTGAGTATTAAGGAGGAAACAGTGGAAAGGGTGGAGTTAGGAGTGAACTAACAGTTATAGATTCATCTAAAGGAAGAAAACACAGTGATCTTAAAGGAGCTGGTTTGGGTAACAAAGGGACATAGGAAAGGTTTTCAGGAAATATCCGTTTAGAATATGCTAATTGGTAAGGCAAGAATAGTTCAAGGGAAAATGAAGATTTGTATGCAAGGATTAAAGCTTGATGCTAAACCACAATAAGTAGTTAACAACAACTGCAAATGAATTAAGATTGCCATATATGAATAACCAGAAGAAGGAAAGGGCACTGGAGGAGTACGTAAGGACCCCCCCCAGAGACAAGAAAGCCCCTGCAGTCCCAGGGTGCTAGCCAGAAGGGCCTAGTGCCTGATCTGGTGGCAGAAGAGCAGACCTACAGCTGGGAGACATACACAGAGTTCCCTGGGCTCAGGGAGAGTCAGCCTGGCCAAGCACCACGAAGCAGCTTCACCATATAGCCACAACTCAGTGTGCGTGCTTTCCAATCAGAAACCACAGGTGCTTTCACTGCCATGATTTCTAAGCATTAATAATTTCATGCAAAGTGATTCATATAAAATATCAGCAGACACATGCCTGACGATTTGTGTATCAGCAGTGATATGCAAATATCATATATTATTTCTCCATTTGTTTTGGTACAAACTAAATATATGAACGATCCTGGTGACATCTTGTTTGCCTACGTTTCCATTCAAAACTATTGCACAAAACAGTCCAGTTATCCCAGGGTGGCTTCCTTGGAGAGCAAATAATGATAAAAAATAATTGGAAAAAAGAAAAGAAAAAAAAACCCATAAAAATAAGGATAGAAAATGTAAATTGAGGGTTTATTAAAAAAAAAAAACAAACCAAACAACCCAACAACAACAACAAAAAAAAGTGTGTTCTTTGTTATTGTTTTTTAATCTCTCTTAGAAGGACAGCAGCCATGGCACTATGCAACTAGTGCTGAGAGTGGTTGTATGGTGTTCAGCCACTGGCTAGGGGAAACCATGCCACTGGCAATGCCTTTTTTTTCTATGAGGAAAAATCTACTATGAATGGGGTACCTCCTTGATTAGGGACAACTGAGAAGCTTTCTTCTCTGGAGCCACTATCTCCTGGCTCTGTCAGTGACAGCCTGACTCCTATGATAGCAAGGTCATGGTAACAAGACTGGATGCTGGGTGAGCACAGCAGCTGGCTTCTCCCACACCTGAGAGAACTACTGGCACAGAATTAAGGTCCGTCTGGTCCCTGCTCCTGAGAAACAACTTCCTTGCATGCCTCTTGCCACATGCAAAGCACTGCACAGGGGCACAGGCTGGTTGCCCAACCAGGCAGGCAGCCCAGGAACTGGAGAGCACTGATTGGGCTTTGCATCATTCCTGACCCAAAATCACAGCTGTAAGATCTCTGTCTCCATCCCTTAGCAGGGATCTTACAGGCATTAAGGTTTTGCTCTTAGAGAGAAGCTTTACAGGAAGATGAGGATTGATTTGAGACATAGAACTTGGCTGCCACTAAATTTCACAGCCAACCCTTTTAAGCAGTTTTTAAAATGAGTGTAGTATGAGCCTAATATAGGTGTTCATTAACTAATAATAAATTGTAATGGAACATCATTGACATCTATATGAGTACTAATCGGATTGATGATCACAGCCATTACAATGAAAGCCAAATGGATCCATGATAACGACACACTAGCTCCAGAGTACATATGTTATGCTAAGAATCACTTATGCAGAAAATCCCAAGAAATAACAGGGTAATTCACCTCTCTTTTCCCCTGACCTGCAGCTGGTATGTGTCTCTTCTCCCAGCTCCTGGACTACCATTTCACTTAGGAAGTGTTCTGATGCCCTGGAAAGCAACGGGAAGACTTCAGCTGTCTTCCTTTGCCTCAAACGGGAGACTAGTGAGGTATAGTATAGTAAAATATTACAGAAACAAGGAAAGTATAAGTAACTTACTTCAAAGGCTATTGTAGAAACTGTGTGCTAATAAAGAGGTGTTTTTTCTAAAGTGCAATCATTTAAACTAATGGTTTCATGTCAAAGAATACTTCTAGAGGTTCAGAGGTATGCTTGGACTGACAGCTGTTTTCAATTTCCTAACTTCTGAGTGTCACGTACCTGAATCAACTTGTTCTTTAAGTTATTGCATGTCATATTTTACTTATGTAAGATATGTTACAGGTGTAAGGAGCCTAACTTCCCACTTCAGACTGTCATGCTTTAGCCCCACAAAGCAACAAAACCCCATGCAGCTGCTCACTCACTTACCCCCAGTGCAATTAGGGAGAAAATTGGAAGAGTAAGAGTGAGAAAACTCGTGGTTGAGATAAAGACAGTTTAATAGGGAAAACAAAAGCAAGACAAGGAATTAATTCCCCATTTCCCATGGGCAGGCAGGTTTTCAGCCATCCCCAGGAAAGTGGGGCTCCATCACACGTAACGGTGACTTGGGAAGACGAACACCATCACATCCAGTGCCACCACCCTTTCTACAACCCTTCCTTTTCTCCAAACTTCTTATATGCTGAGCATGATGTAATATGGTATGTGATATCCCTCTGGTCAGTTGGGGTCAATTGTCCCAGCTGTGTCCCCTCCTAGCTTATTGTGCACCGACAGCTTCCTCGCTGCTGGGGTGGGGTGAGAAGCAGCAGAGAGAGGTCTTGGCTCTGTGTAAGCTCTGCTCGAGAGTAACAAAAACATCTCTATATAATGAAAACATCCCTCTGTTATCAATGTTGCTCCCGACACAGATCCAAAAGACAGCCCTATACTAGCTACTGTGAAGATAATTAACTCTATCCCAGCTGAAAGTGGGATGCAGACACAAAATTAATCTGTTCAGCTTCTCAAATTGCAAACTTCAGAAAATATGTTAAACATTCTGAATACAAAACTGAGTTAATGACCCAAAAATTGGTGTTTCTTCTGACTGTTTTTAAACAACATGTTTTCTCCATTTCTGCCTAGTAGTTGATAGGAGGAAATATTTCTAATGAACAGATTTATCATCTTATTTTTACTGTGAGTCATAGTACTACACATATTGCAGAGAACATACAGAAGGCCTAGTCACAGATTCGGACTGTACTGCCAAGGCATTGTAGAAACAGAAGAATGATGCCCTGTGTCCTGAAGAATATTTTTTGACAACTGCCTACCAGTTCATTTACATCAATGAGAGCAGCCATTCAAGCAACTGTTGCTGCTTTTAAAAATTTCAGACAGAATTTGCTAGCACACAGTCTGAGTGAGCTTTTCTGGAAAATGAATATCATTAGAACCCATTAATGACTGAGGGTGGGATCAAGTTCAACCAGGTTAGGCACTTAACTTGAATCTAATTTTAAAATGCCCAGTGTACCAATCCTCATTAGTAAGTAAGTGCCTAAATTCCCCTGTGCAGTCAGTGGGGAGAAGTAGGTGTTTTTTTTTCTTCTTACTTAAATGAGCCAAGGCCAAAAAAAAAATAATTTGCCAGAAAAAGATAGGAGAGGAGAGATCAACATCCTAGTTCCATGTGGCAGCAGGGAATTTTATAGATGTTAATGCACAGATAATACCAGTAAGTTAATTGCTTCTTCATGGCTAAAAAGGAAACCCCAGTGGTTCCTGTCAACCTGACCTAGAAGACAGAAGTATGCATTCACATCTCAAACATTTGGTTAGGCTAGTTCTGAGCATATAGATGTGACAAAAGGTGTCAAAAGTAAAGGCAAAGGCAAGGTCTACCTCTTCAGAAAACCAAACCAAAACAAAAAAAAGAAAAGTTTTCCTTCTTAAGGAATTATTTCCTCACTGTTTCAGGACACATGCTGAAGCCTCAAGCATTGAATTAAAATATGGTAACAAACAACAGTCAAAAGTCTTTTCAACCATCAGTCTTAAGCAGGCACTTAGAATCTTATTCTACTTTCCAGACCACTTTTTTTTCCAGAACCAGTTCATAGTAACTAGATTTATACTCCTACAATCATTAGAGATGCAAAGTTTTTCCCTCTAGATATTTATTGCTAGAGGGGTAACCATTATTAGAAGAAAGACATGAATGTAAAAAAAAACCAAATCAAAACATTAGGACTAAAAAATTATAAATCTATAATTTCCATCATTAGTTGCATTGAGCAACTAATGATGGAAAGTCATCTGTGAAGTCATCTAGTCTACCTCCTCAAAACATAGTCAACACTGATTATAGAACAGGATGGTCAAAACTTGGTTTCTTTGTGTCTTGAAATCTTAAAGGGCAGCGATTCCACAACTTCTCCAGGAACCTCATTCCACTGCTTAATGACAAGATAAGTTCTAAAACTCCCTCAGTTACAAGCTCCTTCCCAGCATGCCAGTCATCAGCACGTACTGCTGCAGGCAATTCTACCATCCCAGATGTGCCCTTATTGAGTTCATGAGGTAACCACCAGACTATTCAAAAGCTCCTTGCCCTTGAGCAGTTCATCTTGTTCCCCAGTTTGCTTCTGTCTGCAGGTTTGATGGAAGTCTGTCATTTTGTCTCCAGGTCATTGATAAAGACAATAAACAGAACAGGTCCTGGGGCAGCCCCCTGAGGAACTCCACCTGTGCACTTGGAGCCCGGCAGTACAGACTATTTTTCATACATTTTGTACTTTAGCCATCTAGACCAGAATATCCCAATTTGGATACAAGGATGCAGTGGGACACTGTGGTGAAAGCTTTGGTAAAGCAAAGATAGATGACACCTGCCACTCTTCTATGATATGCAGTGCTAGCCATTTGATTTTAAAAGGCAATCAGGGAGATCAGAACAGATTTACCCACAGCAAATCCATATGGGCTGTTCCTAGTCATCACTTTCTCTGTCATCAGCCTAGAAAAGTCTTCAGCGAGAACTTGCCCCATGACTTTCCCAGGGATCATAATGATGCTGAGCAGTTGATGGTTTAACATCAAAAAATCCTAAACTCTTCCATTCTCTTCTTCTCAGGAAATAACAATTAATAAATCAACAGTACACAAGATGCATTCTTAAAAATAGCATGAAAAGACTCCATTTCATAGCTGAAGGCATTTAAGCCAACTCATTCAGGAAAATTTAGTTTAAAATTATAACCATGTTTGTTTATACTTTAGCTTATTTGACATGCCTACATAAAAAACACATCTTCCTACACAAAGCATTCAAACTAATATGGACTTGATTGTCATGAATGGTCAAGATGTCTTCTCACACAAACTAACACTAACAAAAACCTTTTAGGGGAATATCAATTTTTATTTGGCCTTTTTACTTTAACGGGGTTTTCTTGGGAAGTCTTAAAATAATAAGATGAGGATACAATTAGGTTTTATTTCACAGAATCACAGAATCACAGAATATTAGGAGCTGGAATAGACCTCAAAAGATCACTAAGTCCAACCCCCCTGCCCGAGCAGGATCACCTAGATTAGATCACACAGGAATGTGTCCAGATTGGTCTTGAAAGTCTCCAGAGAAGGAGACTCCACAACCTCTCTGGGCAGCCTGTTCCAGTGTTCCGTCACTCTCACAGTGAAAAAGTTCCTCCTTATATTAAATGGAATTTTCTATGTTCCAGTTTGGAACCATTTCTCCTTGTTCTATCACTGGCCATCACTGAGAAGAGCCTGCATCCATCCTCCTGACACTCATATTCATTGCTTCTACAGTACTATCTTTCCATCATTATAGCGTGCAAGATCAGAGAATTAGGCTTCTGCCTCATGATCTTGTATTCAACAATATTTTTGTTTATGTTTCTAGTTCTATTGTCAAAATGGAAAATACAGTAGTTGCATTAGCCTAAACACTTAGAAAATTAGGTTTCATTCCTCTTAACAAGTACACCTTAGAGTATTACAAGCAGGGAAAACAAAAGCATGAAATATTCCACTGAGATAATCTATGTCAAAAATTTTGTAGAATTATTTAATAACATTTAGTGTTCTTGACTGCATTTTTGTAGAATACTGATGCCTTAAGAGAAATTCTTTTAAAAAGTAAAAAGCAAGTATATTTTAGTCATGTATATTTTTGAGAAAATATAACATTCAACTACTTTTTTGAAAAAATCCAAACAAACAAACAAAAAAACCAACAACAAACAAACCACAAAACCAGCCTTCGTGGAATCAAAGTGCTAGAAAAAGACATGAAACATCCTCACAACAACCTTAACTCTGGCCCTTCATTACTAACTAGAACTGTAATGTATCATGGGGTATAAAGTCTTCTGTTGTAGAAGACTTCTAAAGTGGTAGTGTTGAACACACCTTTGGAGGCGCCTGCAACAGAATGAATTTTCTTCTCCCTCTGTGTGAAAGAGGACCCTCCTACGTGTCCTCATCACATAGCCTCAGGTTTATTTCCCATTTCACTTGTCTCAAGTCAATTAGCATGAGGTAATTTACATTTCCTTCATTCGGTACAAGAATCAACTGTAGAAGCCTTTACTCAGAAGTCATGTCTGCATGACCAGTTCAGTCTGTTATACTTACATGACTCTAGTATGTCATGAATGCTGCATCTCAGCAGTCATGAGGAAGAGCATTGAGGACCACAGTTAATTCCTGAGACCACAGGTATAGACCCATCCTTAGTCATCTGTTATCACCTACCATCTCAGGTATAGTACTTGACTGGGAAACCTTCTAGTCAACTTTAATGTAGATTCAGGAGGTGAGTTTTAATCAGACTTGATGGTTTCTTCTTTGTTTTATGGTTATGGAACAGATGATATTTTTTCCCTAGTTTTTACAGAAGCTAGTAACTATGTAGGCAGGCCAAAACAGTACTGATGGTTAAGTCCGTAGTATACAAAACTTGTAGACAGACAACTAGCTGGATGGACATGCTGAGATGGGCTTAGGTGATGTTCTCAGCTGAGCAGATTCACATATTTCTAAGACCACAAGGGAAGATCAGATCACCCATTATAGCACAGACTTCAGAATATTTAAGCTGCTTTTTCACCTTTACATTAAGGTCATTTATTTTTCCTAAAAACAAATCAACCACAAAAGGTAACTAGGCTAGATGTGAAATTTTCATATGCCAAACTAGCCACCTCTGTTTGGGCTAGTTGCCCTTGCATCAGAACAAACCAAAACAGAACAAACCCTGTGTCACACAATGCTTAAAAGATAATTAAAGACACTTCAAAGCTGCATTGTGACATGCTTTTACTTTAAGCCCAGGTCCAGGGTTTTACCCCGGACAATTGTGTCTTGCATTTCTTTCTTTTGTTGGTTTCCATCTTGAAATACCAAAGCTAAAGTGTCGTGCTTTTTTAGTTCCCACTTTTTTCAGTGGGAACCTCGGCATGGAATTTCATACTTAAAACATCACTTAAGTCACTTGACATTGACCGAATGTGCCACCATTAAAATGACATTTCACAAGTATTGCCCGATTAAGCAGTAGCAGTTGCTATTTGTTGCTGAAAAGATAAATCAGTTTCCTGGGAAAAGTGCCAGTAGATAGCTTGTATACTCTACTTACCTACTGGATTCCTGATAGATTTGGTGAAGATGTCTTCATGTTAGTATAATAAAAGCCTATTATCAGTTCAACAGCAGAAAACTGTTTTCATTCATCAAGAAAATAGCAGGTTCGACACTAGTTGCCTTTTTAAGTGAAAGATTGGACATATGCTATGAAAAAATTTCTTGCCATTGCAGAGAAGGATAGCACACTCAAACACATTTTTAAATTTAATTCCATTTCTCAATTCAGTTGTCAACCTCTTTACAGTAAATTACATGGTTACTATTAAAAAGCGTACTTTGACTTGTTCTCAAAGTGATTTTTTAAAAAGTTTGAGCAAAATTCCTTCAGCCATTTTGGATTTATGAGAAGATTAAAAAGTAATCCTCATTCCTTCAACTTTTCTGAACAACATAGTGAAAAAAAAAAAAATCTATTTGTGCCTTTTTTTCTCTCCCTGTGGGAATAATTCAAAAGTGGCTGAATTGCCAAACTTCCCACTTCTATTATTGTAATTTAGTATTAATATTCCTTTCCTATCCAAGGCTAAGTGTACAATTTGAAAAGTCACCCAAAAAAACCTCACATTACATGTCAGTCCCTGCTTTGAAAAACATGATGTAACAGGTGCGAGGAATTGAAGAGTGAATGATAATAATAAGCGTTGTGACAGAAGACAGGACAAGGAAACATTACATTAGCAACACGTTCTGGTATCTCAAGCATTACCAGGTCTGCTCAAGGAAATACATAAGAAATGAAGAATCACTTACTAAATTTAAAAAATAAATAAATATATCAGACATTTTTCCCTTGGAAAACAAAACCACAGGAATAAAATTTCTTCCTAATGATTCTTCCACATAATTTATTTTATCAGTTGGGTATGAGAATGATGAACTGCTTTATGCTTTACAATTTAATTCCTGGAAAGGACAAAGAAGGTCAAAGACGTAACAGACACCTACAATAAGTCACTCCTTAAAAGTAATGGTTGAAAGAGTCATTGCTATTTGGGGGATCTCATGGAAGCTCTCAGGTATATTTCCAAGAAGGAAATGAGCTGCAGTGTCCAGACTTGAGGAACTTTTAGTTAAACATCTGTTTCTGTAGCAATTCTAGGCTCATGAAAAAAATTAGCAATTAAATACTGAAGCGTCAGAATTTTAATATGCTTTGTTAAATGACCAAAACTCCATCAAACCAGAGAACATGACTTTAAACATATTTGAAGTCCTATTTAAACAGGCTGTCATGTATATTTTGTCCTCTTTCCCCATCTGAAAAGGAAACTGACAGCTCTTGCCAGTGCAGGGAGCCGAAGGCTGTGAGACAGCTTAGCTCCATAAAATTTTTGTAAAGGTGTTTCTTTAGCAGGGAGAATCAGGTGCAAGTTAGCATACATGAGATGTTTTTCCTCAGCTATGATATGTGTAAGCCATTTAAAGATAGGAGTAAAAAATGTGATAATAACTATCCATTACAAAATTGGCTTTGAGGATTAAAGTACACATTGATTGTTCCAGCCTAGGGAGTCTTTTAGCAGGGAGAATAAAACTGTTTTAAACAGTTTAAAAAACATGTCTTCAGTCATAGACCCAGGTTAGTTTCAGATATGATGCTGCAATTTTATCCTCACTGTAAATAGGTTTCTTAGTTTATGATGAGCAATAGAGACTACAATCCATCCTCCTTAAGAATCAATCAAATTCACGCCTTCCACTCGCACCCTTTAAAAAAAGTAGAGCAACCATGAGAAATCTGTTACAGAGGATAGATAGGGCCCACCCTTTCACCTGCTAGGGCCCTCAGTGGCAGCGTTTTGTGGATTTGGGAATGCTGTTTGCTGGCCCATGCAAAGGCATGTGGGTGCTATGGTAGGTGAGGACACAGTGAAGGACAAACCAAAGCAAGGACTGGCTGCAATCCAGAGGGACTGTATTGCTCTGCAGTGTGACCCAGTGATCCTCAAGCATTGGGTGCACCCTTAATTTTTGTAAGTAAACAGTTTGACCGTGCTTTGGCAGAACAGCAATGAGCTTTGCTATGTGGATTCTGCAATAAAGGTTCTCTATCCTCTTCTCACACACCGGAGAGGAAGCAAATCACTGTTTTACCTCATGCTGTCTCTGCACTGCTGGCATAAAGCGATGGTAAGTTCATCACTGTACACATTTCAGGCAGAAGGAGAAGGAGGCAGAGGTGAGCTGTGCCTGGCTCCTTGGGCAACACCTACTCTGGTGCAGGAGGCAGCGTTTCTGCAACCTGCTGAAAATCAGGGAAAAGTCAGGCAGGTTCCACATCAAATAGCTCTGTACATTTTAAGACTACAGTTTCCTGTTAAATCAATAGAAGCAAGATGAATTAAGAGCAACTGTGCCAAGTTTTTTTAACTGATATAATTAAATCAGTTTTAAAATGCGTCTTTAGTTACACTGATGCATGCAGATCAGATCTTGGCCATCTTCTCCCCCTCATATACTTTCAGCCTGAATCCCCTTTGCCAAAGGGGCAATATGATCAAATCTGCATATTCTAATTTTTCAGAGCTCAAAATATGAAAGTCTTTGAGAGTTGGTGGTATTTAGGTGCCCAAGTATCTAAGCTAGTTTAACACTGTTGAATCTAGGCCAAATAAGTGCTTTTAAGTTTTCCCCTTAAGCTCTTTGGGCTTCAGTTTTCCCACTTCTGAAATCAGAGTTTTGAAATCAAGATTTATGGTGGGAGAAAAATATCAGCTGCCTCTCACACAGAGATCTTTTCTGCTCTCACTAAACTGACATGAATCTTAATTCTGAGCAAGAGGTTTTGAGATCCTCACAGCTGAGGATCACTGTTTTAGCACCTTCTGCAAACTGAAGGGAAAGAAAAAAATCCAACCCTCAGTACTGTCATTTTAAACCAGCCTATAACATTTCCCTAGGAAGTTATTTGGGATGTAAAATTGTATCACACCAAATCACATCAGTCATCTTTTCAGTGAAAGACAAGAAAAATCTACTAATTAAAGAAGTATTAATGTTCTAACCAGCACAGATTTTTGCCTATAGTGAATGAATAGTTAAAAAATTAAAGAAGAAACAAAATCTAAAAGATTATATGCTGGACTAGCTCCATCCTCCACTTCCCAGACAGTGACTTTTCCAGGCGTTTTTATCAGACATGTTTGTTCTGTGAAAATGGAATGTAGCTCTGCCTTAAAGTGCATCTATAAGACACATGTGAGAGTCAGATCTCAACTGGGATCTAAATTTTCCAGACCAGTTTTGCCACATCAATATGAAACCATTTTTTTTTGTTTTAACATTCTGCATATTCCATTTATTCAGCTTGCTTAGAACCTACACTCTCCCCTGAATTCCTGGTTTTGAGAAACAATCGCTTTGTGAACTTGCAGCACAGTTTTCTCTCATTTAAAACTCACACAAGAATAGAAAACTCAAATTTAAAAAGTAAAAAGAAAAGGAAAAACAGGGGGAGAAGTGAAGGTATTTTTGCAGGATAATCCCTGAGCTGCAAATGTTTATTCCTGGCAGAGAATAGACACACACACACACACACACACACACACACACACACACACACACACGCATGCACGCACAACATCATTACCACCTTGTGTGCTGCATCTGAGGTGACTAGGGGGACAACCCAGCAGCAGGAACATGCAGAGGTGCTAGCAATGGGCTGTAAAGTAGAATTCAGTTTCAGGCGATCTGCCCCAGGGAATCCACCTGGGGATAGATCTTGTAAGGTCTTGAGCAAGGTCTGGCCTCCATCCAGAAAATCATTTGTACGCAGGAGGAGAACACCCAAGTTAAGCACACATTTCTGTGCTCTCCCAGATTCGGCTCAGATTGAATGGTATTACTTTTCAAGAGCTTTTTATTCCATGGCTGATGAGAATGACCTTCACTCATCACGAGTATGTTCATTATTTAGGGTCAGAAAAAGGATCAGATGGGAAGGCTTCCCTCACTTCTGGTTTCCAAGGAAAGGTGGGGCTGGTGGTGGTGGTGAAATCCACTTTTCCCCTCTTTGAAAGCTAGTAGGTTGCAAGCCAGGAGAATGCAGTTTGTGTGCTGTCTGTTCCAGCCTGACCTACATTGTCACAGAAATCCCTCACACGTGTCTGCTCATCCTCGTAAGGCGGAAATATTTCTTCATGTGTACTAAATTGGGGAAGTTCATTGTCTCAGAGATTTGTCTGTATTGATTGCTTTGGATAGAATAATAAAACCACTTAATAATTCTTATGTGCAGCCTTTCCTTTCAGCAGGAAACATCCACTGTCCAGCACACTGATGCCTAATTGAAATCCACAGAATGCTGGAGAGAAGAGGAGAGAGGCCACATTTCTGTCCCTCGAGTCTTCTCTTTATGGAACAACTAAGTTCCTCCACGCATCTGTCTTATTTTTCCGCTCTTATGTCCTTTCCAGGCAAAACATTTTGTCCTGAGGGATAGTTTTATATTTTGTTTTGATTTGTTTTAATTATCTGAAGTAGAATGTGTAAAAGTTATTATTTTACATTGTACAAAAGAAATAATGTTTTATTTATTTATTTATGGTTAGGTAGAAGTTTCCACCGAAGTTAAAAAACAAGTTAATTTACCTGCAAGGCAATTAAATCCCAATTTATTTCTGAGTCAGAAATATCACCAGTTCTGGTATTAAATCAGGGAATTCAGAAATATTTGGCACAGGGCCAGGGAGATGAACAGTGTTACAATTTCCTCAGTGTGACCACAGTAAGAGCTGAACAATTTGACACACAGGCAGTGCTGAATTCAGGGAAAATGCAGCTCTGTCTCTCCTTGCTCACTGTTTGTTGGGGTTTTTCTTTTCCCCATATTTTCATCTGTGATGGATATATAATAATTATATTTTACTGGAATTCCAGTGGAGATGGAAGTGTTGTTGCTAATGTAGAGGCTGTAAAGCCATCAGCGGAGCTTTAAGCAAATGTTATCTGTTTTACTGAAGAAATCAATTATGCACAGATTGCTTAAAACAGTGACAGGCATAGTAAGGAGTAAAATCTGTTAAGCAGAAAAGTTACAGACATCAACATGTACAGATTTACATGATATATGAATACAACCAATCAAGAATTGTAGCTTGCAAAAAATAAGGGAAAAGTTTTAGAAAAATAAGAGAAGCAAAGTCAATTAAAAGGTGCTTTTTAATGTTCATCTTTATATCTTATGCATCCCCACCTTTCTTCCTCTCTCCTTTTGTGGGCATGGAAAAGAGTCGGTCAGGACTTTGCCAACTGGAAGACAGGCAATTTTGAGGGACCTGGGCTTTGCCACTTCTCAGGTGTTAATGATCTGTTCAGGCTTGGCATTCATTAGAAATCTCCCTATATGTGCTCTGCCATTTTGGGGCATTGCTTTGGTTAAGAAAAAAATTTAATAGTACTGTGGCCTCTGCATTTAATCAAATTATCATCCCATTGTTTCTGGGTACAGAACAATTTCTTTTAATTCTAAAAGAATGATTTATAAGTTGATATGCATGTTAGCACATACTAACAATTACAACAAAGCATGAATTGAAATTGCTTGCCATAGAATCATTTATCTTTTACTCGCAGAGGAGCATTTGCAGATGGTTATGCTGGATGGGGCCACTTTGCATCTGTATTTTCACTTAAGGAATGAGAAGTTGGCATCTCTACAACTTGTGAGAAAGCATTTGGTAACTGGGTACTTAAAAATAGGAGTATTGAAAAATTAGCTGCTGCTTCTGAAAGCTACTGCCTTAATGATTCATATGAGAAAAAAAGTACATAGTCAAAACTCCTTTGACAAAACAAATCCCTAGTCAGATTTGCCTCTATCTTGGCTTTTGCACTGCTGATACTCAGAGCATTAAACATCCTTACAGAGAATATCACTGTTCAAAAGGACTGTCAAGACTGTTAATTACTCAGGTGGAGTTAGCATACAGCTCATTAAACCATGTCAAAACTTTCAGTCCTTCTCCACTGTATCAGTCCCTTTAGGGGCTCTCACATAAGGATAATTTGATTCTTAAAAATACATTAATTCAGATCATACATTACACCAACAAATTATTCCACTTTCTTTGTAAAACAGGTCTGATCCAACCGGAATCACTATTGCAGCGAGGACAGTTTCTGTAATTAATATGTAATGGGTGTGTCTGGTGCAGGCGAGGAGCATTTGCAAGCTGATGTTCTCCATCTAGCAGCTAAAGAATGGTTATTGTCAGACCTTTAGAGGAAATTTATTTCTTGCAGCAGAAATACAAAAAATGTTTCATTATTTTTATGAAAGATTTATTACAATTGTACAAAGTATTCACAAACCCGTAGTCTGAACCTCGGGTGTGTAGGTTAAAGTGTTATCTCAATTTTGCTCCATAACACTGGAAGTTCTGTGACAGGGATCAAAGGTGAGGTTCTCTGCATCCCAGCACATGAGTTAGCAAAACTTCCTCCCTTCAGCATAAAAAAAAAAAGGAGCTTTTAGGGCTATTTTGCAAAAAACACTTAACATAAATTTTCAGAAGTTGCTTTGTGATTTAAAAACCTACATCTCTTTCTCACAGGTGCTCTTGGTACCTACAAATCCAAAACATGTTTAATCGGAACAAGCTCTTCGAGAAGACCTGATGTTCCACCCCTCCAGGAAAAGATTCAGGTATTTTGATGCTTTGCAGGTGCACAACACTTGGAATGCCAGGGTCAAAGTTATTTGGGAAAAGATCTTTTAGGGCACTAGAACAAACTACCTAGAAGAAAATCTCCAAAGGCATCCATGTGTCAAGTGTTTGTTAGGGTTAGTCANGTGTGTGTATATACACACACACGATGAATATTTTAGTTCAAGTAAAACATATGTGAACAGGTGAGAAAAATGGCTGAGACTGGTTTTCTTTTAATGTCTGCAAAGGACAGCATAAAGTTTTGGGTTGAGCCCAAGCTGCTTGGGTTCACAGTACTTATAGCTACATACATCCTCACCCAGAACAATCAAGGTTAATTTACAGGGGTATGAAATTTTCCTTATGAATATAATTACCTTTGGAAGCAGTTTGTGAAAACTTTTTTAATCAGGGATGTACTACATAGAAACTAAGGAACCTGTCAGTGGAAAAATATTTTGCAGGGGTAGCTGGGCTAGTTAGTGTAAGCTGTAAATTTATAGCTGTAAATTTTAGAACAAGGACATGATTTTGCTCATTAAGTTTAGTTACCTGAATTTGCTTTAGCAGAAAATCTTTGTGTGGAATGTCTCTCTGGATCAACCCAAAGTTTACAGGATCCATGACTGAGGAGTAATCATCTACTACTGAGGAAGACCTAACTCTGTTAAACGTATTTCTGAAATGACACTTCTAAAATGGTTTTTCAGCTCTTGATGAATGAAAGCCATCATCATGGTGTTAAAGTCTAGTTTGTTGTTTTTAAAATGTGCGCTCCACAGGAGCCAAATGTTCATTCTTACCCAGCTTTGCTGGAGAAAAACAGTTCGGAGCAAAATGTAGAGGACAATTAAACATGCAGAACACTTTCTCCTTCAAAAGCCTCACATTGGTAGAACTACAATAATCTTCAAATTTATCACATTAGACCTCCAAGTGTGATAATGCATCTTTAAAATACAAACTTCAAGCTAAAATATTAAACATGTGTTTCCTCCTCCTATAGGATAAGTACTGAAATGTCACACGCTAGTGGGGAAGATGACCCGTAAGTGGGGTTGTTTCTTTTTCCTCCTAGTGGAGCAGTTAGTGTGGCGTGCAGTGAACCAAATCAACAATGTGATTCAAGCTCTCTCTGTAGCGTCATGGTGAAAGAAAGAATAAACTATAAAAACTACCCTCCTACAGCTCTTAGTTCTTGCTTCCCACACTTTAACATCTTCTGTCACCCCTGGCGCTGTTACTGACCCATGTTAAGCTAAACTAAAGGATGATAAGTTTGCTGCCTTTGCCCTTGTCCTAAGGGGCTGCACATTATCCTATCAAGCATCAGAAGCCATTTCTGTGGGATATTTGTCAACCTACGAAGTCCTTTTAGAACAAATGAAATGGGCAGCGAATTACAAAAATGTCATTCTCTAAAGGAAATGGATGAAGGCTTTTGTTCTCCAGTAATAAATAGATGCCATAGGCTTATAACACTATTTTTGTATTACTTTTGACAGGGTTACTATTTCCAGTTCATTAAAGAAACAGCTTGAAAACTATTTTTTCATATGCTTTTAAAAATAATGTTTTCCTGGTAATAAATATAAGCAATAGCTCGCATAACGTTAACTTCAACAACAGGATTCATTTCAAGGTATGTGTATTAGGGATTACGGCATATAAAATCACAAGTTTTAAACATGTTATTTCTCAGCATATGCAGATGTTTATTTAGCTGGCAGATGATGGCCATATAGGTAGCAATTGCCATTCCCAAATTTTAAACCATTTAAAAATTTTTCTTAACTTCTTAAATGTTAGACCAATTTTCTTGTACGTGATGGTCTTACGGAACCTCATGATATATATACCATAGGCTAAGGTCAAGCAAAGGAATAATAACTCACTTCCTTAAATGAATGCTTCAAAGTAAATCTTCTATGTTTAATAGCGGTAAACAGAGGTCAGGATGACACTCTCCCAGGCTTGAGAATAAAGCCTGCATGTTAATATTCTCCAAGAATTACAGCTGTATCTCTGGGTGACAGAATGTTTGCTAAAGTGTATCCCTGGCAAAATATTTTTGCCAGTGCTATGAACATTATATATTTGAATCTTTCCAAAAAAGCTAAACTGACACACATGTGGAAATGCGTGTAAAGGTTCTGTGTTGTTTTCCTTCCCAATTAAATATTCCTTTATAGTGCTTCATAGAGGATCATTAGCTACTTTTGACTACAGAAAGTTCTTTCTGATGATGCTGACTGACTAAAAACATTAAGTGATATATGATATATTCACAGTAGTGAACTTATCTGCTATGTCAGTCATAGCATTTAGTGTGTAAGGTGCATTTCTCTCATCATCCACTAATCAATTATTAAGGCAACACTTTATTTACATCAAAGTGCTATAATATTTACTATGTTTAGAGCTTATTTTTGCCTGAAAAATGATCTTTTGACTACTGTATTGCTGGCACTAGTTATTGTTCATTACAAGTGATCATTTTGTTAATAAGAAGAGCTGAAAATTGATTTTGCAGGAAGATAAATCAGTAAACCAGCCCATTAACTGGTCCCCTGCTTTGTAACTATTTCACTAATTCCAGACTAATTATATTCAGATCTTTATTAGATTTTTTCACAAAATAAGCTGGACCTGGACCAAATGGAGGGTGAACAGTGAAGAATATATTGATAAATGCACTCCTTCATTGTAGTGTATTTTTCAAGACACACACCAGTGCACATTTCAGATTAGGCTCTGTCCCTTAGTTATCATTAGTCAGGCAGAGACAACTAAACTTTACGATGAATAGCTCCCGGCAGTCCAGTACTTCCCCTTTCTCCCCTGACATGCCAGAGCTGTACCCTTTCATGCATGTCCTCCCACCTTCAGGTGAGCTCAGACTCTTTGAGACCTGGAGTAGCTTCATTCCACCAAGGAGTACTTCCCTTCCCGGTGAGACTGGAGAGGTTTTGGCTATTACAAAATCACAGCACGTTAGGAGTTGGAAGGGACCTCAAAAGATCATCTTGTCCAACCACCCTGCCTGAGCAGGATCACCTAGATTAAACCACACAGGAACGTGCCCAGATTAGTCTTGAATGTCTCCAGTGAGGGTAACAGAGGAATCACCTGCTCTGGCAGGGATGGGTATCAAACACAGACTTTTTCCCCTCCTGTGCTGTATTGCATATCAATATCAAACCAAACACCCAAACTAAATGCTGTTACTAACCCCTAATGTGATTTCATTGGGGAGAAAAAAAATATGTTTTTCTCACCCATTAAAGTGGGAGCCCCGTGAAACCCTGTTCCAATGGGATTTTTGTTGCTCCTGTATTTTCTGGTGTAAAGCTGCTTTCATCCCAGTAACAGCTCCATACAGGCATGAAAGAGCATGTTAACAGCACAAAAAGGATAAAACTTTCTGAATATGTTGTGAGAATTATCTTATGAAGAAGATCATCTCATCTTAAATGTTATTGGCAGTGTTAAGATCACAATTTCAGCATGCCCAGGTCCTGTTGGTTTGATTTTTTTTTT
>VXBZ01001193.1:0-43319 GCA_013399135.1 Heliornis fulica | reverse complement strand
CCCACCCCCCTGCCTTCCTTTCTTTCTCTCTTTTTTTAAGCATTGTATTACATGAAATTCAGCCCTTATTTGGCAGGATTTTATGCAGTCTGTGGTGAGAGCTGAATTCTGAAAATGTTCAGGAAACACTGGCTAAGTGGGGAAATTTATTTGCCTGAGCCAGAGATAACATCTTTCTTAGACTTCTTTTTAAACACTGGCACTTGTCAAGCAGAATTCTCCTGTTCCCCCTTTCCCCTCTCTCTCGTAAACACACACGTGCACACTTATTAAGGATGCAGCAGAACTTAGCTGACACTATAAGCTGGAGTTTTTATTCATTCTGTTTCTACAGCCAGTAGAAAGAAAAAAAAAAAGAAGAAGAAAAAAAAAGAGAAGAAACCAGAGATGTTGCAAAAAAACTACAGGTTTTGTTTTTCTTTTTTTTTTCTCCTTCCTTTTCCAGAACATTCAGCCCTTCTCATCTTCTTGTTTTTAAGAAATGATCTATGCCTCCTGCGCCAGCCAGGCTTTCACATTTTTCTTCATTAGAAAATACATCTGTAAAGCAAAGTCAAAATTTTGGCATTTATGTTTATGGTCACAGGGTAAGGTTCTTCACGTAATGTAATCTAAAACATAAACCGTGAGGGTGAAGCCATCGTTTCTCATCCAGGGCACCAGACAAAACTGAAGAGTAACAGCGTGCGCACTGCTTCAGAGCCCTCCGCTCACCCGGCGCAGCTGCGTGTTCCGCGTTTTGGGGACGACAGCTGGGGGCAGATCAGGTGATTTGGCAAAATCATTTGCGGGTGGCGAGGAGCGAGGCAGAGGACGAAATTAAAGGCTCAAGTCTATAAGGAGAGAAGTTTAATGCCTGAGCGCTCGTTTTGAACTGTGACCTAAGGTTTGGCTGGGCACTAACCACAGCATGCCTCATCAGCTCCTGTCACGGGTACCCCGGGGTATACCTCCGGCGGGGAGCCGGCTCCAGAGCCGCATCCTCAGCCACCAGCTCGCTCACACACTACCGAGACCCTGCCGAGAAATCAGCATGCAACCCAAGAAAGCATCCTTTCCTCTGGAATAAAAATTAATATTACTTGTCATATTTCATGTCTGAGCTCTTTTCATGCTTTATCCTCTGGTAATGAGGGCTAAATTACCAATATTAGTAGATTTTCATGGCTAGCACAGAAAGAGCTGTTACCAGAATAAATGTTTGCATTGCTTCTGTTGGACACAGGCTTTGCTAATGCAGCTTTGCTAATTATTTCTAAATAGGCAATAATCTGCATCCCCTAGTGCTGGGTAGTGGATTGGCCACGTACCTGCTATTTCCCTTATTTACATGTTTTACAACTTTATCAACTACACTAATTACACTCTGAACACTGTTTAAAATTTTCTGTTAATAGAGATACAATGATGCACCAGAGGATGTGTATTTATGCCATAATTACGCCTCTGTTCCTGCGATGCAGTCTCCAATTAGCTGTCGACGGTGGCACAAGCAGCTGCCTGATATTCTAAAGCAGTGAAACATCTGCACGGCGGATGATACGCTCACATGGATTTTTTTTTTTTAAGCCTAGAAATTTACACCCAAGGGAGTGCAGACAAATAGGAGCCTGTCATGTGTAGGGATGATTAGAAATCCTCACCATGGCAACATTGGAGCAGCCATGTCACAGAGTGAGGGGACACATGTCTAGATGAAGGCGCTAAAAACATTTGCCTTTTTTTTTTTTTAGCTCCAGCATTCCCAACTTCCCTCCCTCCCCCTCTCCTTTTCATATTCTTCTCTTTGCATCTAAAGCCAACCAAAACAGCAGGTGAAAAGGCCAAAATCTGCAGCCCATGCAAGGAATATGACACAGTAGATTTAGTGTCAGGAAAACAACGAGCAATCAGAGGATGCTGCCAGGCATCCAATGGATATTTTCTTTCAGGTGGGGGAGGGAGAAGGTGGAAAAATAAAGGAGAGAAAAAATACGGGCATCATTCAAAATAAAGCTCTGATGTCTTGATCCTGGAATGACATTTAATAGATAACTTCTATTTAACCCTCATTAACAATTTTTCTCTGACTAGTTGACCAGGCAGCATATACTGATGAAGGTGGGGGCATGGGGGGAGGTATAAAAGGTGGCCTGATGTAAGCCTCTGTTCCCAGCATACCGTTTCAGCATTGAGACATTGAACGTATAGAAAAAGTAACAGATGATGGATTCACTGTATTCTCATCTTTATACCAAAAACCTTAATTGTTCAGATGAGGAAGTTAATTTTATCAAGCTCCTTCTGGGCCGTTGTCATTTGCAATATAATAGCAATTTCATATAATAAAATCATCATAATTAGTCAAGGGTATCATTCTAGAATACAGTCTCGCCTGAACCGTGGGAAATGGCATTGGTTTGGATCCAAAACTCTGGTTCGCGTGGTGCCTACCTACCCTGTCTATCACCCATCAAACAGATATTTCCAGCAACATGGCCAGAAGAGGCCAGAAATCTCGCAAAGCCATGCCATCTTATGAGGTTTCTTTCATTCAGACGGATGGAGAATTTGAGACACCAGCTGCACTTGCATGAAAAGAGCTCGCAGCATTTTGCTCTTGAGCCTCGAACATCAACTTAGAAGCTGCTGCTTCTACCTGTTTTTACAAACTGATGGTTTAATAAATATTCTATTCCTGAATGACTGGATAACTTCTATGGTATCTAGGATATTTAGGGAGGGTTTTGTTTTAAAAAGAAAATTCACCACTCTTAAAAGTACATTTTTATGATTTTAGTGCCCAGGGGCTCAGTTGATGTCCTGGAAAAAAGAAATAAATAAGCAGCTTAGAGCGGATAGCTTGCGGAAGCTTAGTTGCAGAGCTGTGGAGTGTTGCTTTGGTGGCACAGCATCTCAAAAGGTAAAGTCCCAACTATGCCCTCAGAGGCTGCCACACTTACAGACAGACCACAGGCCTCACTGCGGGCTCTGCTCCAGATGATCTCTTTGCCCGTTCTGTAGAAGTCAGGCCCCTTGTGCTGCTTCTAATTATATTCCAAGTAAAATAAGCAAATTAATTAACATTTACTGACTTCAGTGCATGTGTTCTAAATATCTTGAGAAGGAGTAACTAAAACATTTTTGGGAGGTAATGAGGAAGTTTCCCTTGTAATTACTGAGTGGATGCAGAGAAACTCTGCCTGGTGTTACAGGGTACCTATGTCACTGTTCCATGTGCATAAATTTCACTTGTTATTCATTGTGCATACCCTGTTTTTGCTCAGTTCTCATACAGGAGAGCATGATATTGAAGAGCCACTATGTGTCAGTGCAAGGACAGAGTTTATCTGATAAACAAGTCATTTTTGGAAACTGCAGATGCTCCTACTGTGAAGCATTAAACGTGGCCCCTCTTAGATACACAGAATGGGGTTCTGGTCGACTGAGCACAGGCTGATAAGCCCTGCACAGCTCTGAATGCTGTTTGCCCACATACTAATGTTAAACAAAAGAACTGCAGACTGCAGAGAAAGGATGCGGGTCAGACAACTAAATTGCTTAAACCCTTAGGCAGCCTTCTGAAAAGAAAAGGCATGAAAGAAGCTGATATGAGCTTTTATGCAGAATTGTTCTGTTTATTATCCCTGTTAAGAAAATGATGGCAAGTATCTTGTTAAACTATATATTCCCAAATAAGACAAGAGGACAGCCACCTACTAAACAAGACACAATATGCCATTGGTCATTACATGATCGGCCATATATCTGTTTTACATTATTTTCAGCTTATGAATATAATAAAAAGACAATAATAAAGCTGTACAGATAATAAAAAATGCACTTAAATTGCATTTTTTTGCATTAAGTCACCTGATTTGTCATTGGAAGTTCGCAGGTAATAATAGTCTGTCACCGTAGAAATCTACTTCATGTTAAAATTTCACAGTCCTGTATTAAAACTTTGTTAGAGTACAATTGTTATAACTCTATTCAACTACATTATGCGACAACTTAATAATAAATCTATGACAAAGTATATCACAGCGATAACATCTAAACTTGCCTTGGATGGAACAGTGATATGATTTTATTACAAGATTTCTCCTATTGCTAGCACAATAAAATATTGAAAAAATAACACTTGTCTGGAAAAAAGAGAGGGGGTGGAAAGCGTACATGTCTCAGTGGAATCTGTGCTTTCCCCTGAAGCCCAGTTGCTTTGCTCACCCCAAACATCACAGTGGAGCCCTCGCCTCCCACTGCAGCGTGTTTCTCTCTCCATGTCTCTATCACACCCTCAGATGCACGCACACGTGCACACACATGGCACAGACCAATTGGGGCACAGGGGCACCTACGGCTCAGGATGCTGAACTCCGCCTATGGGATGAGGCACATAAAACTGAGGTGTAAAGAGGCTGTATCTGGATTTGCTGTGGCCTATGTAAAGGAGAGGCTGTGGACAGCCTGTTTATCAGCACAAACAGAAGAATGCCTCGCACTCTCAGACTCATTAGAGCAATAAAATTAAACCCTCTGCTTTTTTTATTAAAAACATATATAAGACATCACAGGAACACGTTTTCATCTTCCTGACACATGCCTCATCTGCTTACACATGAAAATCACTCCTAAAGAGGCGTTGCAAGAATGCACTGCGATTATCGATTTGAATGTATATGCACAATGCTGCTCAGCATTAATGCTTGCTGAACTCCAAACCGCCACTGCACAAATCCAGTATGCACATTTATGACAAGAAGTAGTGTAGCCCTGGTCACCAGGAGAAGAGCTTCACACCTGGAACAACTTTGGCTCTCAGGAGAAGCGCCAAAACCACATCTTTCTGCAGAGTCCTGTTACCACCTAGAATCTGTGCGCAGTCCAGGGCCCACCCCAACCCCTTCGGTCTGTGGAAATGTGAGCCTCTCGTGCAGGGCGAATTCCAGCACCAGACCTTTTCATAATGCACCAGCAGTGGTGTAGGGTGCACAGCAAATCAGTTCAAACAAGTGGAGAGACCTTTTTCAAGGGCAGACAGGGGATGTCATAGCTTAGTAGCATTGAAGGAGTGAGATCATCCCAGAAATCTGAAAAAAGTCAGTGGCCAGAGACAGTGAGTGATGCACTTATGAAGTTCTCGGGTGGAGGTAAAATACTGCATTTCCAAATGCAGTTTAAAAAGAAAAAAAAAAAGGATAAAAAAAGGCAGGAGTGCAGCACCAGTATTGCACTCTGAAGTGCTTTAACTTCTATTTCTAGGAAGCAATGTCAACTCAGATGTTGAGGCTGTCTCAGAAAGAGACAAAAGGTGGTATACTGTTTTCTAAAATACCTGGTACTCCTCATCTTAACGAGAGATCCCTTTCCCACATATGATGCATATACGATAAATAATACTGATTTTTTCGATTTGGTGAATGGGAAAATTTTTTTGTTTGAGCCAAAAGGGTTCTCTTTTTCCCCCTCTATAAAGGTGAAAAAAATACATATGGAACAGAATCACAGAACTGTAGGGGTTGGAAAGGACCTCTAGAGATCATCAAGTCCAATCCCCCTTAGCTCAAAAATAATTTTTGTTTTCTTTTATATGTTTAAATTTGTAAATTTAACAAGACTCAAAACATCAGTGCAAAACATAAAACTGAAAGTTTGAATTCTGAAAAGCAGCTAAAAAACCATCATAACATTAATACATATCATTGCCTCACAAGGATAGGGCTTTTCCATCTGAACAATGACATATTTCCACTTGATTTTTAAATAATCTCAGTCAACCCAACGTAGCCTGATGAGTGGCAAGAAACAGCTTGCCTTTATCCAACAGTCCTGCCCAGCAAAGTAAGGAAGCACAACTGTCAGTGTGTTGAAAATGAGACGCAGGATCAGAGAGATCAAGGCTGCCTCTGCATCGTAGTTTAGGTTGCTGGGCCAGAGAGCAAGTTATATCCTTGGACTCCTGATGCCCAACCTGTCACTCTCATTATGGATTAATCTTGGTCCTACAGTTCCTGGGTGCTGAGAGATCTTGGATTTGGGCATGAGTTATTGTAGATGTGCCCTCGGTCATGGGAGCTCACACAGGCAGCAGGGACTAAGCCCTGTGCCTGTATTTACCTGAGCACATGCACAGAGAAAATTCATACTGCATGCACTGCTGTTTTTAATTAATGCTTTGCACTTGTAGTTCAAGTTGTTTTTATGGAGATTTGCCTAGTGGTCCTATTCTGGAACTGGACAATACCAGTATGATCCGAGGAGTATATGTTCCTCCTGTTGCTGCAGATTTAATGCAGAATAAGTAGTCCAGTATCATCTGAAAGATGCTCACTGCCACAGCACCTAGTCCTGAGCTCTCAGAATTGGTCCTACTTTTAAATGACAGAGTTCACATACATCGTTTTAGACTCAATTTGTTTTTAACAGCAGTTGGTTTCATAATTCATTTGACCAAAAAATTATATACATCTAACAACCTTTTTCTGAGACCAAGATTTTTCTTGATTTTATTTGTTGGAGCAGGAAATAAAGAAAAAAAGGGACAAGGTTTATGAGTGTCTATCTTACTTTATTCTTCTTCTCTTTTGTCTTTCTTTCTCTTGGGGCATAATCCAGTAAAATGCTGAGCATCCGTGATATGTAATGTTTCCTGTGGGATTTACACCTTTCTGTATCAGGAACATTACTTACTTCATCAGATACAGACTTTATCATCCTGCAGAATAGGTTATTTATTGGATTTTGCAAATTTAGAGGTTTACTTGGATGCAATGTATTTCAGTATGTTTCTGAATGTATGAGCCACTCTGTGCATTTCAATGACAATGCTGTAAATTAATGAATCTACAAAAAAAAATTATTTTTTTTTTAAAGCCAGATACAGCCTACCCATATGAACTTTATCCCTCTAGCAAGCCTACTCAGAAGAAAGCCTTGTATAGTAATTCCCAGATGGTGAAGAATTGTTTTTATATTTCAGTTAAGGACTGAAATTGGGAAATTTCTCTTTCACACCTCAATTTATGTGTAGCTTGCACTATTATGCTCAGCTGTATCATAGAGCAAGAAGCCTTTAAAATATGTAAATTTCCAGATGAATTTCTGAAAAAAGAATGGTCGTACAGTCTCAACACATTCCAAAAACAGAGAATGTCAAAAGAAAGGAAACAGATCAAAACACTGTTTTTGACATTACTTTCAATTAAAGCTGCATCTGTGAGGTCCACATACGCTTGGTGAATTTTTAAGGAAAGAAAAGACATGAAGGAATTATTTTACACTGGATGGTGGAGGAATACCAAATAAATGGAAAAAAAATTGGTTTCAGTGCATCAAAATCCCCTGTGCTACTGATTTCCAAAGATCATTTTCACTGTCTTAATCCCCAAATTAAACTATTTTAGAAGGAAAAATTTGGACTTCCCAAATTTTAGGAAAACCCTCAGAAATCTTATGAATTAGATGAAACAGAACATCACCTGCTTTCTTATTGTATCTCAGAGCCTCATTATTTTTTTACATTGTCTAGGTCAATTAATGGATTATATGATAGAGGCTCTCTTGTAGGATACTCTATGGCAATTCCAGATTTCAAATACCTGCTCCCTTTAGAGAAAAACTGAGTGTCATCACAACTGTACACTTTTATGAACAACTCCTTCAATAAGGATGCAAATGATGCATTTTACCATTCAAACGAGCATTTAGGGTTTTAAGCAGAAGTTTGCACACAAGTGTCTGGCATATGTATTCCTGTATGTATAGCTAGCATGAAAGAAGCCTATCAGCTCGAGTTAAAGACTACAAAATAATACCAAAAGTAAGAGGAAAACAACCCTTTTAGGCAGAAGAAAATTAGAGCAAACAAGAATCTGTAAGATTGGTCTCTTTGACAGAATAATAAACTTTCAACAGAAAAAAAAAAAACCCTGCAAACAACTTTTACAATCCAGATCAAAAGCTTTTTTTTCTATATAATTTTGCATTTTTGACACCTCTGGATTCTTGGAGCAGCAGATTTTACCATGTCTAGGTCTTTGTTGAGAAATTTCCTGATGGTCTGCCCTGCTTGGCACCAAATTCTCATGCCTTACTGGTGCAGTATGTGCTGTCTTTTCTAAATACGGCTCTGAGCATCACTTCATGTGAGTCCCAGGAATTATCCTGGTTGGCTGCAAGATCACCTTGCCAACAAATTTGACCTGACATCCCCAACCGGAGTTGATATATGTGCAGCAGTTACTCAGGCTAAACTCCTGATCAATATGTCAGATTTTAAAAGTGATTGCAACAAAGTAGACCCGTGATTATGAGGTGCCTGCATTCAGTGGCTGTGGAAAGACAAGTCTCAGACACTTGTATTTTGCATGTCAGGTTTGATGACATGATAAAAGAGCTGAGCATAAGGCAAACATTTTCTCTTCCAGTTTAGCTGTGACCCATTAAGGAAACCAAAAATGTACAATATGCATAAAAAGTGGCTAATAATGCATACACACACACACATACACATACACAGGCTTCAGCTACCCAGAACACCAACACTTTTTGAAAACCACATGAACCTCCCAAACTGCACCATAAACATCCATTAACATGATAATACCCATTAATCCAGCCAAACACAATTCATTTGTCATCTTTCTGTTGCAACCCATCTTTGAGTGTGTAGGAAAGGGGTGGGGTGGGGAACAGAATTCACAGTCTTATCTGTTGGGGGATTAGCTTCACAAGAAGCACTGATTTTAAGTAATTCTGTGGTAGGAAAAACCTCATTTTTTCTCCATTTATTGAAGGACCTTTTAGTATTGTACTTCCATGATCTTACTTAAGTCTTAAGCATAGTCATCAGAATGGGGAAAAGAATAAAAATGTCATCCAGCATCCATTTTTTTTCCTGTTTTCAGGATATATTTCTCATATTCTTTGTTTTTCTTATGAATTAAGAGGTGCATTTTAGTGACCACATTGATATCTGATCTGATATCTGATCTAGTGGGAACTATTTCAAACTTGAAAACTCTGCTTTCTAGTATTGTATTGTTTGCATAGGTCTCTTCTCTCAGCTGTGAAGAGTAAATCCATAAAGCTGTAACCTAATAAAAGGCATCCTGGCTCTAGAAAGGTCATGCATGACAAAGTATAGATCAACACGATACAGTCTCTAAACAATATAAATTAAGTAAGACTTAGCTTCTGTTCTACTTTATCATACATCTTCCCCTGTAGGTCCCAGAGAGAGAAGCATATTCTTCTTCAGCATAGAAGAGGCAGAATATTATCAGTTGGTACAGTCTGAATGAGTGGTAATGTTGGTTAAAACAATCTGAGAAAATAAAACCACCAGAGAAGACAAAAATTTATTTTGTTTTTATGCTTGGGATTTTATTTTAAGCATGAAAAATCAATGTGGGTGTAACTGTGATTTGACTCCCACTGAATAATATTGAGGTTATATACCTATATATATCTTAGGTATCGACCTATATATATCTCCTACCTACATAACTATATATACTACCTGTATGCCTACATACCAGTACAGTTCCTATACAACTCTGGGTTAACCAAGAATTTTTAAGGCAACCTTGTAGCATTCGATGGGTATAAAAGTATGCTACTGAAGTGCTGAATTTGATGCTACATAAAACTCATTGCAATCTCAAGCAAAACTACTCACCGGCTCTGTTTCAAGAATTTGAAGTGTTTTGGTTTTCCCTCAGTTCAAGAATAACAGTGTTCAGCAAATCATAGAATAGAATAACAGGCTGGTCTGAGTTGGAAGGGACCTCAAAGCCCATCTAGTTCCAACCCCCTGCCATGGGAAAGGACACCNAAAAAAAAAAAAAGAAAGCTTTTGCATAAAGTTATGAATACAGAAACAAGCTGTAAAGACCCAAATTTGATCATATTAACAGAGTTCATGTAAAAGAAGAACCAGAACTCTTTAAACATTATCCCAAAATATGCTATGGAAGTAGTACTGGCTTTCAAGTGGGAAATTGATAAACGTAATAATTAGCTGAAGTAGGAAATCTAGTTTTATCTTTTAGTCATGGTAATGTATTTATCAGTTTTGGAGACTTGCATGCTTTTCTTTCTCTGTTAAGAACACTCATAAAACCAAGGTTAATATCTCTGCACAGCTATTCACCAGTTTTTGAAAACATTGAACTGTAGGCATTGTTAAAATGAGTCTGAGGAAAATGATGTCTGATACAATTTTCAGAAGTTAATTATTTATTAGAGAAAGACCCTCCTTACAAACTAAAAACTCATGTGAGGTTAGTACCTTCTGTGATTTGGGAAAAATAAAAATGTATGTCTGGATGTCTATGTGTAAACAGTGTAAATAACATGGGGCAAAACGATCTGGCCAGTCTCTAACATTTTCCCACTAATAACTAATATAATTTATTATTTTTTTAAGTATAAGGGAAGTATGAACAAAATAAAAATTCCTAATTGTTGTATTTCTAGCAATCTCATTTAATATTTCAGTTCAGCCTCCCGTTCATGATAAATTAAAATATAAAACTGCATTAATGTAATTGCTGAATGCACCAAATGATCTATACCAAAACTTGTGTGTTCCAAATCAGAAAGTAAAATAACCAAGACATTATTTTTGTATTAATGATTCTATATGTAGTAGGAAAATCAAATGGGGAGAGCAGAGTAGCATTTAAGAATGATCCTTTTAGTGATTAGAAGTTCTAAGGGGAATATTATAAATAAAGAAATGATGTGATGGAGGAAAGGCTCATTTGTTTCAGCATCAAATTTCCACTATCTGCCTTTCTTCCATGCACTTATCCACTCCCGTCTTCACCAATGTCATTATATTTTGTAATCAACAGCCATCTAATTCTTCAAAAACAGAAAATCCTTTAAAAACAGAAAATTTCCTCTAATTATGGGCCCAAACTCATTGTATAAGTAATTTTCAGATCTCTGCAGTGAATGTGAATGCAAATAAAATCTCCCTTTTATACAAGATTGTTACAATGATAAATTTACATTGTATTCATACATGAATGCAGTCCTTGCTTAGTTTCAGCATGCTACATGTATTTGTAATGGAATTGTTCCCATTTCTGTACTTGTGAACAATATCCTTTATATCTTTCATATGAGAATAGACATTATGAGTCCATTAATAGGCAAGATTTGTCCATACAATACTCCAGGGAATTTTCATGTAAATTTGCATACTTTTTCTAAATATGTATGCGAACTTGAAAGATGAGGCTCTCAGACATAGAGGATGTATCATTAGAGATAGACAGACAAACTGATCCTTCATCCCTCACAGACCAGTACTACACATGTGGTAAATGCATTTGCTGTTTCTTTTTAAGATGACAATTCTAAATTACCAGACTTCTAAAGCTTACTCAAAATTCATAGTGATCATGAAGATTTTGTCTTTGCTTAATCAAATAAATACAAGCTTGCCGAAGCATTTAGGCACCTATGCAAAATAGTCTCCTGTTAGGAGAGCTGATGAGTAAAAAAGGACAAAATAACAAATGCCAATTATGAGACATGGTCATCGACTTTGAAAAGAATGACCTCTCTTAAAAAAAAAGAAGAAAAAAAATATATAAGCTATTATCCTTTATTTGGAAATTTAAAATTAGGTAGAATGAATCCAGGCCCATGAACTGGAGTTTAGCTCCAGTAGCCTACATTCTTTAGCAGCTTTCATCCAAGTGTTCACTGTAAAAACCCCTTAGAAAGTATCCTGAAAAACACACTTGGGTATTGTATGCAAAAGTGGTAAAACTTCCATATTCGTGTTTTTCATTGAGCTCCTGTTTGTCTGTGGTCTCCTCCTGTCTGTTTACTCACCCTTTAGCTGCTCTCAATTTTAGGCAGAGACTCTCCATTCTGTGTATGACACCTGTTGTAACATGTGTATGACACCTGTTGTAACAGTACCTCGGTCCTTGAAGCGTGCTGTTGAAACACTATTGTAGCAGAAATAATGAGCAGTGTGGTTACGTCACAGGTGAACAGTGATAAAACAATAGTGTTATCAGTGTCCACATGTATGGATGAATAGAAAAGTACACAGTAAGGAAATAAATGATGTTTTCATCTGCCAGGGCAAGTACAAAAGCTCTCAGCCTACACTCCAGCTCTGCTAAGGGATGGCCAAGTAGTAGAGACATACCAACCACTCACCCATCGGTCACTCTGTGGGGACACTTCCCTTCCTCTGCCCTGGTCACTGTGGCTCCTCTGTGCCTCATGAGGCTCTTCCACTGCTAAGAAGTTCCATTATTCTGTATGTCTGATTTTTTATGGGTTTATATCATCTGGAAATACCATGAGGGTTGTGTTGCAGCCCATCATGATGGTGTTTTCATCTCATCAAGGTGAGGAAATATGTTGCAAGCTCTGGGGTGTATTTTAAGGTGTGGGCGAAGGTTGAAGATGTTTCACTGATTGAGGAGAGGATTGAGGAGAGTAGCAGGAACCAAAACTGGTGTTGCCTAGCCCACACTACGTTTTGGGATTGATTGTATGAAGTATCACCAAAAATATTCTACTTTCTCATAGATAGAGGTAGCAGCAGTCCAAGCAGACATAGGCAGCAAACAATCAAAGTTATGTGGCTGACCACAAAATCTTGGGTTCTTTTATTTAGCAGTGTAGCTGTACCAGGATGATGGTTTCATTGGTATTACGCTAGATTAAATTATTCAAGAACAATTAGAGAAGACATGATGCCCATTGAAAACTACTTGAGAAGATCCTGCATTTCTAGTGGAATGTATATTACTGATGTCTGACCTATTGTTTTTAATTGCAAGTTTTTTTCTAGAACCTGCCATATTTCAGAAAGAAAACAGATGCTTTCATTAAGAGTCCCACAATAGAGAAGATGCAAGAATGACTGAAGACCATCTAAAGAACCTGAATTTGCAAAAAGTCTGTGACACCTGATGAGATGCATCCATGGGTCCTGATGGAACTATTCATCATATCAGAGATGTTGTGGCAGAATTTCGAGTTCTCACTGACTGGAAAAGAGCATACATAACCCCCATTAAAAAACAAAACAAAACAAAAAAAAAAAAGGAGGGAATTACAGGCATCAGTCTTATCTCTTTGCCTGGCAAGATCATGGAGCAGATTCTCCTAGAAACTATGTTCAGGCACATGTAAAGTACAGAGGTGATTTGTGACAACCAACATGACTTAACAAAGGAGAATGCCTGACAGATTTGGTGGCCTTCTATGACAGAGTTACAGCATTGGTGGATAAGAGAAGTGCAGCCAATGTCATCTATCATGGACCGGTTGGAACAAGTTCGGAGGAGGGCTGAAGGATGATCAGAGGTCTGGAGCACCTCTCTAGTGAAGACAGGCTGAGAGAGTTGGGCTTGTTAAGGCTGGAGAAGTGAAGACTCCAGGGAGACCTAATTGCAACCTTCCAGTACCTGAAGGGGCCTACCGGAAATCTGGAGAGGCACTTGTTTGCAAGGGCATGGAGTGATAGGGCAAGTAGTAATGGCTTTAAACTAAAGGTAGATTTAGATGATATATTAGGAATACATTCTTCCTTGTGAGGGAGGTGAGGCCCTGGCAGAGGCTTCCCAGAAGAAGCATCTGTGACTGTCCCCTCCCTGGTACTGCTCAAGGCCAGGTTGGATGGGGCTTTGGGCAACCTGGTCTAGTGGAGGGTGTCCCTGCCCATGGCAATGGGGTTTGGAACTGGATGGGCTTTGAAGTCCTTTCCAAAGCAAACCATTCTGTGGTTCTATGATTCTATGTGCAAAATGCTATGGACAATATGAAGAAAAATAAAGGAAAGTATGAATATCTGTAGTCAGTTTGTAGTGAAGTTTCAAGGTGACAGTAAAGAGAGGCAGGCACAAATCTTGTTACTTATTAATAGGATTTGTGCCTGCACCTGTTGCACACGTATTTGAAAATACCTGCTTTTGCAAAAGATAGATCATTTCTTCTTGATGCTTCTATGCTACAAAACTGATGTATAATCTCTTTAAGTTTTGTATTTCTCTGCATTTGATAAATTGTTTTGAACACTCTTGAGTCACACATATATATCTCGTTGCCTGTTTTTTCAAAATTCCCAGCTATGCTATTCATCGTAGTATATCACCTGTGCAGTGAAACCCTAGGTTTTCTTTCTTTGGTTCAAAAGATTCTGATAAAAAGCACATATGCACTGAGGTGATGGGGTAGGTAATATGCAGGGATGTGCACAAATAGCTAGGATTGCCCAGGTGAGGGAGGGGAAGTCAAATCTCTTTAGTTGCTTGATTGCTGGCATGAAACATTTGTTGATACTGAAATATGGTCTGTGATTAAGATCAGCTTTTTACCTGAAGGAAATGAAAACAATGCCTTGGAAAGAAAAAAAAATTAACATGGATTAGTTAATCTACTATCTGTGTCTGATTAAAAGCAGATACAAAGGTACGCTTCTATGTTTAAGACAGAAATAAGCAGTGGCCAATATGGAAAAAGGGAAAGGAAAAGAGGTCAGAAAATGTAATTGCACATGCTCTTTGTAGGAATGAAGAAAAATAACTCAGCTAAATGACATGAAATGGTTTCTTTTGTGCAGATTTATTATTCCATTTATTCTTAAAACTAACCATAGATATTTACCGTAGGAAAAGTTGCTCATTTCTGTACTGCGGAGTTTAACAGAACTATGAACTGATGGTTTCACAAGGCATCAGTCACACTTCCACAACATTTGCTGATATAAATATAAAAGCTTCATTTTAAAGGATAAATAAAGCAACACTATTATCTAAACAGGGTAAAATTTAACATCCTTGTGGTTTGCGGAAATTTTTGATGTGCCTGCTGGCTTTTCAATAAAAATCAATTATGCCTTAAATGCGAGCAGTAGTCAACATACTACAGACTATAAATTCAATTTCATACTCAGAAATATGGATTAGCTGAACTTGATGCCCTTCCATTGATTTCAGAAAGCAAAAGCTGATAAGGTAAATAATAGTAAGAAGCTCTCTGACACTCCACATCAAGTTCCGGATTTCCATATTATTTTTGTAAGAACTTTCCAGCCACTACAATATCCTCCTTGTGAAATATGTATGTTGAATAGATATTATATGGATTGCTGATTCATCTCTATTTACAGAATGGATATTTGGCTTTTATAATGCAAGGCGGGAACTGGATAGGAAATGAATATACTTATATCTTTTAGCACCATGCAAGGTATATATCATCCAGGCTGAATAAAGCTGGTGAGTAATTACAGAGCAGTCTGATTAAGCTCATGTTCTCTAGACTGCAAACTTTTCTAAATAATGTTTCTAGACATAAGGTAAGCAAGAGGAAACCAGTCTCCTTAGCATAGAGGAAAATTTAAAGCTGCTGTAAATTTAAAACAAAACCATTTCTCTGCTCTATGAGCATAACATCAGAAACTAACATGAATTACAGAAAATGGGCTGCAGTTTGAGGGGAAGAGAAGTAGTAATGTAAGAACTGGGAAATGTAGGACAGAAGATGGTTCATGAACCGAAACTTTGGATTATTTCTCAGAAAGATCCAGTCATACCTGAAAAAAAATTTCTTCCTTTCCTGAAATTACAGAATGCTTGGGCTGTAAAACTTGTGTTCTTTTCCTTTCAAGCAGAGCTCAGACATCCTCCTTTTCAAAAAAATCTGATTCATTCGGGTTAAATCCAAAAGGCAGCTTAAGTAGACATAGCCCGCAAGGACTTGTTCTTACCTTCATTCAAAGGCTTGTCATTACTTTGACTCTAACTTACAAACACTGCTTTCTTTTGTCTAGCATCTAGCATGTTGAAAGAGATACTGTCAACTTATATGGGCCTTTCTCAAGGAAAGCTGAATCCCAAGGAACATCTGTAATAGACATATGGATACTAGAAGCTTTTTGAAAAACCGAAGCCACTGCTCAGGACCTAGTGACACAAAAAATGCTTACAGCATTGTAGAACCATCCATGTTTAAAATCCCAGTGCTATGCAATTGAAAAGAAGCTTAACTTGCCTAAGTCCTGTATTTTCAGGAACTGTTTTAGAAAACCCAGAGCTGAGTTCACACCCAACACATGATCTGCACATTACACTCTGTCAGATCACTTCTGCCATTAGCTTCTGCCCTGGCCTGTCCCCAGAGGGACTGCACTGAACCACAGATTCCTCTTGCTGAAGAGTACAGTTTCTGACGTTTCACTACAGCAACCAGTTCTGTCTCCCGACTGCAAACTTCATGGGCAAAACACCTTACTGAGATTTAGAAGTTCCAAATGCAATTTCCATTTCTCTTCTTGTCTCTGCAATTGGTTTCCAGAATGGCACTGCATCCCACCACATTCAGAGGTCTCAGTTTATAAAAGCACCATCCATTTCAGCTGTGTTATCCCCTTCTGCTATCCCTTCTGCTAGGGTTATGCTGCTTCTGAGCTGGATAAGGAAGTCAAATAGATGAAATGGCAGTAGGACAAAGGAGAGGACCTCATGCTGATAGTGTGCCTGGAGTCATTATGCATTTCCTTTTCCATGTACAAGATTCCAGAGGTATGATACAGCTGCATGTGGTACCTGAGGAGCCACATCTGGAATACAAGACGCAAATAAGCAAACTGCAGGTGTTAGGATAGGGACTGGGGAACAAAGTCCCACAAGTGAATCCCGTACTTAATGGGTGAGAGATATGGCCCACAGGGACATCTGCTGCAGTTGTTTGCAGTGCTTAGTGCACTGGCTTCCTCATAGTCCCAGAATCACAGAACCACAGAATATCAGGAGTTGGATGGGATCTCCAGTCCAACCCCCCTGCCTGAGCAGAATCACCTGGATTAAATCACACAGGAACGTGTCCAGATTGGTCTCGATTGTCTCTAGAAAAGGAGATTCCACAACCTCTCTGGGCAGCCTGTTCCAGTGCTCCATCACCCTAACAATGAAATAGATTTTCCTTACATTCACATGGAAATTTCTGTTGCAGCTTGGACCTGTTGCCCCTTGTCCTATCACCAGCCAGAATTTAGAAGAGCCTGGATCTGTTCTCCTGACACTCACCCTTAACTTATTTATACACATTAATGATGTCACCCCTCAGTCTCCTCCAAGCTAAAGAGACCCATCTCACTCTGCGTTTCCTCAGTAGGAAGGTGTTCCACTCCCCAAATCATCTTGGTGGCCGTTCGCTGGACTCTCTCAAGGAGTTGTATGTCCTTCTGGAACTGAGGAGCCCAGAACTGGACACAATATTCCAGGTGGGGTCTCACCAGGGCAGAGTCGAGGGGGAGAAGGACCTCTCTTGACCCACTAGCCACCCCCCCTTCTAATGCACCCCAGGACGCCATTGGCCTTCCTGGCCACAAGAGCACATCATGGTCATCCTGCTGTCCCTCTCACCTGCACTGCTCTCCAACAGGACAGTCCCCAACCTATACTGGTACTTGGAACTGTTCTTCCCCAGATACAATACCCTACACTTCCCTGTCACTTCATTCTAATTCTAGTTCTAATTCTAATACCAATTTAATTCTTTCTTCAAATTCCTCTGCTGAACTTATTTCCAGCACAGCCCTCTGTGGATTCTGACTTTTTATATTAACTGAACGTGTTAATTTATACAGCAAACTACTTCAGAAATGATTGAAAGAAACTTGCATGCTTATCTAACAGAAGCATATCAACTTGCATTGTTACAGATAATTTCCTTTACCATAATTTCTCATCTTTCCCTCTGGTCAGTCTTGATGCAAGTCCCAATCTTAGAAGTCACAGCATGCAGCAGTTCCCTGGCAGAACTAACTGAAACTTGATTTTCAGGTGTTCTACTTTGTAAAGCAATATATTCAACATGTGTACCCTGCTGCAACACAAGCTTTTGATTTTCATTTAAATGGAGGTATAATTACATACAGTTCTTGTACTGTAACTGCTGCAAATCACATCCTAAATACGCAATTGTGTTAAATCCTGATTAATGAAATGTCTTTGGAATGTAAGCATTCCATGTTAGATTTATATAACAACAACATATAAATCTAATAAAGACAAAAATAAAAGCTTCTGATATTTCCTTATATTGTTCTGGTGTAACTAAAGTATGTACAGGAAAAATATACAGCATTGTTTATGAAAATACAATTCTTGGAGATACACTCAGAAAACTGCAAACATTCATAAACATCTCTCTCTTTGGGGAAAGAGAAAAGTGCCATTTAACAGGTGTTAGAATGTAAATGACATCTCATTAGTGACTTCCTTTTGCAGCTCAGAGACAAATAAAACCTTCATTTAAAAGCATTAGTGTTGCTCCTAAGGGTTTCTGGTATCATAATGTTTTGGTTTATGATGATATTTAGCCTTTTTGAACATTCACACTTTTTTTCTACAGAATAAACCAGTCTCTGTCTTTAAAGTTAAGACCAAGAATAAAACTGGAAGATGACCTTACAGCCATTCATGCCTTTGTCCCTTGCAAGTAAGTTGCAAGGAATTATCTGTATTAACAAAGGAGAAAAAGGGGAGCTAATCTTCATTCTGGATACTAACTGGATTCTAATTTTCCTCTGTGCAGCGTGAAAACCTCTATATTTTTCTTCTGCGTACATTTTATGAAAGACTTTCTCTCCATTGTTTTTCTCAAAAAACACAACCCTGACAAAAAGTTTTGGAGAGATGTTAAATTACTTCAAGGGCTACTAGAATATTAAATTGTGTCCTTCTGGATAAGGTGATTGCTACGTCCAAGTTTTCATTTTGTTAAAAAAATAATTAAAAAATTAAATCAAGCTCAACTTCTCTGGTAGCAAGAGAAAAGTTCACTTGGCTTTCTAAGAAAAACTGTGGTCAAATAGTATATTAAAAATGTGGGTGAGCATTTGGCAATGAGAGTGTCAAATTCAAGTACCATGCTGACAAATGATCTTTTTGTGGACCAAAGGAGTTGACAGAAGATGGACAGTGTCCTTCAGCAGACATGAGAAGGAACATGAGAACCCCTGAGTTGGTCCTCAAAGTCTCTTTCTAGCCATCCAGAACCACAAGGTCTATGGCCTTCCAGTCTAAAATGCGACACATCTGGCATCCAGACCCTCGCCCTGTCCCTGACACCGCCAAATAAGTTACTTAGGTGACACAGTTTTTTTTTCATTTTTCAAATCATTTAATAGTTAACCTTATTTATTTACCAGAGGTTTTTGGCTTAACGTTGGCTTGTGTTACCTATCACCGCAGTGATGTAACCATTTGGGATATTTTTTTAAAGATCTCAAAGACTGTGGGTAGAAATGTATACTTTCCCACATTCTAAATTAGCTGTTAGCACTTAAGATAAAGCCTGAGGCATTATCTAAAAAGCTCAAGGTAAATGTATGCATAAGTGCAAAGATAGGAAATAACTGTGAAAATGGTAAAATAATAGTGATGATGATGATGATGATGATGATGATGATGATGATGATGATGATGATGTGAGTGTTTTATACCATTTCACTGTTAGTTTTCATTCCTATCCCATTTCATAAATCAGTTTACATCCTCAAAGGGAGTATTATTTTTAGTCCTGACCATTCCGGGGCATAGAACGTTGCAGTGAAGGGACCAGGGACAGAGGGGGTGATACTCAGTGTTTCACAATGGAAAAAGGGATGCAAAGACTGTGTGAAAAGACATGCAAGAAACTGACTCTGAGTGGATGGGAACAGATTAAACTCACAGAAAATTCTGAATGCTGCAGGGAAGACAAATAAGGAACTTTATTTACACTTCTTCAGAATAAAAGAATGAATGGGACATTCAGTGGCTCTGAAAAGCAAAAATTAACATGATGATTTTTCAAATACATCTACTTTTTGGAGCACTGTAATTTGCATCTGTAGAACTCATTATCACACAATATCGTTATATTTTAAAGAAATGCTGTTTTGAGAATAACTTTGAGCACTTAGATCTGTAATGAAAATGGCATTGCAGAGAGCCTAATCGTGGTCTACAAGTCTGTTCTCACAGCTTATACAAAAAAGGTAGTTATCTTTAGACAATTTTTTAAGAAATATTTTTATTTTAAAGTTCTAGATTAAACCAGTCTATTTCATTTATTCAGTTCTTAAATGACTCAGTGAGTTTGTCAAATATCTAAAAAACTCATAAATTGTGGCAGTTTTTAAAAAAAATTAAATTTAACAGAACTAAAACCTTTTAGTTCTACTTTTTTAAAAGTTTTGGTTCAAACTTTTGTTTTGTAGCACTCAACATATGTTACTATCCAAAAAAATTACAAACCCTCTTACATTAAACTGTAATTCCCCTGTGTCTTTTGGTTTTTGCATAAACAAAGAACCCTATAAAACATGAAATGTTTCACTTAGAAGTTTCCAAAGTATTTGCATTTAATAAACACATAGAATTTAGTTAAATTTCCTCATCAGATCTAGCGGGAATATTTTGTTCAGGAATCTTTTTACATCCTTCTCATTTTTTTAATCAGCAAGGAACATGCTACAGCTTGATAGAGCACAATAAAGCATTAGCTAGTGAAAAAGAATTCACTGGATATCAATCAATAATAAATTAGAACAAACATTTTCTGAATAAGTGCACAACAATCATGTGACCAATTAATTCTGTATCTGTTTATTACTTAGTGTATCATCTAAAACTAATCTGGAGCTAGAAGTGAGTAAGGAGACTCTGGGTGAGGATTCTTTTTTTTGTGTATGATGAGTGGAAAAATACTAACTGGGTGTAGGAATTTAAAGTCTCCAACACAGTTCTGAGAAAATATTCTATTTGAGTGAATAATATCAAACAAGAAAGATAAATAGTAAGAAAATATTTTTTAAAATGAAAAAAAAAACCAAACCATAAACCAAAAAAACCAAACCCCACCCTATCCTCTAGGTCCAAAATTATGGCACTATGGTGTTTCACGATTTCCTCACAGGCTCCATTTTTTCAGCAGCGGCTTGGTTTGCCCCAGAAGAAAGAAGCAGCAATTCCATGCAGCGAGAGAGGGAGGTACAGCACACAAAGCTCTGGCATGATGTAAGGCTTTCTGCATTTTAATCTCTGTTCTCTTGTAATCTCCCTCTGTGGTTCAAGTCAAACCACTTACTCCTTTTCTGCCACTGTTTCAATTTCAATACAATTTACTTATTTCCCAGGAGAAATGGAATGCTCATTTGTTATATGTAAAGCTGACTATAAAGCAAATACAACTCTCCAACACCCACTCCCCATTACTTTTGGAAATATCTTTTAAAATATTGACAACTGTGAAAAAAAGAAAAAGAAAAAAATAATAAAAGGAAGAAGAAAAAAAAGACAAAATAATTTGGGCTCTGCAAGTTATCCTGCTGCATCAGGGATTATAGAGGTTTGCAGACAAAAGCCATCTCTCTCATCGCAATGAACTCGTAGTGACTTTCCTCATCATCCCATGCCATGACTGCCAATACCTTTGTGATTACCGAGGGAAGAGTTCTGTGACTGATAACCACAAGATCCCTAATCTTGTCATCCCTTGTGGTCCCTCGGCCATCCTCTTGCATGTCACTGACTTCAGTCAGCCTTTTGGTGACACCTGCAGTACCTGTGACAAAGTGCCCCAGGTCAGGTATCGTCAGCCCTCTCTTCTGCCTTTTGCCTAAGGTAAGAAGTTTGTTTCCTTGTCCCGAGGACCAGACTGTAGTAAATATTCCCCCAAACAGCTTTAAGATCCAAAAGTGCCTTCAATAAATCAATGTTTATTTGAAAAACAAGAAAATACCACGGAAAAATCAAAGCTCAGCTGTTCAAAAACACCTATCCCAGACTCCCCAGTGGCAGAGAGAGAGGTCCACACAATTGAAGTCACTGAAAGAAAATCGTAAAATATGATGCTCAGATTTCCAGAGTCGTGCATCTCTCTCAGACTGTCAAAGTCCTTGTGCGACCCTCAGTATTCAGATGCCTCTGAGTCCCTCGATGTCACTGAGCTCGGTCTCTTGAAGCTGGATAGATGTCTGTCAATTATACTCTCCAGGCTACTTTGATGTGGCCAGGTATGACCTTACTCATTACCATACCAGGCATGAAAGCATCTTTTGTGTTGACAGTAAGATTTGTTCATGCCATATGCAGCCTCTCTTCTTCAGCCTAACTTACACCATGTCACCCGTCTCAGTTTAATATTATATTTGCAGTTTCTGTAATTGGTATGGTACTTTGTTGTAATTGCTGCTTTACTCCTGTATCAGAAGTAAGTGGTACACATTTCTCTGCTCTTAGAGTGAATTAATATGCTTGTACTGGCTTCTCAAATATGGAGAATATCCCTCTTCAAATGCAGTTATTTAATGTTAGGTAGATTTTTATTGACATGGCACAGCGTGTTACCTGAAGCTATGTCAATCAGAAACGTGGAGGGATTGTATTTCATAACAACTCTCAGTGAAATACTTCTATAACAAACATAATCCTGCCACTATACAACATTAAAATTACCTAAATTACAACAAAGACAGTCTTTCCCTCATGCAATACCTTTGTAGGCACAGTTACATATACAGCCTCTCCACACATACTCCCCTCCTCCCCTCACAGCCCCTCAGTAGTATATTCTTTAAAAGAGAGACTTGGTATTCATGGGAAGCTGGTTATTTTAGTGTCATCTTATTTCTGAGACACTAAGCAGAGCCTATATGGAGGCTGGTTCTCCAACACAGCAGCTTGTTAAGGGGAGTTGAGTGACATCCCAGCATACATCTAGCTTCCTACTGAGTCTCCAACATCTGTTACTGCCTAACTGCCTGAAATACGTGGTGCTTTCTAAGAAAAAAAGTAAGGTTTGTTTTTGTTTTTACACATATGCTCAGCTGAAAAGTGTGTGAGCTGATCCCTATCACATCCTTGGACATCTATGTCATCTGCTCACATACGGCAAGATATAGACTGATTTATCGTAAGCTTTGCTCTGCTAGTATTTTCTTAAAGACACAGGAAAAGTAAATAAAGCTGGAAAAATGTCCATATGTACTGTGAGCACTGTTACACAGGCAGAAAGTACGTTGAGTAGACCAAAAGATTTGGGTATTTCTTTCAAATAAACCTAGTGATGGAAGCTTAACATAGCCATAGCGGGTGACAAATCTTGAGGGCAGATCCTAGTTCTGGAAATGGGCACAAAGTTTAGGCTGAAATCCAAGCATACTGCATTAAACCTAAATATTTTAAGTCTGGTATATATCAGACAGCTAATTTGTTGGATCAAGTTATCATCTCTATAAAAACCCTATACTCTGGAACTGCCAACTTCAAGTTCAGAATCTAGCAGGGAGATGTCTGGCTCCTGTTCAAAAAATGCTGTGCAGGAGTGCCTGCGCCCCCTGAATCAGTCCCTCGTGCATGACCACCTTCAGGTAGAAGCAGCCAGAGGGGAATGAACAGTGCTCTGCATTGCAAGTCCTGGAAATATTCCAGGTGAATGATGGGTAAGAAACAGCAGTAAAATTTAAGCATTAAATGCCACTAAAACATACATAATGTAAGAAATTATTGAATCAAAATGAAATCCTTTGCATAAAATTCAAGGTCAGCTCAGTAAGTAAAATCTGATAACATGTAAAAAAACGGTGGTTAGCTGATATCTGATAGAAAAAAAAAGTGAATTTTGTGGTGTCTTGCAATAAACAATTTCTGAAGTTTGCTTAGGAATTGCTCCAGCACTAAGAATAAAATCCAGCAAAAGCTGGAATAAAGAATGATGGGATACAGAAAGCAGCTGGCTAATCATGCTGTGTCTGATCTAAACAACACAAAATCTAGTAGGTGAGTCCTAACCATGTTACATGAACAACATTCAGAAAACTTCTTACCAAATGATATAGATGTATCTAGATAATAACATCTAATTTATTTATTTACTGATTTATTTATCTATCTATTTAGTTAATTAGTTAATTACCTGAAAAATCACCAAGTATCTCTGCCAAAAGAAAAAGGTGTTTGCTCGTTGTGTTATATTGCATCCTGGGTCCATGTAATAAACAAACAAAAAGATTCAAAGCTTAACAGGTAAAGTTTGCTCAAAGACGAGTTTGATTCTAACGTAGTACGATAGCAGTATAATTTTGGTAGCACTCAGAATGAAGCATATCTTAGTAGCAAACTGAGTCACCAAAAGCACAGCATTTCTACGTTCAGGGGGACAAGGTTTTTAATTGGTAACTCATGCCAATCCATGTATTTGGACTTTATCTTAAAGGAGTCATCACTGACAGTGTGTCCCAGCAGAGTGTTGCTCCCTGACAAGGCAGGTAGCAAACAAAAGGGCAAAGGTTGTAAGAGAAGTAAAGCATAGCCAAAGGAAGGGGCAGAACTACAAAGGAAATGTGACATTAATACTGCAGGAAAATATGTCAGAGAGAAGAGGCAAGAACTAATGCAAAAAANNNAAAAGGGAATGCAATGTTAGTTAAAGATATGCAAGCAGATTTATCCCATTCAGAACTCCAAGAATCTCTATTGGTATGACTAGTTACCAAAAGAGATCAAATTACACAAAAAAATGACTCATGAAAAGGCAGATACTGAGAAAAATTTGTTTGCCTCAGCTTTCACATGGGTGATATTCCAAATATTCCCACCGAGTTAAAAACAAATTGAAAACACCACCAAAAGAACTTAAGAAATATGAAATTCAGAAGACTCCAAAACTCCTGTGATACAGCTGAAACACACCCGTTTGCTGAAATTAAAAGAAATACAAGACCCAAGTATTTTTAAAATCTATTAAAATACACCCAGCATTTCTTTGTTTTCCAGAAGAACTACACTATCTGAAGTGGCCTGGTATACAAGCCTCTAAGAACTAATGAGAAGGATTAATACATATTGTTATGACTCAAAGCATTTTATGATTAAAAAAGAGCCCATTTATCCATAATGATTCAAATTCAGCTGCAGCAGTAGCAGGCGAAATTCCCATTTATTTAAGTGAGACTGAATTCAGTCCTCATCTCTTATGCCTTAATAGCACGGTGGGTCTGAATATGACAGTGACTCTTACTTTGTGTTTAACCAAAACAAATGTCTTAAAGGCCATCATTCATCTTTAACTCTCAATAGAGTGCTGTTTCATCATTTTCTCCCTACAAGGTGTATCTCTTAATTCAAATGTATGCAATAAAAAGCATTCCCAAAGTATATCATATCTAGTTAACCACATTAAGTATTCCCTAAACGGAAAGGTCATTGATATTGGATGGATTTCTCAACTGAAACAGAAGACTATATCTCAGAGGAATTGTATAGATGATATTCATATGTCTTAATTCTGAATTGTATAATGCAGAGTAGTTTTTGATAGATACATTACACAGCATAATAAGAAAAAAAGAAAACAAATAGAAAATTAAAAATGAGAGTTTCCCTCTTCATTTGTTTGATCTTTCATTTTAGGCTTTGCTCAGATAATCCAAAATAAAAAGAAATAATTCTTTTGCACCAAGTGATCAGTGATTGCATTTCAAGAATATACATGCAAATGTCTTGAAAACTGAATGTGCTGTGCACTCACTATGGAAAGAAAAAAAAACATACCCTTTAAATAAAAAATGGCAAAGCAAATAACTGAAATACCTGATGTTTGGCTGAAATGAAAGAGACATTTATGCAGGCACTAGTTTTGGACTTGTTGCACTATTTTATACAACACAATAGTCACAATTTTCATGAAGTATCAGTGTGGCTTTCAAATTACTAATTTTTTTCATTCCCAGAGATAAAGATTTATTTTGGGAAACATGAAACCAAAAACATTTTCTCCTGAGAAGCATCACATCCCACTTAAAGCAGCTATTATCAAAATACGTTTTCCTGTCATGTCTTGGTTCTGTATCTCGAATGTCTCCGAAGTGCCAGTCCTGCCTCATGTTCTTTCTCCTGTGTAACTCCTGTATCTGCTTACCTTTACAGGGAGAGCCCCAAGGACAGGCTGTGGTGGCCTTTCCATGTGCTGAGGAGAGGAAGGAATAAACAATAGCACAGAGGAGAGCTCTTTTTAAAAGCATTTCAGCCTATTCCTGGAAACAAAGCCCTGGATGCAGCATTGTGAGGAAAGGGCTAGGGAATGTAGCACTTGGAAATTATGACTGATTTTCAGAAATCTCAGGAAATGCTACCACCACTTGTGATATATAACTACCACTGATGTGATGGTGATTAACCACCTTGCTGATACTTTTGTGAACATGAAAATAACTTGGAATTGGTTTTCTCCTTTATTCTTACACATCAAGCTGAAATTGTGCAAATACAAAAAGCAATTTTGGTGTAGGGGGAAGCTCGAGGAGTGCTCTGCAGCTCCTTCTCCTATATCCAAGCCTGAACTCATATGGGATGACATCCTTTGCCTTGAGTGGCTTCTTCTTGTGTCACTTTTTCTCTGAACAAGCTTTAACTCAAGTAGTCAAAAAATCCTGACTGGGAGGGATTATTTCACAGCTCTCAAACTGCTCATAGTGCCAAGAGGTGGCAAGGAAACTGGGGCTGTGGATGGGGGTGGATAGGAGCAGAAAATACAAGGGTCTTGAATTCCAAGTACTGGCAACCTTGCAATGGAGATGCAGGACCACTTCAGCAAGGGTTTGAATAGCCTTTGCTTCAAACTTCTTAAAAAGACAGACCTGGCTGAAATGAATGATGTGTTTGTACAAAACCAGACTGCCAAGGGTAATTTGGCAAAGAAAAGGGCCTTCAGTAATTTGGGCATGTTTAATTCTAAACCACTTTTATAGATCTGACCATAGCATTTGTTTGAGAAAAGTTTAGACCCCAATAGCAAGCTTTGATCAGCAACACCTTTACGTCCTTTCTGTTTCAGAAGCAAAGAGTATCACAGTGCTCTTTAAAATGTACAATTCATTTCTTTGTCTCCTGAGTTTGCTTTACATCTCCATTGATTCTGCTGATGAGAATTCTGCTGCTGCTGCAGAATCACACAAGGGTATTTTCCCCCGCCCAAGGGTAGTGGCAACAGTTTCCTCCAAACGAGACCTTTCCCGCTTCACCTTTCAGGTCATGCAGCCTCACTGATATTTAAATTTCTTTTTAAAATGGCTTAGCATGCACTTCTTATTCCTAATCTTTAGATAAACTCTTGGTTCACCTTCTAGCCCTAGACTCTTCCAAGATCAGCCATACAAAAATATTGTTAGTTACAGCTACTCAGATCAGCAGAGACTTATTCTGTTCAGCCTTTCTTTTCCTTTCCCCCTTCCCTTTTTTTGAAAAAGGGCAAACTGTTTTATATCGACAACCATCTGTGAGCCTGTCTTTTAGGCCATCAAACTCTTCCATCCATTACAGAGAGCCTTCCTCACCTCCGCTGCATGACAGCGCAATAAAGATGACATACTAATTCAATGACTTGTAATTTCAGCTAAACAAAGACAAGTGCTGCAGCTTCTCCTTTTGTGTTTCGGTGCCATATCGGTGAAGCCAGCTATGCAAACATAGCACTGGGAGGGTTTTATGACAGCGGTTGAATGGGGAGAGTAGCTTGGTGTTGCTTTTTTATGGGTTTTGGCTCCATGATATTTGGCTCGGTGCTGCTGGCCATTGCCATTGTGTCTGGATTCTATGTCAGCAGCAGCTAATTGTTCCAATAATGTTTATCATAGGGATCCACCAGAGAGCTGTATATGTGGAGATAAGCTACAGGGCAATGATACTCACTATCTTACTGATCTCTATACACAGTGCTTTTGCTTCATGCCAAAAAGCTCTTTAGGTTTCCAGTCTAAAAAAGAAAGGAGAAAAAAAAAAGAAAAAAATAACAGCTTAATCATTGTGCCAACAATAGTGTCTAAGGGGATGTAATCAGGTTCCTCTGATAATCTTAGCAACACATGAAAGTCATGCGCAAAAGCAGTAATTGAAGCAGTTGGTTCTTCCTACCACCTGCTGTTGAAGTCACAGGTTAATCTAAATGAGGTCCCCTTCCTATGAAGTAGGATGCAGGGCACTTTTTAAACCATAAAAACGTCTTATGCAGGCTTTGCAAAATAATAAAGAAACAGTTCATTAAATGGAAAGTATTAAGTATCCAGTGCTTGCTCAATATTTCATGCTGTTATCGGGTGCCATATCCAAGTGGCAAAGCCATTTTAGATGTCTAAACCCCAATACACACTTCAGTTTGCATGTGGAAGTAGACAAAAGGAGTTCATCAGGCAGTTGTCCCCAAATAACAAGATGTTAGGGAGTCACTATAATGGATTGTAGGAAAGTGACTGTTTTTAAAGGCTTGGCTTTGACCTCTAGGAATAATGCAAAAGTAAATGTCTACCTGCACAATGTAACTCTTTTATATAGATAGCCATAGACCTTTGTGTTCTTAATTCTCTTACAGGTTCTTCACATTACCTCAAGGACTACAAAATAAATAGTTGAAGATTTGAGCTCTCAACTGGACCGTTTACAATCTTTTCTTGTTAAAAGTTCTGTTAGTTCCTGTCCTGAAACCCAAATGTAGGACAAAAGCAACACAATTAAAATGCCACTGTGCTAAGACCTACTATCATTACAAGCATTCTTTGCACCTTTTACTGTAATAAATGATTTATAATTAAAGGCTCAATGCTGCGGCTGTATTACCAGCTAACTATTATTCTTACTGGCCCTGTGAAGTTGCCCCAAGATCTCTGCCACACACATTATTAATCTGCTTAAGTATTAGGTGCATAAACTCAGCAGAGTTAATAAAATGCTATAGCTTCATCTCCAAAGTACAGAATTGCCTCCCTTATGGAAAAGTCCTGAAGGATTTAATAAGGATACCACCAGTTATTTCCTATAGAAATTACTCTGAAATAATTTACATAATTTGAGAAAATGATATACTTCCTACAGGCTTTTGAACCATCCTAAGGGATTCTATAGCAAAGATAGCGCACTTTCTGAAATTCTATTGGATAATATTCTACTACATTCTAGAGACATCTTCCATAAAGAGATGTTGGAATCCTCTGAAATTAAACTGACCCTTTTCCTGGAAACAGCAGGTTTTAAAGTATCTTCTCCCCTTTTGGCTTTTTTTTTTTCTCATACACGGTGACTATCCTTGCATATACTGAGATGCAGAGGGGAAGTGGATCTGTAGAGCCAAACTACTGGGATAGAGGATCCAGAATTCACATGATGCACATCCTTGGAGGTCAAAATGGGCTGGTTTTAGCCTGTTCCCATGTACCAGCTGCAATGCTCTGGGTATGCTTCTAGAGAACATCTTTTGCTTTTGGGTTGCATAAGATTGCAGTATGCAGCTATGTTTCCTTACACCAATTGCACAAACTAATAGATTGATGCAGACATACCAGTGTCCTCTGCACCCTATAAACTACATACCATTGTTGCTTCACTGGAAGGAATTGGTTCTGTGAGAAATTTGTGAAGCTCAACCCAGAATATGACACACTAAGAATATTTTGAATAAAAAGTAAGAGACGACTCTTCGAATGCAACTATAATCTACCATGATGTTACCGTCGAAGTAACCGGGTTCTTTTAAGAGGATTCCAATGCACAAACACAAGTCCACAACAAAGCAGCAATTATAATATAACTTTTATTGATTTAAGCCTTGCTAAGCTGTTGTCCAGTGTGTAGCAGTGCTAAGAGAAAGCTTTATTAAGCCATGTTTAAGCATATAGCAATTGTAAGAGAGAAACCTTGCAGGAATTTTAAGGAATACAATAGGTTTGAATTACCAACCCTGGGATCTCCACAACCCCACCGAGCAGTAGGATGATAAGGGTCCACATCAGAGCAGTGAAGAGAGGCAGGCACAGCATCTTTAGGGTGTCCCCTACAGCTTCAAGGGACGCTTGATGTCTGTCTCTCCTCACCACTGAGGCAGCCTCCTTATATCCCACATCAGGCCCAAGCTTGGGCCGCTGTACGTGGGGCCATCATGCACAGCAGACCTTGCTGGACTCGTGAGCCTGACTGGCTGACAGCGGGTGACTTCCATCCTGATTGGATAGCAACATCTCTCCATTACACCATCCCAATGTCATGGTTTCCACAACACATGAAGGTTCAATTCTCATAGGAATGTTGGGCTTTCCTTCTCACATGAAGGTCGGTTCTAAAAGGAACAGTTCTAATGTTCTTTCTCCCTGGTCACCTAGCCAAGATAATCTGGATAGTGTTTGTCCATCATGTCTGAGTCGGACCATCCTCTGTTTTCCCTAACACACATGATTACTAGATACCTGACAAAAAAAATAAAGTGAACAAAGTTCAGATAAATGTGGTTAAAATTTGAAATCCTCGTCTAGAAAACCCAGTCATAATGTCAGGACAAGAGGCAATAAGTGCAAATATGAATATAGGAAGTTCCACCTAAACCTGAGGAAGAACTTCTGTCTTGTAAGAGTGACAGAGCACTAGAACAGGTTTCTCAGAGAGGTTGTGGAGTCACCTTCTCTGGAGACATTCAAAACTCATCTAGATGCTGTCCTGTTCAGCCTGATCTAGGTGATCCTGCACTGGCAGTGTGGTGGATCTCCAGAGGTCCCTTCCAACCTGTATCATTCTGTGATTCTGTGATTCTGTGATTCTGTGATTCTGTGAAATGACTATTCACTTGTATTGGTTGACTCTTACAAGTCTATTCCAGCAAAGACTGTAGGGCTAGCACAAGTATGACCATGTAAGAGTTTTGGAAGATTAAAAACAAACAAACAAACAAACAAACAAAAAAAAACAAACAACAAAACCAGAAATTAAAGTTTTAAGCATGTCTCAAAAATTTAACTTTCAACAACTTTCTTAGATATCTTTGGACACCTCATCTTTTCCTGTGTTATGAAAAAAATCATGTACTCAGTGATTCTACAACCATCAAAAATAATAGTAATTGAAAGCAGAATATGCCATAGGCCAGCAGTTAATATGGAGTATGCTGATCAGTTGAGTTGTGCAGCTTACATGGACTTCCAAGGGCTCCTTGCTTCATAGTCCATCTGATATATTTTCATCTTTCACATTCATCTTGCTTTCTGTTTTAAAAAGCAAGGTTTAATTCTACCATCATTAGTCACATTGAGTAGTGTGCCTGACTCTGCAAGTAATCCCAATTGATTTCAGTATTAATTCTTGTTAGATGTTGCTCATAGAGTAGAAAAGGTACCACTAAAGGGAAATTGGAAGGATTTGTGTGCTGTTTCATCATATTTGTAGCACTCTTTCCCCCCCCTCCATTTTAGCGTGTGTTCATTCTCCCATCCCTCTCACTATTTCAATGTTCCCTGATTTTGTATCTAGTCCTTTCGAGATCTGACCCAACATTCTTTCCCTTCCTGTCCCTTCATATCTTTCAATCCCCTAAGGGTGACAGAGCACTGGAACAGGCTGCCCAGAGAGGTTGTGGAGTCCTCTCTCTGAAGACATTCAAAACACATCTGGACACATTCCTGTGTGATTTAGTCTAGGTGATCCTGCTCGGTCAGGGGAGGTTGGACTAGATGATCTTTTGAGGTCCCTTCCAACTCCTGACATGCTGCAATTCTGTGTGATTCTGTGATTTACTGTCTTTTTCATACTCTGTGCAGGGTTAAAACCTGTGACCTTGCTTTCTTAAAAGATATAGGAATATGCAAATTGAAAACAAACACAAAAGCAACCTTCCAAAACAAAATACCCCTTCATGTCTCCTCAGGGAATGGTAAGAGAATACACTGAATTTGACTGCTAAGTCAATTTACAGCAATATAGGAATGGATATACTTTCATATAATGGAAATATACTTTCCATAAAATGGAAAGTATTTTGTTCATGTGATTTCTAAGAGAAGTAGCAAGCAGGTTTGGATGTGCAACTCAGATTGCATCTTGACCATATTCTTGGCAACTTATTTGACCTTTTTGAAGATCTACCAATATGAGGAATAATTCAAAGCACATTTGCATAAGCTCAGCTGAAGTGCCTTTATATCAATGTTCGCAGTGTTGGTAATAAGCAGGAGGAGTTGGAAACCATGATGTCCTTGGGAAATTGTGATCTAGTTGCTATCACAGAAACATGGTGGGATGATTCCCAAAGCTGGAATACCCCTGTAGTGGGGAAGCACCTTTTTAGAAGGATAGGCTAGGTAGGAAGGGTGGGGGAGTTGCCCTCTATGTTAAACGTGAATGGACTTTGAGGAGCTCTCTCTGAGAAGCGATCAGGAGCAGGTTGAGAGCCAGAGGGTCAGAATTAGGGTTGGGACTAATAATGGAAAGCTGGTGATAAGGTTCTACTGCAGGCTGTCTGATCAAGGGGAGCCTGGTGACAAGGACTTCTTCCTTCAGCTGCAGGAGGCATTGTGCTCACAGGCACTCATCCTAATAGAGGTGAAGCGCTGCTGGACCTGGTACTCACCAATAAACATGAGATCATTAAAGTTATTAAGAAGCAGTGACCATGCCCTGATTGAATTTATGGTCTTGGGGAATGTGGGTCTGGCAAAGAGTGGGATCAGGACCCTGAATATTTAGGAGATCAAACTTTAGGCTGTTCAAGGAACTGTTGGCTGAGATCTTCTGGTAAGTGGTCCTCAGAGACAGAAATATAGAGGAAAGTTGGCAACTCTTTAAGGATAACATTCTGAAAGCTCAAGAGCTCTCTGCCCTTTGGAATAAAAAAGTTGGAAGAGGAGTCAGGAGGCCAGCGTGGCCAGGCAAGAACCTGCTGGACAAACTGAGGGAAAAGAAAGGCAAGTACAAGCTATGGAAACAAGGATGTGTCCCCTGGAAAGAACACAGGGATGCTGACCAGACTTGCAGAGTTAGGATCAGTAAAGCCAAGGTGTAGTTGGAACTGAACTTGGCAAGGGATGTTAAAAAGAACAAGAGATTCTACTGGCATAATAACCAGAAGAGATAGGCCAAAGAGAGCATACCTCCTTTGGTAAATGAGAAAGAACTGGCTGAGACAGATGTGGAGAAGGCTGAAATACTGGATAAGTTCTTTGCCCCACTCTTCACCGGCAGCCATGATTCTCATATTTCTCAAGTCCCTAAACCTTACATCCCTGAACTTCTGGGTGGTAACTGGGGGAGTAAACCATCCCCACTGTGAAGGCAGAGCAAGTCTGAGACCGCCTCATAGACTGCACTAGGGAACATGCTTTGGAAGAGTGGTTGGACTCTATGATCTCTCAAGGTTCCTCCTAACCTCTAAAATTCTGTAATTCCATGATTCTGTGAACTTGTGACTGAATGTCTACAAAACTATGGGGCCAGATTGCATGTATCCCAGGGCCCTGAAGGAACTGTCTGATGTGGTTGCTCTGATGTGGCTGATGAGCTGCTCTCCATCATATCTATGGACCTTCTATGATGGAGTGACAGCATCAATGGATAAAGGGAAGGTGACCGATGTCATCTATCTGGACTTGTGCAAGGCCTTTGACATAGTGCCCCCACCACATCCTTATCTCTATATTGGAGAGATGTGGATTTGATGGGTGGACCGTAGAGTGGATAAGGAATTTGTTCAAAGGATGTAAACAAAGTGTGGTGGCCAATGGCTCCATGTCCAGGTGGAGGCTGATAACCAGTGGTTTTCCCCAGGGGTCTGTCTTGGGAAAGGTTAACATCTTTATCAATGACATCAACAATGGAATTGAGCGTACCCTCAGCAAGTTTGCTGGTGACACCAAGCTGAGTGAAGCAGTTGACACAATAGAAGGAAAGGAACCCATCCAGAAGGATCTGGACAGACTGGAAAGGTGGACTTGGGTGAACCTCATGAGGTTTAACACTGCAAAGTGTTAAGTGTTAAGTTCTTGCACTTGGGCTGTAGGAATCCCAGACATCTATACAGGCTGGGAGAAGAGCTCCTTGAGAGTAGCCCTGCTGAGAAGGACCTGGGGGTCCTGGTGGATGAGAAACTGAACATGAGCCAGCAGTGTCCTCTTGCAGCTTGGAAGATTAATGGTATCCTGGGCTCCATCAGAAGAGGGGTGGCCAGCAGGGACAGGGAGGGGTTTGTCCCTCTCTACTCTGCCCTCATGAGGCCCCATCTGGAGTATTGTGTTCAGATTTGGGGCCCCCAATTCAAGAAAGATGTGGAGCTGTCGGAGAGAGTTCAGAGGAGGCAACGAGGATGATCAGGGGGCTGAAGCACCTCCCCTATGATGACACGCAAGGGAGCTGGGCTTGTTCATCCTGGAGAAGAAAAGGTCGTGGTGGGACCTCATTGCAGCCATCCAGTACTTAAATGGAGCATATAGACAGGAGGGGAATAGGATTTTCACAAGAGTAAATAGTGATAGGACAAGGGGAATGGATTGAAGCCGGAGAGATCAGGGGGAAGTTCTTCACAGAAAGAGTGGTGAGGTGCTGGAACAAGCTGCCCAAAGAGGTGAATACCCCAGCCCTGGAGATGTTCAAGGCCAGGATAGATGGGGTTCTGGGCAACCCTGTCTAGATTCAGGGATGGAGGTTGGTTGCCCTGCCTGTGACAGGGGGGTTGGAACTTGATCATCTTTGGGGTCCCTTCTAACTCAGACCATTCTGTGATATCCTCTTTTTTGTACTCAGTCTGAGTTCTCCCTTCTCCTTTGGGAGTTGAATCTTTCAAACTCCACTTTTCCATTTCACTGCTCTGGTAGCTCTCCACAACATTCACAGAACCAGGATTGTGGATTTGCAGCTTCTGAGTGAACTATAATTTCTTAGACCATCTTCAGAATTTCAATCTTCAGGACTTCTCTTATTTACTAGTTTGTTCCTAAAAGAAACTTTGCTTTTCAGCACCAGATGGCTTTTCCACAGAAGGTGGCTCAGAGTACTACCCATATTTATTCCTAGCTCTCAGAGAAATTTGTGTTTGGATTCTGCATAAAATAGGTGATGGATTCTATTGAATACATGGTTTTAACACTCTCTTGTTTAACACTTTAATATGGCATTTAAATACTACCAAATTTCTAAATGCCAGATGCAGATAATATTTATTAAACAAATAGAAAGTGTGCCGTTACCTATGGGCAAAATGAATGAAATACATGCTCGATTTAAAACAAATGAGAAAAAGTCATGTGTAACCGCTGTGCAAATTATTTTTATAAGAGGGAAAAAAAACACATAAGAAATGCTAGTGAGCATTCATATGAGATTCTAGAAATGCATCTTCCCGAAGAAAGAAACGGTAGGTTTTAAAACAAGTCATTTGTGACTAGACAAATAAATGCATTTTTAAGAAGTTTTTAAAGTGAACAATGAATGTTATAGGAAAGAGCATCTGTTGGCCCCTTCTACTTTGTAAATCAAAGAACCCTACAATCCACTTAAGCACGATTATGACAGTAATTGTATGGGGAAAAAAAGAGAGGGAGCCTTAAAAGCAGTCCCAACAGTGCCTGAGAAATTTGAGTAAAATATTTTTAAAGCCCTTAAAGAGTCCTTATGTATACCTGTTTAAGAACTGACTGTTTCCCATTCTATTTTCTGCACCATTAACACATTTGCCAGCTAAGCTCTGACGCCAGAGTTGTTATTGCTGAAACAACAATGTGTGAAGCTAGGAGTATTCAACCTGGATTTCAGAGCTCAGAGCTAGTAACAGTTCTAAAGGCTGCAGAAAGGAAGAGGGAAAGTACTTTGCTTAAGTTTTATGTTGGCTAATTTCTATCCAGAACCTGTAACATTATCATTCTTATCTGCTTAAATTTTACGTTCATGTTACCACAAACACAGCTGTTGGCCAGAATGGATTATCACTTCTTAAACAATTATTTTTTTCCTTTTTTTTTTTTAAAGCCACAATCCAACCCCTTATTATAATAGCAATAAATTTTTGGTCTCAACATAGCCTTTTCATTAATCCCTTCTCATTGTTGATGTCTAATTAAATTCCTCAAGATATTAGTGCCTCTGAGTAATGATTACTGAATTATTTTTTTAACTACCCTGTATGGGCTTTAATAGGTTATGTAACTAAAATATAAATGCAAGAAGTTCCACACACTTTCCAAGTATGTTAAAAATAATTTAAATATTACATATAAAAGTATTGTAGATCCAACCTGTGTTGACACAATAAATCCTTGTGAACTTAAGAGTAAACATTTAGCAAAATATTTTTATTTTGATGATACAATTAGTTCTTATTTCCTACCAAAGTAATGTAAATTAATTTTGAATGCTCAACTTGCTTGATGTTTCTCTTCCCAAGGATGGCACAGGGGAAAGGGGGAAACTAGGGAATGGAAGCTTCAGTCTTTGGTTAGTTCCTCATGAGTTGTTCTCCTTGGGTGGGGGTGGGGTGGGACATTTCTCATTTTCCCTGTGCCAGTTTGGGATCCCACCCACGGGAGACAGTCCTCCACGACCTTCTTCACGTGAGTCCTTTCTCACAGGGCGTCGGCTCTTCAACAACTGGGTCACTTCTATAAACTCATAAAATGTCTCTTTTTCTCAGTCTCAGACTGCTGGCCCCAGCCTGGTCCCCCACAGTCACAAACCTCCCCCTTGACCAACAATCCTGCTCAGGCGTGGGCCTTCGTCTCCCTCTCTCTGCCTCATCTCTCTCTGAAGGCTGAAGGTTCTGTCAGGGGCTTGCTCCAATGTAGGTCACAGACTCTTTCACACTCCTCCACCTGCCCCATGGTGGGCTCCTGCCTGGCCCAAGTACTTCACCAGGGGCTACAAGTGGGGTCTCTTCATCCTCCATGGACTGTGGGGGGACACTCACCCCACTATGGTATTCTCTACAAGCTGCAGGGAATCTTCTCTCAGGACCTCCTCCTCCTCCCCCGCCTTCACTGACCTTGGTGTCTGCAAAGTTTCTTATATCTTCTCACTCCCTTCTCCAGTGGCAAAAGGCAGCTGTTTGTGCTTTTCTCTCTCTATGTGATGTGATTCCCAGAGGTGCTGTGACTGTTGCTGTCTGGCCCCAGCCTGATATTTACATTGTTGGACCCTTAAGAAACTTCTAGCCACTTCTTAAAGAAGCCACATTGCAAATCCACCACAATCAGAAAGCTCTGGGGAGATATCACTGATGAAATAACAGCTCCTTAATCATTCGTAAGATATGGCAAATGATTAAAGCAGCTAGTCTTTAAGACAGCAAAAGTGTGTCCAAATTTTGTCACTGGACCAGATTGTGTCGCTAGGCACATCCCAATCTAATTATTAGATTATTTCTGCAGTCTTTCAAATGTGTACTGTGTTAGTAGCACGCTTCTAGCTTTTTTAATAAACATTAACAGCAGCTTTTTAACTTGCCATGAGTTGTATTAGGACAAAAAATGAAGTTGATACCACATGCAGGAAATATCAATCTTAAAAATTTCACTTGCAGGAGTAATTAATAAATGCATACATTTGAGAATGGAAAGCTCAATAATCTTCCAGAGAACTCTTTATCAATAAATCCTTGATAATTCAATTTTACTTTAGTCTTCAATTTTCAAATTACTGCTTTACTCTCCATATCAGTATTTATACCCAAAAAACTGTAGGTATTATTGCAAATAACTACTGATGTGCCAAGGAGTATTCTGGGGTAAAGAAAATTTCATTTAAGAAATGCACATAAAAAAATTCATACCCATCCTAACAGCACCAAAATGCTAAACTACAGGAATATTCTCTGATTTCTCACAGTATAGATCTACCTCCAGAATTACACCTAGGAATTGCAGCTAGTCATCCTAAATATTAGAGTTCCGTCTGCCATAGTTTCCTACAAATGTTGGGGTTTTTTTAATTCTGATAAACTTTTACCAAAACAAACAGGAAAATAAGAAAACAAATATTAGAAAAGGTTCAAATAGAAAGGTAATGACTTGATAGCTAATGTAGGTCGTCTTGTGTATGGAGCAGCTTTAAAGTTGCTGTGGTAGTTTCTTACCCAGGTGTGGGCCTAAGCAAGACTGGCCCTACTACTTGTTCTTATTTATTCTAGCTGCAAATGATCCCCGGGTCTAGGTAAGTGTCTTAGGTCTACGAAAGACTGAGATGTAAATGACAGCTCAGTTTTATATTAGAGCAGTCTCCTCTTAACAAGAGAAGCTAGACTACAGTCTGGACATTATGGCATAACAAGAGGTGATCTGTAAAACCCTCTTTCACTACAATCTGGACATTATGAACTTGCAGAACATGCAAACATCTCCATTAGCCCTTGTTTGTTGTCATCTGGAAGAAACAGGAGTCTTAAAATAATTTAATAGGAATTATAAATGAAATCTTCAATGCGTTATCTAAATGAGATTAGAAGAACTGGAAGAGTTGCAGCATTTCACTAATTTCAGCAGCTCCATTTTTGGTAAAATTCTGCTATCACGGAAGAAGATAGATATGAATTAGTTTATTCAGCATAAGAAATTTCTATTAATTTCTGTGGAAGCCACATGAATCAAGGCAATAGACAACCGCTAAGATGTATGAAACTGAAAAACAGTTGACTTTCAGAAATCAGTAAAACTAGGCTAACTGAAAGACAAGTTAATATATTTTTAATTAGATCTCCATTTGTTCAAGATAAAATTACAATCTTGGTGTGAAATATATCTCAAAATATTGAGTCAAATGTGTGGTCTGAGGAAAGCTATTTCTTAATGTGTTAAACATCCACACCTGGACTAAGAGATCTGACTAAACAGGAAACCTTTGCAAGACTGATTACCTCAATGGCGTGATACCTAGGAACTGTGTGCCTATTTAGATCTATGCAATGTCTAGCACAAAAATAACATAAACAGTAATAACTATAAATAGGCTAAAATTACCTTGCAGAGCAGAACTGCTTGCTATTGGTTAGGGGAAAAAAAATTCTTTGACTGGGAAACAATTTTAAACATTAGATGAAATTAACCACACCATTAAATTTTAGTTGCTGATAATAAGCGTTCCAAAGCATGTTATTCACACAAATGCAACTTGATATGTTGTGATTTTAAGCAAGTAGAAAATAAGGAACTATTGGCCCTAGTTCAGCAAAACTGTCAAAAGCCAGTGATGAGTCAAAGGCAACTCTTTCTCACTCTGAAGACTGAAACACCTCCTCTTTGAGACGTGTTAGGAACAGCAGGCTATCTGCAAAAGTCACATTGTCACGGTGAGAACAGAAACCTGGTGATATGTGATATCCATATATTTTCATCCCCTAAAGAGGCTAGAAAATCCATCTGATCTACCTACAATGCATCTGGAAACGGGAGACAGATCTCCAGCTCCTGTGGGACCACATCTCCGTCTCATGGAGTGAGCCAAGAAAAGGTTGACCAGTTTCAATGTGTGCAGACAACACATGCACTCTTCCCTGGTGTCTCAGAAGTAGCTTTAAAAAAAAATAAAAATCTTTTTATACCTTACCTCTGAGAAGACTGCTCTGTGTACAGGTGGGGTGGACCAGAACCGAACTCCTCACCAGCTAGTTAGTTTCCCAAAACCTCAAGGACTGTGTAAGATTACACAACTGGCAAAATAAAACTGATGCAGATTCTCGGATTAGCTGGCTGCGAGGCAAGGAAGTAATGATTTATAGTGTTCATGCTTCTCACTTTAGCTTGGATTTTTCATGAATTTTAAAACTGTCATTGGTTTCATTTGGCATTTGCTCTTTTCTCACTACATACACTATACCACATACATAATTTAGAATTCCACAACCACAATTTAAGTAAAAAAAAAAAAAGAAAAAGATATTCATTTTCTTAGAGTCTTAAAACAAAGATATTTTCTCATTTTGTAAAAAATCCAACTAAAGAAAAAAATGAAGCATTTTAAAGAAAAAGAACACTAAGAATCAAACTGTACAAAGGGAAATGCATTGTCTTTCCCTTTTCAATCTTCGCTATTTTTAATGGTTGTAACTAAAATATATGTAATAAAATATTGGGAGGATGAAATGCAAACCCAGCCAGTCTACATTATCACTAAACCTTTCATCTTATCTTGAGCACTGAAGATACGTAAGTTCAATGAGAATCCGCCTAGACTTCATTGTAGTAACTCTTCTGCCTCCAAATATGATGCAGAAAAACAGAGACATGGCTGTAGTGATACTACAGAGGTGGTCCTTTAAGCTAAGTGTTTTAGATAAGCTCCTCAGCCCTTAGTTTAACCAACTTTCATGGCAATACTCAGCAGCACATTTTCAGTTTCTGTTGTTTGTTAAGCATGTCAGGGATATTAAGTCCCAGGAATGATGTAGGTGGGGTTCAAGAGCAGAAACTGTGAGATGGTCTACTGGTTACTGAAACAGCTGCCAGATTTGATGCTTCCCTGTACAGCAGAAGGCTCTAAAAAACCCCTCTCACACATGTTAGAAAAGATGTTCACATGTCAGGCTTATTGGATTTAAAGGAGAAAAGGTTTTACTCCCTGTAGACTGGGGGCAAGAGACCAAAGTACCTGAATTGTGCCTGTAGGTTATGGAGGAAGTGTATTTTATCAGAATAATATATTTGAAAGTCTGACCTTTATGGGGAGAAATACAGGTCTGGCACTGACAAATTATTATGAGTAGTAGCAGTGCTGATATCATTATTAAATGGCACTGTGAAGCCCACCTTGAAAGGCCCATTCCTTGCCACTGCCAGTATATTCTTCAGTAGCACAGTTCAGCCTGGGATACATGTAAATATGATTGATCACATTTCTGAGTCACAGAACTCTCATTATTATCACTGACTTATAGCACCAGCTATGCAGAATTTGCATCTCTGATGAATATTTGGGATACCATGTGGTGAGCCTTGGGCAGAATGATCAAAAGCTGGAGGTATTTTTCACACAATTTCTATATTCTCGTGATGGATTTTTCTGGCATTTTCATGTGAGACTTGGAGACATTTTTCTGACTAGACGACAGGACCATGTATTTAAGGATTCTGCCCAAAAGTGACAGTTGGCAATCTACTTCTAACAAACATCCTACTGGTTTGGGCAAGAAATTAAAAGATACTTATCCAGTAGTAGTGTTAGTTTGAGAGAAATTGGGATAACCCAATGAAAAGGAATCAAGATGGAAATAATAAAGATTGCATTAGATGACTTTTTCTAAACAGTATATAATATTTCTGTCATGAATGAACATATTTACATAAATATCAAGCATTCACACTGAGCAATAATCAGTTATTTTCCTCTGAAGCAGACAAAAGGAGTTATTAAAAATACATCAACAGTTCTGGGGAATCAGGAAGGAGCTTCTTCCTCTTCCTACAGTGCTAGAACCTCTTATTCTTCTTGTAAAGCACAAGACAGAAGTGTGGAAAGAGTCTGAGCCTGGAATCCAGTGACCCCAGAAGGTAAGGTCTTTATTAAGAAATCTGCTGTGCATTTCCCCACCCACGTTGAATCCACTTATTTATTCTGAGTAAATAGGAAACAATTAAAAATACCCAATGTACTGTTTGCTGTAAAATGCACTTCCAAACACGTTGAAAGGTTTTATGCTCAGTTCTGACTAATATGATTAAACATCTAGTACAATAATTAGATTAGACTCACTTAACAACCCCGCTTAAATTCAAAGTCCTTCCTCTGTCCAGAGAATATAAAATATGTTGTAGCAAGTTGCCTGCAAAATTTTCTGATTAATCCTCTTAGTATCTACATGAGAGAATAGTTACTACAAGATCAAGATAAAAGTCCAAAAAGCTGTTCCCTTTTGCTTGCCACTATAAAAGTATCTTTGTCTACAAAATCTCAGACAGCCACTGGGGCCAAGCCAGGATTCCTGTAGTGAAACAATCGACTTGGCATCATGTTGACACATATAAACAACAGTCTGTCAACAGGCCTCACATTAGTGACAGAACATTTTTGGCAAAACAGTAGCATCCTTCTGGGCACTATGGCAATAACAGCCAGTAGAATCCATTCATGCCTTCACTCTACAGCACAATATTAATTAAAAGATTATGACAGTGACACTTTTCCAAGAAGCTGAAAACTCACAGAAAAATCCATGCAGAAGAGTGGAATGTTTGTTGAATGAGAATATGCCTCTTTGCCTCTTATGCTTTTCATACGTAATTTTAGACTTACACACTGTGTGTAACTGTACTGGTTTTGCATGGCATGGTTTTGGCAGCGGGGGTGGGGTGTGTGGCTATAGGGGTGGCTTCTGTGAGAAGCTGTCCCCATGTCCAACAGAGCCAGTCCGAGCTGGATAAATCCATGCGGGACAAGGCTGAGCCCATGACTGATAGTAGTAGCACCTCTGGGGTAATGAACTTTAGATGAAAAACCCACCAACAACAACTGTGTTTAGAGAGAGGAATATATGTGAATGGATCAACTTTGCAGACACTCTGGTCAGTAAAGAAGGAGGTTCTCCAGGTGCCAGAGAAGATATTCCCCTTCAGCCCCTGGAGAAGACCATGGTGAGGCAGGCTGTCCCTCTGCAGCCCCTGGAGGTCCATGATGGAGAAGAGATCTACCTACAGCCTGTGGAGAACCCCACACCAGAGCAGGAGTGCACCCAAAAGAGGATGTGACCCTATGAGAAAACCAGGCTGGAACAGACTTCTAGAACAGGCAGGACTTGTGGGGGGAACCACAAGAACCTGAGGGGGACCCATGCTGGAGCAGTCTGATCCTGAAGGTCTGCATCCCATGGAAAGGCCCACACTGGAGCAGTCTGTGAATAACTGCATCTCATAGGAACGGCTCATGTTGGAGAAGTTCATGGAGGATGGAATCCCATGGAAGGGACCCCACACCAGAGCAAGGGAAGAGTGTGAGGAGTCCTCTCCCTGAGGAGGAAGGAGCAGCAGAGACAATGTGTTGAACTGACCACAACCTCCATTCCTCGTCTCCCTGTGCCACTGGGGAGGAAAGAGGTAGAGATTTTGAAATAAAGTTGATCCTGGGAAGAAGGAAAGGGTGGGTGAGATGTTTTTAAGATTTCTGTTTTGCCTTTGACATAATTACTGAATGATCTCCCTCTGTCCTTGACCCACAAACCTTTTGTTGTGTTTTCTCTCCCCTGTGGGGAGTGACAGAGCAGCTTTGGTGGGTACCTGGTGTCCAGTCAGGGTCAGCCCACCACAGTAACCTCTGTCAGATGACAACTAGGAGATAAATGTAAGTATTTGCTTGCATCAGGTTATATCAAGTATGTATACACACATGTGCTGTCAACTTAAGCAAGTTAAGTTCTCTCTAGCCTGAATAACTAAAAGCACAAAGAGTATTGTTTATGAAATCAGTGCTGTAGGCTTATTTCTTTTTTTTTAGTGAAAGCCCAAATTAAAAGAAAATTCATCATTGAGAATTTTTTTTATTCTGCCTTTTTTATGATATCTTTAACACCTAAATATATATATATATATA
>VXBZ01001192.1:371769-382664 GCA_013399135.1 Heliornis fulica | reverse complement strand
CAGGCGGCCCCGTGATGATGACCATCCGCTCGCTGGCATCGGGGCCTTCAGCTGGAGCGATCTGTGGGGGAGATGGGACAGAGGGAGCGGAGCATGACCCCGCTTTGTCAAAACCTCCCCCATGTGGGACCCCCTATACACAAGGGGAAGCCCTTCTTTCCCATGGAGGGGTGAGAACCGGGGTTTCACCTCATTTTAGGAGCAAAGCCACGCCCTGAGGGTTCCCATTTCCCACCCCACAGGAGCAGGAAGGAGAAACTGAGGCACCGCAGGTCCCCGCTCACCTTGATGGAGGCGCCAGCGAACCGTGCCAGCTGCTTGATGNAGGTCACAACCTCCTGCTCCGGCCGCTGCGAGGACATGGAAGAGTGACACGGTCAGGACACCGATGGGCAGGGAGGGGTGTGGGGTGGGAGAGGGGTAGGTGGTCCGCACTCCTGAGGAAGATCTCATGGAAGAAGGTGCCAGGGAACTCACGGGGTGCTGGTGGGGGAAGGCGCCAGCTGAGGGAGCTCCATACAGACCGGAGAGATATGCTGAGGAGCTCTGCGGCAGAAGAGAAAGCGAGGGTCAGTGACACCCCCAACATGTGCCCCCAACCCCCTTCCCGGCCACCCCCTGTGTACCCTCTGCACTCAATGCAGAGTGGTGTGGCCGTACAGGCAGCCTGGCAGGGGCTCAGGGACAAACTCCTCGTTCCCTGAAGTCCTTCACAGAGAGGACAGGTCCACCCAAGGTGAGTTGTAGCCCAGCATGGCGGGGCGGAGGGGTGGAAGGGGGGCTTCCAGTTACCCTCAGTCCCTCCCCCCAGCTACATTTGCAGCATTGGGAGCAGAAACCCGTCTCCCATGGAGTAGCTGCCACTCTGGCAAGGCAGAGATGAGACAGATGGCAGGGGCTGGTGAGACCCGAGCCAAACATCTGCTTTGGCTCCAATGCACCCCCCATTTCCCTCCTCCAGTTCCAGAGCAAAGCAAAGGCTGAAGAAGATGCTGCCCTGAGCCACAGGTGAGGGCACAGCCAGGCTGGGGAGAGTGACGAGGCAAGGGGTGTACGTCAGCACCCGAACCCCTCTTCCACCCTTCCATGCCTCAAACACATCAGACGTTTCTCCTGGCAGTGGACACAACCTCTTCCTGGTCTGGAGATGGACAAATGCCACCAGACGCTACCTGCAAACCAGTTCCTCAGGCCAGGGAGAAGACCTAGCTACCCTGCCCAAGCCATTCCCACTCCTCTCAACTCCTCACACCAAGGCTTTGTGCTCTTCTTCACGCCAAGCTCACGCTCCCCACGCTCGCCCTTTCCTTCTGGCCATGGGCTGCTCTAACTCCAACATGCCCTTCTCCTGCCCAGACCACCCTCATGGCTGGGGAAGGCACCACATGTCCCCAGCTCCTCCTCCTCACCATGAGGCTCCTTCCCCGCCCCTCCATCCCTGACAGGTCTCTAAAGCCCTGGTTCTGCGGAGGACACGGTCAAAGAAACTGCTCTGGGGTGTGAGACACAAAGTACTTGGGTGGGCAGGACCTGCTGCAGAGCCGAGCTGCTTCCCAAGGTTTCCTATGGGAATGTTTTGTGCCCGCTCCCCTGTTTTGCTATAAAAAACACGATGGCAGAAACAACTGGTCTTCTTGGACTTGGCAGGGTGGCTTCAAAAAGGTTCTGGGGCAAAGGAGCACACCCCAAACCCTGCCCTTCAGGAGGGCTCCTCTCCATCACACCACCCAATGCCCAAGTGGACGTTTCCCAAAGGCCGTGCTTGCTCGGTTGGCTGATGCAGGCAGAGCATCCTCCCCTTGGTGGGCTGGCAGCGTGCAGACAAGACTGACCGACAGACAGACCTCTCGGGGCCATCACACACCACACACTCATTCGCCCCTCCACACCGCCAGCTCTCCACTCACCGTTCTCCTCCGACCGCTCTGGTGCTGGCGTCGCCAGGAAAAGAAAACAGCACAAGTCAATCAACCCATGCGCCCGCTGCCGCACACCCAGGGCACCGCTGGTGTCTTCTGCGAGACACACGCACGGGCCACTGCGCTGGGTCATCCCACAGGTGCTCGTCGCATGTTAATGGATGGACCTTCCCCATCAGCACTGGTCTTCCCAACGCTGGACCAGGCTTGCTTTGCCCCAGGTCTCAGCAGCACCCCAAGACACAGAACAACCCTGCCCATGAAGTCAGGTAAAGGTTGGCTCCCAGCAAGCACAACCCTTCATGGCTGATGGTCACCAAGGGAGTGCTACTCATCCCCTCTCATGCAATGCCATCACACCTTTGTGGTGATGCCACTGAGACCAGACCCACGGGGCACAACCAAGTCCACACCATCACAACCCACTGCGGGTTTGGGGTCAGGACTGTAAACCACCTACATGGACTCTCCATGCGCCCCAGCCACCTTTGGAGAGCCGCAGCTCTGGGACATGGCTAGTCCTTAAACACAGGCAACACTGAGCCCTGTGCAACACAGGGATGTGGCTGATCTTCCTGGGGAGATAAAGCCAAGGAGGGACAAGCCACGTTCATTCATTCATGCTCTCCTCCACATCGCCACCATGACGAGCACCTTCCCCTAAAGTCCAAGCATCAGAGCTCTCATTCAATGCTCTCCATGAGATGGCTCCTATAGCCATGGCGTCTCCCCAAACCCAAGAGGTACGACAGCAGTCTAGAGACTATGCTGCCTCCAAGAGTGTGTCCTCCACACCCCAAAAGCCCCTCCCCCACTTACTGCAAATGGGTGGTACGGGGTGGCTGCCGCAGCTCCTCGGGCTCCTGGTGTGGAAGGGAGCATGGACATCCCCGTTGAGAAGATGCCCAAAGCGCTGAGGTTCACTCCTGGGATCAGGTTGGCTTGTTGCTGGGAAAGCAAAGATGTGGAAAAACACATCAAAGGCAGAGTGGGGTTCTTGGGGTTCTCTCTACAGTGTGGACGTTGATGTGCGAGGGCCAACCTTTGCCATAAGAGATGGTGTCATTCCCCCGCCCTGGCCCCTTTTTTTTTTCTTCTGGCCACCTCAGAAGTGGGTCTGAAGCAGGGCCATCCCAGGTGGGAAGGCTGAGAGCTTACATTGACGGCCACCATGTCGTTCTCGTAGGCCTCTCGCAACTTCTTCATGATCTCCACTTCAGCATTGGAGCATGCCTCCGTGCTGCCCTTCACCGTGATGGTCCGCTCAGGGTTATAAAGGGTTAAATCCTGCAAACTACCCCACAGATAAATCACAGAATCACAGACTGGTCTGGGTTGGAAGGGACCCCAGGGATCATCGAGTTCCAACTCCCCCACCTCTCTGGGCAGCCTATTCCGGCACCTCACCACTCTCAATGTGAAGAACTTCCCCTGATATCCAACCTAAACCTTCCCTCCTCCAGCTTCAATCCACCCCCTTGTCCTACCACTCTCTACCCTGTAAAAATCCGATTCCCCTTCTGTCCATATGCTTCCTTTGAGTATTGGAAGGCTGCAGTGAGGTCCCCCTGCAGCCTTCTCTTCTCCCGGCTGAACAAACCCAGCTCCCTCAGCCTGTCCTCACAGGGGAGGTGTTCCAGCCCCTTATCATCTCTGTGGCCTCCTCTGAACCCTCTCCAACAGCTCCACATCTCTCTTGAACTGGGGTCCCAGCTCTGGATGCAGTACTCCAGATGGGGCCTCCCGAGAGCAGAGCGGGACAAAATCTGGAGACAAATATGGATCCATAGGCCCTCTCCCTGCCCGATGCCACCATCCACCTGGGATGAGGAATGTCCACCCAGGATGGGGAACGTGCATGGCAGGATGCAAGTGCCCTGTTTTCTGTCTCCATCACTGCCCGTACAGCATTGGAAGGAGTGTTCACTAGACTTGGTGTTCACCAGACTTACGGGGAGATGGTGATCTTCGTGCCCGTGTCCTGCTCGATCTTCTTGAGGTTGCGTCCCTCCTTGCCAATCAACCTCCCCACCAGGCTGTTGTGTGCTAGGATTTTCAAGGGAATCTCTTCTGCTCTAAAAGGGTTTAAAAACCAACATCTACAACTCCATTGGCCAAGAAACCAACTCCCAGCATCAGGCACCAACAATGTGGTGTCTGGGGTAGAAGAACCACTCCTGTTTCCCACCCACGGCATCTTCTCTGCTACTGGGGGACAGGAACTCAGAGACTTCCCAAGTCCAGAGGCACATCTATATTTAATGGGGTTTTCTTGTCTGCATCTGCCTACATGATCGTTTTGTCCCACCTGAGCTTCTGGCTTCTACTGCTCTGCCAATCACACCACGGAGAAATTCTGAAGTCCCAAGCTGTTAGCTGCGACTCCATCCTGAAACTCCAGGAGCTCCCTCAAGCGGCAGAAGATGGCTTCCTCTCCACCACCGGCTGAATATACCTCCCTCCCTCCATCAAGCCCGACCATCCCACAGATCACTCACGCTTTCGTTTCGTCGGCCTCCTTCTGCATGATATCAAGGATCATGCGGCACGCTTCAGAGCACCCCTCTGGCGTGGCGTGGATGGTGATGGGCTTCTCTGCAGCGCCAGCGTTCTCCTTCCGATGGATGTCAACCCTGCGGTGAAACAACCGGCAGAAAGGAGCCCCCCTGAGATGCGCCTGGCATCACAACACTTCCGAGAGCTCAGGAGCTGGGCTTGCTACTCCCAGAAAAGCTCGACACCCACTCAAGCTCTGGGGTGACCCTGGGACTCGCTGACGCAGACCTACGGTCACCCGGTCTCATGCAAGCCCAGGCAGTGTCCTGGTTTAGGTTTTTGGTTGGTTTAGGTCAGGTTTGAGCTATGTGTGACCCGAGATCTGCCTGGGAGCTGAGGTATGTCAATCAACGTCAAACCATGCATCAAAGAGAGGGCAGAACAATTCCTCAACTGGACAAAGCCCTGAGCTACCTCCATCCATCACTTTTGGCACCAGTCCTGCTTGGAGCAGGAGACCTCCTCAGAGGTCTCCAAAGATCCCTTCCAAGCTCAACCTCTCTCTCTTTGCACAACACCCAAGGCTGTCCAGCGACCGGCAGCTGCCACGACCGTTGCGCGTCCTTCGGGATGGAGGGACAACTTACCCATCGGCAGCGTTTGTCACGACACAGAGGCACGCGTCAACGACAGTGCTTGTACTCACGCCCTTCCACGGGAGACCAGAAAGCTCTCCCTTGCACACCGGCAGGGACCGTGCTCTAGCTCCTCTGGTCCTCCCCTCAGCTCATGGCGGGGAGGAGGCACGTGCCTCCAGCTCGCTCCTCACAGCTCAACCGTACCTGGCAAAGGCCCTGAGAGAGAGGGAGAGAGGAAAGCAGGGTAGGAGACTCCTGCGCGTCAACCACGCGACTTGAAGAACAGGGGTAAGCAACCTTCCCATCTTCTCCAGGTGAGTCCATGTGCTACTCCTACCAGAAGATGATGCCGTGCAGCCATCCTACCGTCAGCCACCACCTTGGGGGCCTTGTCATGGCCACAGCCAGGGCCAAGGTGGCCCACATCTTCTGAGAATGTGCAGTAGCAGCTGTAAATGCCACCCAGCGAATGCCACCAGTGCTCAGCTCCAACCCTCTGGACATGTCTCTGTTTTCGTAAGAGGTCCCCATCCCAACCAGGACCATTCCACAGGTACTGCTGCACGTGCGAGGCCAAGGGCTGTGGGTGCTGAGACACCCCCACCCAGCACCATACCAGGGTGCTGCAGGGTCAGTGATGGGTTTGCACTGGTCAACTCCTCCATCAGCTCATGGATCAGGAACAAGGGGACTTCATCTCCTGGCAGATGGGGGGTAGCCGGAAGAACCTTTCCCTCAGATAAGGGAGGAGCCTGACCCCACCAGCCCTCAAAAGGACCCCCAGGGTGGTTTTATCTGAGCAGTGAAGGAGGACAGAGTTTGATGCCCTCTGCAGGTCACATTGCTCCAGAACTGCTTGGGCTGTGCCAACACACCAACTGGCCCCACCAAGCTCTCCCTGTCCTTGGGCTGTGTCTCCAGCACATGTGAGGCCCTCTACTGAGCTCCCAGCTGCTGAACTCCTGATGAGCTGACTTGGATGTGGTTCCTTCAGGGGCAGCATGCAGCAGGCACAGGGACACCTGCTGCCACCTCTTCCTCTAGGGAGACTGCAAATGCATCACGATGTGCCACGCGAGGCGATGACAGGCCCACGCTCGAGAGAGCAGCCGCACCGACACACTGGGTTGATGCTCCAGCTAGGGAGAACCAATGAGGAATCCACAGCTGCCCTGAAAAGCCCCAGAGATGGGAGACGGGCAGCTTCCTGGACCCATGAGCAGTCGAGGCAGGTGGAGATGGGGCACGCAGCTGAGCCTCTGTACCGGAGATGGTTGTACACGGATGGGCTGAACGGTCGTGCCTATGTGCCAAGCAACTTGGACGAGTCCAGCAGAGGAACACAAGGCAGTTTTCTGGCCGACCTCAAACCCATCCAAAGCTGGGTAAGCTCAATTTGCAGAGAGAAGATGGAGCACCAGGAAGGGGCTTCTGTGTTCATGCATATCCCACACCCTGAAGAGCTGGAGGAGGGCTCTGGACTTCCCTGGGGTGGCTGCCTGCACAGCTCCATTCCAGTGGGAGGATGAAGAAGAGGACCCTCGACTTTCTCGACCCCATCAGCAGCTGTCTGAACCCACAGGGATGGTGGGATTGGGACAGGGCAGGTTTGTCCATGGTACAGCAGGAGAAACCTCCAAGACACTTTACAGAGGAACTGGGAACACTTCTAAGATCAGTGACCATAGGGGACAGTCCTCGCAAGGTGGACATCATGATGTACTCGTAGGTCTATCCTAGCCCCATGGCTGCTTGATAGGAATGGTCCTCTCTTCATCAAGTGACAAGGGCCGTAGTCACTGTGGAAGGTCATCTGGTCTGGGCTCCTCCTCAGCCAAGGAACAAGATGGCTCAACCTTGGGATGTTTTCGTCCCCTGGAGCTCAAGAGCATCTCTAGGCATCACTGCATGTGGAGACAAGTCCTACATGACCAGAGGAATCCAGGACTCAAAGACACTCGATGATGTCACCAGCACCTTGGTCTCCAGGAGCATCTGAGCAGGGACAGAGCTGCAGACCCTAAACCGAAGGCAACAGCCTCCAGCAACTGGGCTGAGGTGGGTGATGTCCCCTTTTGCCAAGGCACAGGTGGTGGCCCACCACAGCACATGGCCTCCTTGGGCAGGTCAGGAGAGGTGAGAGCACGGAGCACAGACTTCATGGCACCACGTCTTCTGGGCAGGCACAGGGAACCAACCCATGAGGAGGGACACCTCAGATGCAGATACCACCCCAGGCAATGTTTGGACTCATGGTTCGGAGAAACTCATGGCTAGTACCTCCCAACTTCCTTGGCAGGCTCAGGGCTTGCAAAGGGCAACCTTCCAGTCCTGGGTGGCAAGGGCAGCAGACTCACCTGGAGAAGAAGGGCTGGTGGCCAACCCGGACCAGCTCACAGCTAGTAGGTGGCCACGCTCTAGGGCTCGAAGAGCTCCTCTCCCTATGCGTCTGCCCCCTTTCCATACAAACCTCTCCTCACAAACCCACTGCCGGGGTTTGGCTCGCTCCTACCTCCAGCTCAAGCGGACATGCTATTACCGAACAATTTGCCTCCAAAAGCTTCTCTGAGAACTAGGATGCCCTGGAAGATGTTCTGGCACAGGAGTCCTGTGGGACCACCGGGCTCGGGATGATGAGCATGGGAGAAGACAGCTTGGGGTTAAACACAAATCTGGGCAGGAACAAACCATGCAGGAAAACCATGCAGGAAATCAGAGGCGAAATCAATGCAAATGTTGACAAGAGAGGCATGAGAAGCACTGGCACGACAGTCCCCTCCCTTTCATGTCCTTAACTCCTTCAAAAACAAAACTGCTAGACTGGGGAGGGGGGAGATGTGGAATAAACAAATAAGGCTTCCAACAGTCACAGAAAGGCAGAAAGCACATCCTCCTCAAGGCAGCGCTCCCACCGTGCCCCCTTTCCCCCTCCAACAGCTCCAGCCCACCCGAGGCACTGCGGAAGGAGAAATCTGGAGGGCCAAGACCTCATGAGCACCAACCTCCGGTCCTCAGATTCCCCCCTTTCAGCAGCTTAGCCCCAAACTCGCCGTGACCTCCCTAAAGCCTCGTGTCCCCCACCTGCTCTCACCATCAAGCTGCAGAAACCCATTCCTGGACCAGTTTATTTTTTTTCAACGTCCATCCCCCTCTTGCCAAAACCCAGACCTCCCCCACCCCTGGGCCAGCAGGAATGGTTTTGGACCACCATCCCCTGAAGGCTACACCCCAAGACTGGCCAGCACTCAAAAGTCCCCAGTGCACGGCGGACCCACATCAGGGACCTCCAACACCCTACAGAAGGAAACAAAACCATTCAAGGTACTTACTTGGACTGGGTTTGCTTAGTAAGGTTCTTTATGGTCAAGCCCTCCTTTCCTATGATCGCACCAACAAACTGGGTGGGCACCAGCATCCGCAGTGGGAAATCGAGCTGTTTGGGCTGCAAGGAGCCCCCCGGGGAGGAGGAGCCCCGCTCCCTGGAAGAGTGGCCCCCGCGGCGGGGTCGCTGCGGGGGCGGAGGGGAGCTCACCTCTTCATCCGGGATGTAGGAAATCTTGAAGGAATAGTTCTCAAACTGGTGGCCGCTCAGCTTCTCAATTGCTCTGCAAGGTAGGGAGAGGTGAGGGGTGATGAGGAGGGTCGTCCCTAGAGATGGGTATGCCTCTAGAACTTGACCTTTAAGACCACAGTCCATCCCCCTGACCCCGACTCTGCAGTCCAGAGAACGTGGCCTCAGAGAGACAGTGCCCCACTTTAACAATGAGTAGAGATATAACGATCACTGATGGGCTAGGAAACTTAACCAGCAGTCATGTGGGAAGCAGGACTTCCCTCAGGAGCATAACAAGATCAACAGCCCAGCTGAAGTGCATCTACACCATTTCACGCAGCATGGGAAATACACATGAGGAATTACAAGTCCTTGTAAGGCAAGGAGACCATGATGTGATTGCCATCACAGAAATGTGGTGGGACAATTCACACAACTGGAGTGCTGCTATGGCTGGCTATAAGCTCTTCAGGCAGGAAAAGGGGGGAAGAAGGGGAGGCAGGATAGGCCTCTATGTCAGGAAGTGTTTGGACAGCCTGGAGCTCGATTATGGTGATGCCAGGGTAGAGTGCTTATGGGTAAAAGTCAGAGGAGCTAGTAAACAAGCAGATATCGGGGTGGGAGTCTGCTATAGACAGCCTTGTCAGGAGGAGGAGGCTGCCGAGTTATTTTATAAACAACTGGGAGAAGTCTCACAATCACTAGCACTTGTCCTTGTTGGGGATTTCAAAGTACCAGATGACTCCTGGAAGTACAATATGGCAGAGAGGAAACAGGCTAGCAGGTTCCTGCAGTGTCTGGAAGATGATGTCCTGACCCAATTGGTGAGTGAGCTGACCAGGGAAGTGGCCTGCTGGACTTGTTTGTGAAGAGAGAATGTCTTGTGGGAGATGTGAAGGTTGGAGGATACCTGGGGCATAGTGATCATGAGTCAGTAGGTCAGACTTCAGAGTGTTCAGAAGGCTGCTTGATAAGGTTCCATAGGAGACAGCCCTTGAGGGCAAAGAAGCCCAAGAGGGCTGGATGCTCTTCAAGAAGGAACTCCTGGTGGCACAAGAACAGGCTGTCCCTGTGTGCCAGAAAAGGAGCTACCAAGGAAGAAAACCAGCTTGGCTGTGTGGCCAGATCTAGGTGGACATCAGAAAGAGTAGCAAAGTCTATGAGCTCTGAAAGAAGGGGCAGGTGACTCAGGAAGACTACAGGGGGCAAGTAAGATTATGTAGAGAGTCAGAAGGGCTAAAGCCCAGCTAGAACTCAGACTGGCCAGTTCTGTGAAAATTAATAAAAATATTCCTACAGATACATAAATAGTAAAAGAAGGGTCAGGGAGAATCTCCAGCCTGTACTGGGTGCAGGGGGAACAATAGCGACATGGGATGAGGACAAGGCTGAGGTACTTAACTCCTTCCTTGCCTCAGTGTTTAATAGTAAGGTAGGATGTTCCCTGGGAATTTAGCCTCATGACTGTTCAGGCTGACAGGGAGAGAGAGCAGACCACAGTTCCCATGATCATTGTGGAAATGGTTACAGACCTGCTTGGCCTGTTAGATATTCACAAGCCCATGGGGCCAGATGGGATCCACTCAAGGGTACTGAGGGAGCTGGCAGGTGTGTTTGCCAAACCCCTTTCCATCATCTACCAGCAGTCCTGGCTGACTGGGGAAGTTCCACTTGCCTGGAGGCTGGCAGATGTTACGCCCATTTACAGGAAGGGTCAGAGGGAGGATCCGGAGAACTACAGGCCTGTCAGTCTGGCCTCAGTGCCAGAGAAGATCATGGAGAGGGTCATCTTGGGCACCTTCATGCAGCACATGCATGATGGCCAGGGGCTCAGGCCCAGTCAACATGGGTTTACAAAAGGTAGATCCCATCAGACTGACCTGACTGCCTCATGTGATGAGGTGATCCGCTACTGGATGAAGGAAAGGTTGTGGATGTGGTCTACCTGGACTTCAGTATGGCCACTGACACTGTTTCTCACAGCATTCTGCTCGAGAAACTGACTACCACTGGCCTGGACAGACGCAGCCTCTGCTGGGTAAAAAACTGGCTGGCTGGCTGGGCCCAAAGAGTGGTGGCCAATGGAGCCAAATCCAGCTGAAGCCGGTCACAAGTGGTGTCCCCAGGGCTCAGTCCTGGGCCCAGTCCTGATCAATATAGAATCATAGAATCACAGAATGATTAGGGTTGGAAGCGACTCCCAGAGGTCATCCAGCCCAACCCCCCTGCAAGAAGCAGGGACACCCCCAACTAGATCAGGTTGCTCAGGGCCTCATCCAACCTGGCCTT
>VXBZ01001192.1:360911-371723 GCA_013399135.1 Heliornis fulica | reverse complement strand
CCTGGAGCCTCCTCTTCTCCAGGCTGAACAGCCCCAACTCTCTCAGCCTGTCCTCGTAGGAAAGGTGCTCCAGGCCCTTTATCATCTTTGTGGCCTCCTCTGGACCCTCTCCAACTGGTCCATGTCCTTCTTATGTTGGGGGTTCCAGAACTGGACACAGTACTCCAGGTGAGGTCTCATGAGGGCAGAGTAGAGGGGGAGAATCACCTCCCTCCACCTGCTGGCCACGCTTCTTTTGATGTAGCCCAGGATACGGTTGGCCTTCTGGGCCGCAAGAGCACATTGTCGGCTCATGTTGAGTCTCTCATCCACCAGCACTCCCAAGTCCTTCTCCTCAGGGCTGCTCTGGAGCCACTCTCTGCCCAGTCTGTAGTTGTGCCTGGGATTGCCCTGACCCAGATGCAGGACCTTGCACTTGGCCTGGTTGAACCTCATGAGGTTGGCATGGGCCCACCTCTCCAGCCTGTCAAGGTCCCTCTGGATGGCATCCCTCCCCTCCAGCGTATTGAATATCTTTAGCAATATCTTTATCAACAACCTGGATGAAGGGATCGAGGGTTCCCTCAGTAACTTTGGGAATGACACTGAGCTGGGAGGACGTGTCGATCTGCTCAAGGAGCAGCTGAGGGAGCTGGGGGAACTGGGGATGGAGAAGAGGAGGCTGAGGGGAGACCTTATCCCTGTCTAGAATGTCTTGAAATGAGGTTGTAGAGAAGTGGGAGATGGTCTCTTCAGCCAAGTGACAGGTGATAGGATACAGGGAACGGCCTCAAGCTGCGCCAGGGCAGGTTCATATCAGATGTTGGGGAGAAATTCTTTACCCAGAGCTGTTGGGGTGTGGAACAGGCTGCCCAGGGAGGTGGTGGAGTCACTGTCCTCAGGTGTATTTAACAGACAGGTAGATGAGGTGCTCAGGGATATGGTCTTGGAGGGGACAGGTACAATTGGACTTGATATTAAAGGTCTTTCTAACCTAGTCATTCTGTGATTCTGTAATGGAGCAGAGTCCCCTTGGCCCCTGCAGAAGACCCTGGTGAGGCAGGCTGCTTTTCTGACCTGATCCTCAGCTTGCTAGAGCACTTTACTCCCTGAAGACACTGCAGAGAACTTTGCTAAGAAGGACAGCATCCAAAGTGAATTGCAAGTTGGCACATGTGGCAGTCACTTGGGGACAAGAGGAGAAGACACAGAGAAAGAGGGAACCACCACAGTGCTGAAGGCCCTAAGCTGGTCCAGCAGTGCCTGTGCACATATGATGGGGCACCATGAGAAACCCCATCTCCCATGCGAGGGAAGAAGGCAGGAGATCTCTCAGCTGCGGGACAAAGAGATGACTGCTGGCAGAAGACACACGAGGTGACAAAGATCAAGATAAAACCAGTGTTTCCCCACTCTGTCCTGAGAAAACACCGAGAGAGACCTGAAAGCACTGGAGGCTTAGGGGCTTGGAAACCACCCTAGGGGGCTTACAGAGAAGTCAAGGAAAAACCTGTAAGGATCCTGAAATCCCTTGGGAAAACGTGGGGTGGTGTGAAAGTAAGGACAGAAGAGAAAATCCCCCAAACCCACCAACTTACACTTTTGCTTCTTCTTTAGCTGCATATGTTACGTTGACAACGGCTGTTTCTGTGTCTGTGTTGACTGGGGAAGAAGCAACAGCAAAGCATTAGGGAGGGGAGGAGAGAGACATCGCCACTGCCACCGCCATCCACACTGCTAGGTGGCATGGTGGGAGGGACCTGCCTGTCCCATGTGGGAGAGCCCCAGCACAAGGATGGCGCTGGGCTGGCAAAAGACCAGAAGATCAGGACATCACCCAGCTCAGGGACAATTGGGTTTTGATTTGCCAGCAACTGGGAGAAGCCCTGGGGATCGGAGGACTGATGGCCTATGCCATCCCACCACCGGATAGGTGACTCCACCTCTGCCAGCAGAACCTGTGTCTGCAGGGACAACCATTTTAGCTCAGCACCAGTGACTGGGCAAACTAGGTTTCACCCCACTGGGTTTCCTCCAGGGTGGAAAGAGCTGGGGAGCAGTGCTGGGACTTCTGCACGGGTGAGGACCATGCTGGACCATCTTACCTTGCTCCACGTTTTCCACCGTCCCATACTGTGCTAACAGGCCATCCAGAACCTGGGGAGAGAGCAGCCAACATGGCAGGTGAGGTGAGCAAGAGAGGCTGCCGGGCAGACCAGGGTGAAGCCAACTTCACCCACCCACACCCCATCATCTCAGCACTGCCCCACAGCTCTGGGACCCACAAGCAGGCAGGAGATGGGAGACCAGTTCACTCTCCACCTCCCAACTAGGGTTACTGAGAAGGTGAAAGGTGGCCCATGTGCAGACCACAGCCAGATGTTTATAGGATTGTCCACTTCTTACCTCCCACTGCAGGTGAGGGGGGATGTTTCGGATCTGAATCTTCCTGCTCCTGCAAAGACAAAGCAAAGGTTAGAGCACGATGCAGCAGGATGGCAACACCCCACTGCCCTGCGCCAAGCCGGAGCAGCTCAGCCCTGGGGAAAGCCAGCCTTCCCCCCAGCCTTGCCCAGTTCACCTCACACTGTGGCTGAAGGTGTCTTGGGAATGCTCCCTCCTCATGCTGGATGCGGGTTTTCCAAGGAAACCCCCTGCAAGGAGCCTCTGCAGACTCACAGACACAGGCACGGCCGGGATGTATGCACACACACCTCTGACTGCACTGCAGGACCCCAGGACCCACCACGGCCAACTCTCCCAGTCCTGGAGGGAAACTCTCCAAAGGTGTGTCCTACTGATGTCCACCACTTCCCAGCAACATGGGGCTGTTTTCCATGGGGAAACCTAAAGACGGGTCCTCAGAGGCCTGCCCTTGGAGATGGCCAAGGCACCCCACCTTGCCTGGTTGCACTCCCAACCACAGCACAGCGCAGCAGCCTTGGGCCATCGATAGACAGGTAACATCACAAAGGCTTCCCAAGAAGCAACAGCCACCAAACATCTCCTCAGCCTGGCTGCAAGAAGATGTACTTGGGCAGTGGGAAGTTGTGAGACACCCAAACCCATGAAGAACCCATCCCCACTCCACCCGGAGAACACACATAATCCCGCCTGTAGTCAATCCACGCCAGCCAAAGCAGCATCCTGTGTTCGTACCTGGTCCACTCTGATCGGAGCAGAGCCAGACCACCTCTACCAAGACCAGGGACAACTTTTCTGACCAGGTCACTCCCACAAACAGCTGCCTTTTGGAGCAGCTGGAAACTGGTTTTACTGAGCTTTGTCCTTCCTTGGGATGAACTGCAGGAAGACGCTTGGAAGGACTGGTACCAGCCTGAACGCCACGCAGGAAACGTGCAAGAAGCCACCAGCAGCTCCATCAGACACCAAGCACCACTCAGGGACTCTGGGTCAAACCCTGCAACAAGAATCTTGCAGGGGAGTTCTGTTCACCTGCAAACCATCAATACCCAACACCTCAATCCTACCGGTAGTCTTCACCGCTAGAAAATGAGACTTTCAAACTTTGGCCCAAGCAGCGAGGATGGTCCTTGCACTTGCTGCTCGCTGCATATATGGTGGCAGCACTAATAGCTCAGGACAACAAGAACCTTGTGATGGACAGGTCATCCTCGTGAGGCAGCTGAACCCAAGAAGCCTCCCATCTCATGGTGGTGCTCACACAAGCATGGTCAGACATGCAATCAGCAACAGACAACAAAGCCTCCAACCCCATCCTGTCTCACCTTCAAACCATTCTTGCTGCACCCCACACCAGAAAGGAGGCAATGGGGAGGACCTGGCACAAGGAGGACCACAGTAATAACTCACCAACAGCCTAAACCCTTCTCCTGCCTGTCCTTGCCACCTGACAATGTCTGACATCACACCTCAACTCACAGTACAAACACCACACAGGGTCCACTCCACATTTTGTTCCAAACACCTATGAACATCTCCCAGAGGGACCATTTTAAGGCATCCAGGTCTAGTCCTAGGAGGTGATCCAGCTCCCAAAGGGACCAGCTATGCATCCTGCTGCAGAGCTGAGTGGTGGCTCACAGAGGTCAGTTTGCCCAAGCAAACCTCTGCCCAAGTGCAAGTGAGCCTCGAACCATCGGCACTTGAAAGCTTTTCCAGAGAAAAGCCCTTCTCAGACCCAAAAGCCCAAGTGAAGCTCAGGACTGTCCTCTCCCCCACAGAGAAAGAGCCGGACATGCTGCCCAGTCACTTCCAGCACCCTCCAGCCCCAAAACAGAACTGGTGACACCTTCTGAGATGCTACCACTCAGCTGCAAGCCAACACACAGCTACAACCACCCTCCCTCAGTACCCATGCCCATGGATGCTACAGGCTGGACCACAGAGATGACATCCTCCTTTTGGGGTCCACTGAGCTCCTCAACACTCTTTTCATGAAGAAAAACTAGGAGACAGGGGAGGGACTTTGGCACACGTGCACAGCCCCCAGCACAGGACCTCGTGACCAAGGCAGCAGGCACTTTCCCCCCAACCCGTTTCGCATCAGGCTGGTAAGGAATTAAAAATAGTGTATTAATAAACCATTATAACCAGAAACTCTGGGCATGAATTTGGGAGAAAAACACTTGATTACGTGGTGCCACCAGCCCTACAGTGCCAGAAAACCACAAGAGCTTTATCTTCATGCATCACCCTCCTGTGTGTGTTCACCAGCCATCTCAGACAGGACTGAGCTTCAGCCTCAAGCGCCAAAGAAACCGGGTTCGTTTGGGTTCACCAGCACCATCCAAAGAGGAATGGTTGTGAGTGTTGGCAGCTATTCTGGTTGGAGAAGGAAGCAGCTCCTGTATCCCAGAGCTGGGATTCAGGTACCGTGTGACATCTGGCATTGCACGCAGACACCGGAGCCGGCTCGCTCACCCAACGAGGCTGTAAACCCAACAATGTGCCGTGGAGCTGTGCTCCATTTCACATGTGGGTCAGGCCGAAACGGTGAGGTCAACATTGGAAGTGGGAAAACCCGCAGGCATACGCAGCACGCCAGCATCACCGGCCCCAAGGAGGAGCCACACACCGGGGGGGTGTATCCGCCCTTGCTGAAGACACACGGTAACATGGAAAATGCCTTAGAACATGTGGTTTAACCCGCAGATTCAGGTGGGGGGGTGGTGTCTTTTGTCACATCTCTTTCCCTTCCAGCAGCCCAGGGAAGCGACAGCACTCACGCGGCTTCACGGCAGCCACCCCCAAAAGGTCCCACCTCCACCTAGGGACATGGAGGAAGGAGAATAAAACCGAGACGAAGCCGTAAAATGAAAACTCACACCACCAGACCCCCTGCCCAGCCTGCCCCGACCCTCACAGCTCTGTGGACCACTCACCATCTCCAGCATCCATCTCCCCTCGTCACCATCTCCCGCCCCAGGGGTGCATCACCTCCCCTCTCATAAACGCCTGGGAACCACAAACCTGATTTCACCCAGCTGGGTTAAAGACAAACCTTAGAGCATGATGGGAGGGATGACTCCACCACCCTCCGCCCCGAAAACCAACACCTATTTCCTAGCCGAGCTGTGTGTTCTCTAATAAAGGCAATTTATCACCTTCCACCTATCGAGGGCAAAGAAACCAACGTCTGGTGGCTCTGGCCTTCAATAAAAAATCAGTTTTAAAAAGAATTGGGGGAAAAACTGCTGGAAACCAACCAGCTCCTCATCAGTCCTTCCTGATTTGTGAAATACTTGTACCAGGAGAGGAAAAAAAAACCCAAATCTACCAAAAATGATGCTCTGAACCCATTCCCACCTGAGTTTTCCAGACCCAGGAGCAGAGAGCCGGAGCCGCGCAGCACGCCCCATACCAAGCAGGGAGGAAAGCACCTGTGGGCTTGGCCTCTCTCACCTGTTAGATGTATTTTTGTGGTCTGTCGGGGTCATCCTCAAGCTGATTTGCTCTCTCACCCAACCCAATGCAGCCACAGACCTTAACGAGCAGCAGCTCCATCAGCGCAGACTAGATAAGCATTAAAGAGCTGCCCCAGTTTCAACCAGTTGCCAAGAGCCTCGCGGATGGGTCTGCTCCAGTTCCCCTCCCAGCATGGGGGCTTTGCCTTGAAGCTCTTAAGGAATTAAAATCCGTTCTCGTTAAAGCCCTGTGGGAAACAGAGTCCCATCTGGTATNTAAAAAAGGAAGGCGAAAAGGCAGGGGTCAGAGGGAACTACGTGCTCTGCATGGCCCTTCAGCGTGGGACTGCAGGGAAGCCCCAGCCAGAGCAGGACTACCAGCCTCCCCACACTGCCAGCCCCCCACACTGCCAGGGCCCCAACTGGCTCTGTCCTCAGAGCCACCTCAATGTCCCCCCATTCCCGACACCCTCTCCCTGGGGAGGGCTGGTGCCCAGGCCTCCACACAATGCCCAACAGGACAGAAAGGCAACTTCAATCCCCGCAGAGGAAGCATTAAAGGACAAAATAACAGGGAATGACTGGGACACCCTCCCCTTTGGGTTCCAGTGCCTCCACAGCACCTTCAAACATAGGCAGGCTTCATGGTGGTACCAAGCAGCATCCTGGCACTCTACAGCACGGCCTCATCCCCCACTCACGACACTCCACACCCTGTCCCGCATCCTGCATTCTGGTCCCACACCCTGCATCCCACCATCACCCTGCATCTCAGTCCCACACCCTGCACCCCAGTTCCACACCCTGCATCCCACCATCACCCTGCTCCTGCACCAGTGAGCAGCAAAAAACAGCACGCAACGGTGGCTAAAGAAAAACAACTCCTCACATCTGCTACCATCAGCATTGCACTAGCAACATCACAGTTATGTACATGTGTGCATGTGTGCGTATATATACACACATATAGATATAGATATAGATATAGATATAGATATAGATATACGGCATTGCAACCTGGTCTAGATGATATCCCTGCTTACTGGGGGCAGGGATTGGATTCAATGCCCTTTAAAGGCACTTTCCAACCCAAACCACCTGATGATACTATATACAGAGAATTATTTTTTAAAATCTTCTTAATATGTACAAATGCACATTAAAATATGTAGAAATACCTGTTAATATCTTTATATATAGTATCGTTTATATATACTACGCTAAATACTTTCCACTAATAATGTATATAAACACAAGTCCTACTTAAAGGTATCACAGCTACCTCACACCCACACACACACACACACACACACACACCCCTACTTCAAACCCAGGCTGGGATGGAGAGCAGCCCCACTTCAGGCACCCAAAACTCCATTTCCGATGTAGCATCTCCCAACGCATCCCACAAGCGAGAACATCTCCAGCAAGTTTTAATCCTCTCAGCAAAACAAAGCAAACCCCACACCACAGGCGGAGAAAATAAAATCTCTTCTTGTTCTCTTGGTGCCCCAAAATTTGAATATTTTTTTTGTTACTTTCTTTTTAAATTTGAGTTATTTTTTTAAATGAGGGTAGAACAGGAAGGACCATGGGGGAGGGTGGGGTGGTTTCCTGCTCCTCATGTTATTGAGATACTTAAATAGGTGTTGGTGCCTTTTCCTGGCAAAGCAACCGGTTTGCATGAAGATTTCCTCTCCCCTAATTAAGCATCTCGACGTCAAGCAATTAACAGTAAGGAAAGGAACAGGGAGGCAAAAGGGCTCATGGTATTTTTTCTGAGCCTTAACATCACCAGCATTTTGGATTTAAAAACAAAGGGGTGGGGAAAAATAACTCAGCAACTAAGCCAAAACACGCGGAAAAGAGAATTTAATTGATGCTCAAGAGAGGAAAAAAAAAAAACTTATTTAAGGGTAATTCCTCCTGAAACAGAAGAAAATCCTGCAGATCCCATAAAATCAGCCCCATCTCAGCTGTTCGGGCAGGAATTTTCATTGCTTCCCTTCCAGCGACCTCCACCCAGGGCAAAACCCACCCCCGAAGTTTTGCCATTGAATAAAATTGGGGGAAAAAATATTGTTATTTGTAATATTAGTGAGATTTCCAGCCCAAGCTGTCTCCCACAGCATTCCCCATTCAGATGTTCCCAGTGCCTTTACGTCCCGGCACTGAAAATTAAATGTAATGGCGCCTTCGCGATTGGGAACCCCAAAATTTGGCTGCTTTGGAGATGCTAAAGGGGGGCTCAGCTACACCCCCCACCCGATTAAACTCGTAATTTTTAATCCGCTCCCTGACCAAAAGTCAGTACCTGTTTTACTCTAGGTATCTCAGAACCACTCCTAATTAATTTTTAACATATTTATTTTTTTTCAATGTCTTTTCCATTAACAGAATCTACGAAGATTTCAGAGACATATGACCAATCTCAAAGGGGGAGACACTGATGCAGCTTCCCCCCACCAACCACCCCCAAATATTCTCCAAGTGAAATTGTATCACCTTGCATGAAGCAAATAAAAGTATTCTCTGCTCCTGATGAACTGAAAAATCAACCAACAGTCATAAAAATGTTGATTACAATTTTCAAGATAAAAAGAGTAAATGGGGGGAAGCTGGGAAGAGGTTTTGTTTCTCCAAGGTGCAACAAGGGGAAAAAAAATAAAAGCCACCAAAATAAACAATTGGGAGACTGTTGGATCCTTCTGACAGGAGCCCAAACCATGCTCCTGTCTGCAAAACTGCTGGCTTTAAAGGTTTGGGGGGTTTTTTAGGCTTTGTTTTTTCCCTTGATGAGGGGCAAGAGAGCTGGATTTGCGCTCCTCTCCCACCGCCGTCACGTTTAATCCGCACAGGGACAGAAATAACCCCCCTGCCAGCATGTCCCGGAGGAGGAAATCCCTTCCCTGCTCACGGCGCGGTGTTCTCCCACCCGGTTCTGTCCTTATAGGCATAAAAATGCATCGGTTAAAATGCATCTGGCTATAAAGTGGCCCAGATGAACACAGCGCGGGAGGGAATCGGCACTGGCACCTCCTGCTTCTCATCACCATGATGCTGGGGGACGAGAGCCAAGCACGGCTCAGGTTTGCTCCCCGAAACCCAGTTAAAGCCCAAACTCGTTTCAATAACCAAAGGGAAATATTTTTACTCCATTGAGCACATACACACACACACAAAAAAAAAAATAAAAAAAATCACAGGCTCTCTGTGGGACTCAACGAGAAACTCTAAAAATTGGATTTTCCACAAATTTAAAAGGAGAGGAAACTAAAACACAGCCACGTGAGGCTGCGTCCCCTGCCAAAAATCACACTGAGAAAACAAAATCTACTTACTCAGACGAGGGCATGCCCCCCCGAGCTGGGGAGGTTAATGTAAAGCTGAATATATTTCTATGTATTTTAATATTTTTGTAGCCATTTGGAAAAAGAATAAAAGGAAAGATATCTGCTTAAATTCATCTCAATAATCTGAGGGAACTTGGGAGCCGAGCTGCAGAAGAAAACTCAGAGCCGGATGAAAACGACAGCGATGCAAAACAAATCAGTGTTTATTTCCAGGCTGTTTAATTGATTTTTTTTTATAGTTCTTTAAAGCCTGGGAAGGAAAACACGCATTAGCCCAAAGATGAATCCCTTGTTTACATCCCCTCCATACGCAGCAAAGGTCAGCTCCCAGGTCCGTACCATCTTCCCAAACTCCCAGGTTCTGGCTCCATCACTTCACAACAAACCCCATCATTGGAGCAGCCCGAGGCTGCCACAGAGATTTCACTCGGAAATATCATGGGGAATTATTCTTAATTAATTTCTTTTGCTAGATTTTTCAATTATTTTTTTCAATTTATTTTTAAGGTAAGAGAGCGTGTGATCCCTGACGGAGAAGGAATCCCTCTCCAGCACACGTGATGCTGGGCACGAGCCGTTCCCCCACCGAGCCTCAATTACACAACAGCATTTCCCCCCCCAACCCCTTCCACCGCCTCGTAATTCCAAAATTAATACTCAAGCGTCAATCACAGGCAGAAACACAGATCCGATACGTGCACCGACAAACCATCCCGCGGCGGAGGGGGGGAGGTTCCAAACCTTTTATCCCAACGGGGCACGTTGGGAGTTGTGTGGAGAGGTGGGAAATAAATCATCTTGCGACGACGCAGCTACGCAACACGGTCCCAGTTTTGTTTTCTCTATTGGAAGAGCGCGTCGCCTACACCTGGGTGACACGAGAGAACGCGACGCAGTACTAGAGGGGGTGGTGGGTGGTCCTTGAGTTTTTTGGGTCCTCCAGCAGCCGAACGGGCAGAGCCGCGTCCCACACGAGTGGGGAGATGTGATTTATTGAGCCCAAGGCTGTCTGCCCCACCCCCACTGCTGGGCATCACCTCCCTCGGGTTCAATCTCAGCCCACCCTCCCCCTTCCTGGGAGAAAATAAGGGGGAAAAAGGGGTTTTGGTCAGTTTGCCTCCCCTCCCCCAGTGGCTGTTTTCACGCTCGTACTGGTGGGGAGCGCCCGCCCAGCACCGCGGCCCCCACCCGCCCCGCGGACGGGAGTTGGGGGACACACAGATGGGCCCTGCTGCCGGGAGCCCTCGACTGGGGTAGGGGGGCGATACCGGCCCTGGGAGCGCTGGGATCTCCCTTCCCCCGCCCCCGCTTTCCGGAGCGAAAGTAAAACCCAGCGGGGCTCCCGCCTCCCTCCCCGGTCCCGGAGCTTCCCCCGCCCCCCGGTGAGGATGATGATGATGGCCGGGGGAAGGACGGCGAGGGGGTTACCTGAGCTTTTTGGGCACGGAATAGTCCACCTCCATCACTTTGCCGTGCAGCTCTACTTTCCCTGCGGAGACAGCGGGGCGTTCAGCATCACCCCGGGGCAGACCACCGCCATCACCCACTCACCTCCTTTTCCCATCCGACCCCTCCCCCAATCCGGGCCCCCC
>VXBZ01001192.1:318489-360223 GCA_013399135.1 Heliornis fulica | reverse complement strand
CCTCGTCAGGGGCAACGGGCAGGTGGGGCCGGGCCGGGTCGGGGTTTCCCTGCCCCAGCGAAGCGGGGGGGGCTCAGCTCCCTTCTCCTCAGCCGGAGGTGGGGGGGTGGCGCGGAGGTGGACGACGAAGTGCACAAAACCCCGAGCGAGGTCTGACCACCCCCCCAGCAAGGTCTGAACCCCTGAGCAATGTCTGAACCCCCCAGCGAGGTCTGACCACCCCAAGTGAGGTCTGGCCACCCTGAGCAAAGTCTGACCGCCCCCAGCAAGGCCTGCTACTCTCAAGAAAGGTCTACTCCCCCCATTCCCTGAGCGAGGTCTGACCAGCCATTGCTCTGTGCCAAGGCCAGGGTCTGAAGGGCTTCAAGAAACAGCACTGGCATCCCAGCACTGAGTTTTGCACGTTCTCAGCCCGGTGGTGAGCAGCTGCTGTAGCTTCTGGGGCATGTGGCTCTGCTGAGGGGCCTCCTCAAGCGCCCGAGAGTCAGTGTCACAACCTGCCTTGTCCACTGAGGGCTGCATGCCACAGGTTCAGCGACTTTTTCCTCTTTCCTGGAGAAACCCAAATCTCGACCTGAGCGCATCCAGGCACAGAAGGTGCAGAAGTAACGCTGGCTGTCGGGAGGGGACAAGTGTCCTTGGGGTGGAAAACTGCGCCCTGGGGCCATCTGTCCTTTACCGGTGGGAGCAGGGAGGAGGCCGAGATGAAGGTTGCTAACGAAATGCCCCAGATTTTAAGCTGTGTGGCAGGACAATTAAAAAGCGACTGTCCCTCCTGCCACGCTCTGTCCCGTGGCTGCTCTTCCCTGGTCATGCGGAGGTGCCGGATGGGAGCGGGAATAGCAGTGACGGGTGCGGATTGCAAAAATAGATGTGGTTGGACTGCGATGATGCAAAGCGAGAAGAATCCCTTCTCCTCCGATTTCTTCGTCTTCTCTTTCAGCGCAGCTCCTGCCGGGCTGCCGATTAGCAGCAGGGCTGGGGGCTCTTCCACCCCTGGCACCTTTTTTCTGGGTGTTTTTAGGCTGAAACACGTTCATAACATCCTTTTAGAAAAGGCTCAGGTCATTAGTTCAGCCTCAGCTGCCGTTTCATCGCGTGAGGTCATCGGCAGGAAAAACCCAAGGTTCCTGGAGTAATTAGTGCCCCCGGGTCGCACTACTCAGTTACAACTTGTTGCTCAAGTCTTGTGACAAAGCTGGATGTAAGGTGGGAATTCTATAACTACCTGTACGAGCGCATCCCTCCTGCCCCTGAGCTCTGGCTTTGTAGAGGGAACTCAACAACCTTCTTGAGATGTTTTCTCCAACCAATGATGTGAGCTGGTGTCCTCTTTGCCACAGTTTTAGTGGACCAGTCTCAGTCCTGAAGAGATGGTCAGGAGAAACACGTGCTTTGGAGAAGATTTAAGGGTGCTGACAGAAAAATAGCTGTCGAGGCAGCAACCACACAGGGAAGGTTCAGGGTAGATGGTTCCAGAGGTGGTGGGAAGAAGGTCAGGTCCTAAGGACAGCCCCACAGGTGGGACAACCAGTGGGACTGTCGCAAAAGATGATGCCATGGAACAAGTCCAGGAGACTGATAAAGAGCAAGAAAACAGAAGAGTAAGGTTGAAGGAGAGTTTAGTCTGGAAGAGGAGAAGATAAGGGGCTTGTGCATGTGAACGGCTGTATCAGAGAGGCAGCAGGAATTAGGGGAGCAAGGGGGAAAAGGGCCTTTGGTGGGTCAGGCAGGGAAAACAGGAGGAGGTGGGGCCATTCCTTGGTTGGAGGGGTAGGACAAACCTCCAGGACCACCACATCCACCCTGGGGCTGTCTGAGGGAGTCCCAGGTCCCCTCCAGGCTTGGGCTAACCCTGCGTTAGGCTGTCTTTGCTAAGCTGGACTCACAACAGGCTGAGATCAGTGAGGTTTCACCACCCTTCTGATGTTTTTGGGGAGGTGGTCCAGCTAGGCCACCCAAGGTGGGACCTCTCCTTGGATCCCAACACAGAAACCTCCATGGCTTCCAGCAGCTGAGAAGGTCCCAGCCGCACGGGAGGGCTCCAGCTGCTGGACTCCATTTCAGCATCTTTTCCAACCTCAGAGTCTGTCCTGTGGTGGGAGGACAATTGGGAGTGGCCGCTCACCGTGCCACGCAGGGACTGCGCTAATCCGGAGGAAAAAGTCCAGTTTTCCAGCTCGGGAGGAACCAGCCTCATGTCTCCAACCTTCCCTTTCTCCCTGAACCCTTACAGATTTTTATTATCTTCATTTTCTTCAGCAGTGCTCGAAGCCCAGCTGTTTTGGCAGGCAAGGCAGGATGCACCTCCAGCTGCGGGCGAGATGTTGTGGGAGAGGCAGCACCAAAAAAACCCAAGCAACCCCACAAAACCGAGAAAAAGCCAAAAATAAACTCTCTCCTGTAAATCACCTACGAACTGAACTCATTTCCTTCACGAGAAAGGCTGACATTTTTGTCTGACCACGTCACGGGGGTGACACCGTGGGAGAGGCGCTGCGCCTCTCCCACCCACCCTCCATTGCCACACGCCAGGGACAAGGCACCACGAGCCTGGAGTCAGCCCAAACCGTAACAAACAGCAGCAATAACCTTTTCTCTTGGTTTTTGGAAACCTCCTTGTAAAAAAGCTCAAGTTTTGACAAAAGGAATGATGGGCACTGAGGGCAGCCACAGGCCGGTACCTCCATGGCCTTTGCTGCACTGGATCCAGCCGCTCCAGAGTTGATGGGTACTTGTAATATTATTTTAATGATGTTTTCCCCAAATGTCCCACCAAAACATGTGCCCACCCGTGTGCTCCAGCTCTGTCACCCACCGCCAAGAACCCTGCTCGGTACCAGGGAGACGCTGGGGGGTTGTGTTGGGACTGGAGCATCTCACACACGCCCCCTCCCCCGGCACACGATGGTGAGAGCCTGGACAGCGGAACAGCACAAACACGGCCTGGGTTCCCTCCCCCCATCCCCGCGCAGTGCTTTTAACGACGCTTTCATTTGTCCAGGAAAGCAGGTCAGGAAGGGGCATGGCCTTTCGCATGCACCCCAGCGGATGCCACTTCCCCACTGCCGGTGGAACTCCTGCCCAAGTTCAGGGCACACATTTCCCCCACCCCACCCCGCCATGAATTTCCATGTTACGCGCTGGCAGAGCATCAGGACACCCAGCAGTGATTCAGAGGCCGTTTAGAAGCTCATCACATACCACAGCAATCTGTCATTCCTGCCGAACACAGCAACATTACACTCGCCGGGGAGCATCCGAGCAATGGTGTGTCTTGCTCTGGACCCAGAAGCGGGTGGAACAACTTGGTGGCAGGAACCACCCCAACAAAAGGCTCTTCCCAAAGCTGGTGCTTCCCCCAAAAGCCTGGGAACAGCTTTAAGATGGATTTTAGGGACACACCTCAGCAAAGCTCACCAGCAATCCCCCATACCACACAGTGCTGGAAGGAGCTGGAGGGATGCTCCGCAGGCATCCATGAGCCCCCTGATGAACTGAGCTCCCAGGAATGGCACCAAGGTTATGAAATCCTGGTCTCACTACAACAGACACTTACCCAAAGGGCACGCTCGCTACTCCACCACCTGCCAACTCCCGGGGAGCAGTTTGGAAGCGTAAGGCCGTGACTAAGATGAACTCTGTCAGAAAAACGAGACTGGTGCCCACTCTGCCGAGGAGGGTCAGCGGCAGCACTACGCAGCAAGGTGCAAAGCCGCGCACCAACCTGACGATAGTTACAGATAAGCTCTGCCAAAATACCACTGGCCACTCGCACCAGCTTCAGCTGTAATAAAGAACATCCAGGGTTTTGTAGAAGCCTCCCCAAGCTGCCCAGCATCCTCCATCCACTCCAGGCAGCTGCAGCACAGTGGGCTTATTTCTCCATCTCACCCTTCATGTGATGGCATGTAACTCACCAAATTGCTTCTGAGAGTAAAAGGGGAAAGCTTTCTGTTCCCTACAGCCACAAAGAGTGTACTATTTGGGGCCAGAAATGAGTATACTGGTATTTCTACACAAAAGTAAAGTGTCTTTGGAAAGCTCCCTGCATCTCCCAGCCTAAGGTTAGATATTGATCAGATGACAGCTCTAACCACACAAATTCACTACTCAGGGTGGCAGATACATTATGCAGTGGTCACCCAACAACTTTTAACCCACAATAACTTGAGCTGAAACTGAGAATGGGCTAGGAAGGGACTTCAGCAGCACTTAAGGAAACACTGCAGGGACAGGCTGAGACAGGAACAGAGCTCAGAGCACAGAACAGGACTGCTGCAGCAGCACCCTTCCACTGAAAGTTGGGGGCAGAAGGAGCTTACTGTATTAAGGGCTTCAGCGGCACTTCTTCACAGCCCCACAGCTCAGAGCCATTGTCTCATTGCCTGAAGAATTTAAATTTACAAGGCCAATCATCAACGAAGAAAGTAGAAAACCAAAGCAGCCTCTGTGATTTCATCACCTTCTCAAGCACATGGGGCTCCACCACAGCCCTCCCTGTTATCAGGGGGCTTAAATGAGTCTTGCTCTGTGCTGAGCTGCCAAATGACTGTTTCCACTGCCCTAGGATTTGCATGGGGTTTACATACCTAGAGAACAACTACCCAGCAGCACAGAATTAGGGCAAATTTTACTTCTGGGGTTTAAACGCTGCTCCAGAATACATGGCCTTTTTCACACAGAACTTACACGTGGCAAAAGGAAGTAGGAAAAGAAAAACCAAACCTCTTTTTATTTTTCACTTTTTGAAAGCATTTTACACAGGTCTTGATCTTCAGAATACCTCAGAATCAGTAGAAAAAACTAACTGAATGGTTTGTCTTTACAATAGAAACCTTTCGGGAGTCAAAATTGAGACTAAAAAAATACATGCAAAACATACTCCTTTGAAAACACAACTTGGAACAAAGCACCAAACTACACAAATACGCAGAATGAAACAGCATTTAACATCACAGAAGTAGTCGTCATAAAAGGTGTAAAAGTCACCTATTCACTAGGCACTGTTCACTTGTTTCAACAGAAGAGACAATAAAAATATTGTCCACAAACTTGCAATTTCAACTCAAAGGCTGCAGCTAGAAATTCCTCTACGTGTCATGCTTTAGTAGCGACCTGGAAGGGAAAAAACCCAAACAAATACAGTATTAACATCCAAAGATCTAAAGATTTTTGAAAAGATTTCTAAGTCCACTGCCACCCCTCAAACATTTGTCCCATCTGAGCGCCACCACGGGTTGGTTCCTGGCCAAGGCCCAGCAGCTAGCTCCTCTGCACAGAACCCCCAAAGGGCATCATATGCCCAGTGCACGACAAGGGCTGATGGCCAGTTTCCCTACATATCCAAAAGCAGTTCCACCTGGGCATATTGCAGGCTGCTGCTTGAACGGTGCCAGGGCAAAGCGGTTCCACACACCTTCAGAAGCGGTACTGCCCAGTTTGTTCTTTTCACAACTATTTGCCCCACCCCCAAGGCTACCAGCTGCCGAGTGAAATATTAAAGGGAACTGTGGTTCAAACAAAACAACTACACCGAGGTCCAACAGTCTGCAGGGACGCGAGGCCTCGGAAGTTCAGGCAAATGGAGAGTTCAGTTTTGACACACAAGCTGTGTGACTACTTACGAGGTGAATAGGACCGAGATCTGGATCGGGACCTGTAGCCCCCTCGGCTGTAATATGGGGACGGCGATCTCCTCCTGCAAGAGAGGAGGACAGAAACAGTCCCTTCGTTAAGGCCTGCAGCAGATGAGTAGCGGCAGCTTTTATGTGCAAACCTCTGACCCCATCCCAGTATCAAGAGCTAACAAACGCCTAAACAGTCAATCAGCAAAGCAAGATTTCCACTTTTCCAATGCTCTTTCTTCCCAGCCCAGAGCAATATCCCCATGCCCTAAGAGACACGACAGCAGCTCTCCTGCATTCATCAACCGATAGCAGAGTTAAGCTAAACCACACCTTTGCTAGAGCCAATCTCAGCAGCAGTCACTGCTACCCTCAGCCCCAAACCCCTCCAGTCCATGCAGCACCTCCAAGTTCTGCGCTTCCTCACCTTGTTCTGTTCATCTCATAATTTAAAAGTAATCCCCAAACATGCAGGACATTAACTCCTTGGCACAAATCACAGGAGTCCCTCTGCCAAAGAGATCAACCTGTCCCTATACTAACTCCCCCTTTGCACAGTGGAAGTTCTGCAAGGAACTGCACCACTGACCAAAGAGCTGCAGGCACTCAGCACCCACCCAGTTCCTATTGGTGCATTCCAACACTCAATTCACATTCAGAAACGATCATGCAGGAGATTATTTCCACTCCTGCCCATGCACTGAAAGCTTTCCTGTCATACCTGTAGAACTGATCCCTGTCCTGAACAGCTCTCCATCCTCCTCCGCCACCGCCGCCGCCTCCTCTGTGAACACAAAAGCAGAACAACTTCTCAAAATTTTAAGTTCTATGTTTTATTTGAAGTTTCCCTGTGCAAGCAAAAAGCCCCATCAAGTGTTAAGAAAATGGTGTGAGGACAAGGACACGTTGGTTCCTACACCGGGTAACACTAAATTACTTCCATTCATTTTTATGCATTCCTGGAATGAGCTGACTAAACCCAGTGCCACGGAGCAGTTCAAGAGAACTCATGTTCCAGCTGACCTGCACTGTGTTTTGCTATGTCACACTCTCTACCGAGCAGCACTCACTTTAAGAGCAGCACACAGCTTTCACTTCTAAGATCACTTCTATTCTCAGGTGCTTACCCACATAAGGCAAGCAAATTTTATTTTTTTTTAAAGCAGCAAATCAATTCCCCATCTTGAAAAAAACCTCTCCTGGATTTTTTTTTTTTTTAAGGTAGAGCATGGGAGTCACCCCACTGGGATTGTCAATGTTTTGATTACTCTGAATTTCTGTTCCCCAGCAAGAGCTGCTTCAGCTAATTTACAAAGCACTTAATTACTTTTAGCACACCAAGACAAGGCGATGCTTACTATCCCAAGGCAGAATTTGAACCTTTAGCTCTGCCACAAGCTGGCTGTTTGGTCCAAGGCTCCTCCACCACACAGGAAAGCCTACACACAAAGCAAAACCCAACGCATCTCTGTTCTCGTGTGCCCCAAAAACACAACTTGCCCCATCACCAAAACCAGTAGTTCCACACCAAACACCTTTTCAGCACATTATCAACTTTACTATCCCCCAACAATATATATCACCACCTGAACTAACTACTCCACTGTAAACAGTTTAGACTGAAGACAAGAGGGAAGCAGGAGACGTGAGTCTTAAGCGCAACACACACATCCCATCTTCGAAATTACATTAAAAAACCAAAAGGTTTTTTTAATGCCAATGTCCAATACAGAACAGGTAATGGTCTGACCCCAAAGCCCTGATTTTCAGTAATCTTTGAGGTACTGGACCTATATATTAAAGGATACTGGTGACCACTGACATTTCTTTTTGGCAACTACACAATGCTTGAAACGTTAAGTTGGCCCTGTAATACCAACTTAAGTATTAGTTCCGCCCTGTATTCCTGCCACTTCAATGCTAACAGATGAACCAAAAAAAGATCCTTTTAAATTGAGACCATAGAACATAACTTGCTTTTCTAAATTTAATTCAGATTTAAAAAAAAACAAACCCAAAACTTTATGACTAGGTTCACGCCCCAGGTTAAACTTCACAAAGTATTTCTCGATCTGATCAATGTGAGTTGTCAGAGATCCCAGGATGAGTGTGAAGTATTCTGACATGCATTATCTGGGATGAACTGCCTAACACACAGGTAGAAGTGGAACTAAGTTTAAAAAGCAGTCACATATCAGGAATATTGCCTCACCTGTATGACCTGCTGTAATAGTCACGATCATCATACCCTCTGTCATACCCTCTGTCGTAGTAATCTCGTCGTCGCGAGCTGCCACTACAATTAACGAAGAAGAATAAAACAAAGCATTTGTATTGTTTGCAGTGCTTCTCAGCAGTCACAGAGACAGTTTAATACACACTGTTTTAACTGGGTTTTACTATTACCTTGCATCCTCATAGCTGAAATGACTGCAAGCACGCCTTTCCCAACAGTGCAGATAGGAACAGAACTATTTAAATCACTGCTTTTGGGAATGCTTGAACTTAAAGACAGCTACCTTCTTCCTTGTCCTGAGGCCTCTTAACTCTGATACCACACACATGAGGAATTCCATTCTGAGACAATTCTCCACTCATTTTTTACTCTCAGAACTCCTTTACAAAGGGCTTCCCCATTTAAAACATAACCTACAGTCTCAACACATCAACTACATAACCATCAGTAACGTCATAAGCTGAAAGTCTTGGGAAAGCATCTGGAAATTACTTGAGAAAACAATTTATAGTCTTGGCAACCTTAAGTCAAATTGTACTCTGTGACCAGGGCAAGATGCTTCATTAGTTCCTGTTCATCTGCTCTTGAAAGTGTGAACTTGGAAGAGACAGTAACATTTGACGGACAACTTTAATTTAGCTCACATCTGGGCCACATAACTAAGGACCAGAGGCTTTCCCTCACTGTAATCCAGGCTGACCCTAGATCAGCCACAGACAAGTGCTACATAAATTAACACCTTCTATCCAAAGAGTAGGAAGATACACATCACTGCTGGTGGCTGTCCACACATAATCCTCTCCTACTCTCCAGAAAACCCACAGAATAGCCTCCTTTATCAGGTGAGGGGGTTGGGTTTGGGGTTTTTTTTAAGTTTTCTGAAGCTTTGCCAGGTAACTACGTCTGCATTAGCCAGTACTTAGGGCTTTAATTTTTGAGTAATTAGGCCTCAAGAGGGATTTTTTTAAATTTGTTTTCAATACAAATGTGCCCACATAACATATGGCACACCAGCCACGAGCAAGGAAACTGCCTTCAGAGCAGTGCATTAAAGCAGGAGCCTGATAAACTAGGGAAACCACACAGAATCAGGTCTCTCAGTGGGCATAGAAAACCTTTAATAAAGCAAGACAAATCCTCTACTGGTTTGGAAAAACAAACCCACCCAAACCTGCAGAAGCAACTTACTAAGTTGGTCTTCCCATGTAGATTCCAGGGGTAGGTGTGTGAGGTCTTTTTGTTATGGAGAAGTCTACCCGGATCCTTCTTCCATCCAGCTCCATTCCATTGGCACGTTCCTTTGCCTGAGGAGAGTGGTGAAATACAATCAGCCTTAGGTATGAGCTTCATCACCGACACAGGTTTCTAGTCGCTGCTTCAACTGTTAAGAATTCCTAAAATGGCCGATTTTAGATACACACCTGTTTCACTTACACCTTATATGTAACACCAAACATCAGCTGGTCTAGAATGTCTTAGAGTTTGATATAAGCTCCAGTATACACTTAAGTGACTTACAGCACACAAAAAGCCTGAACAGAGTGTAATTTCACAACTGTTTGTCTCTCTTCATAACATGGTTAAGAGGAACCTTTGAACATGCTTAAACAGCAAGATGTAACTACACCAACACAGAACACGAAGCAAAACATTTAGAAGTTAACAAAAGAGCACTGTTACACTGAATTAAGTTGCTGTGAGTTTTATTTTCCCACCAATACATCCCCCAAACTTACCACAACCTTGAATACAGTAGTATCTGCGTCATAAGTAAATCTAAACCTAAAAATCACCCAGATCATTGTTGGGTTTTTTTTGCCAGGTAGCAGGACCTACATCCAAAGCTCCAACCTAACACAGTCTTCACACCAAATTTGGGAAAGACATCACTAAGGATTTGAAGTAGAGGAATCTATGCTGAAGTAACCCTGGTTACAGCTCACAGCACCCTGCTCTCCAGGGGTTGGCATGAGCGTAGAATTCCATACCCTGTAAGTATAGAATTCCCTTTTCATTCTGTAGTACTTGCAAGCACAAATCCCGTAAATTGTTACACAATATCGACAGCCCTTCAATGTACTGAATCCTTGAGGGTTCCCCATGGATATGTGCAGGCACCAGGAAGCCACATACAGTCTGGCCTTTGGTTTTCAGAGGACATCTCCCCTGCTCCTTTCAGCCTGAAGCACTCGAGTCAGCATAACACATGTCAGTGCTCCGACAGAGCGCTCTGAAATGGCGCCTGGTCCACTCTGAACACGCCTGTTATTAACTAGAAGATCACATGCAGAGTTAGGAAGGAATCCTCATAATTAAAACAGAGAGCCTGTGTTTCTATTTTCTTTTCCTTGTTGGCATAGTTCACACTCTGGCTAGCCTCAAGTTTGCTGTTGTGCATTACACAACAGCACTGCCTGCGCAAGGACCAGTATTGTCCTCTCCACTCTCTACTCTTGTACACACAAGTTATCTTCTGACTGACATTTACAATGAGATGCCAAGTACATTTTAGGCCCTGAGTTTACAGAATGTATGTCCCAGCAACTGACAAGACAGAAAACACGCAACACGTTCTGTACCCCAACCTACTTCCTTAGCATCCTCAACGTTTTCAAAGTAGACAAATGCAAATCCTCTTGAACGCCGAGACTGCTGATCGTACACGATGGAAACATCAGCAATTGGACCATATTTGGAGAAAACTTCTCTCAGATCTCTTTCTGTGGTGTACAGACTCAGTCCAAACACACCGAGACAACAGTTTGGGTCAGGATTTGCCTAAAGGGAGGGACAGACCAACATTAGAATAAAACAGTTCATATTCGCAGTGCAAGGCATTTCACAAGTTGTGGCCATCAGAGCTTCAAGTCCCAGCAATAACAACAAAAAAGAGAAACAAAACCCAACCCACACACCCCCCAGGCAAACTTAGAAGATCCAGGTCTTATCAAAAGCCAAACAACCTAAACACTAACTCTTTGACAGACCTGAGCAGGAAGCAGAAGGTTTTTCTGGAAAACCCCGATTAACTGAGTGATTTCAGGATGAGTTCAGGATTACATATGAGTTATATGTTACATATCTTTTGGAACAGACATACCCTGTTGCCAATGTGACGTCTGCGAGTAGACATGGGTGAATGGCTGTGACTGTGTCGTCGTCGATAATCCCGACTGTAAGACCTACTTCTGGACCTCCTATGAGAGCGGGAACGAGACCGGGATCTTGTGTAGTGTCTACGGGAACTCCTCCTTGATCTAGATCTGAGAAGAAAAAAAAAAAAAAAAAAGAAAGAAAACGGTAGTGTTGGGTTGGTTTGGGTTTTTTAACCCTTAAAAATACATCACAAGGCCAAATAGCCATTTTCTAAAAACCTCCGGTACCACATGACTCAGCTATAATTAATCTAGTCACTACTCTCAAGGACCACGTGCTAAATCTTTACAATTAGATTACTGTAAATCCTCTCAGAGCATTTTTACTGCAGAACAGGAACCTCAACTTCCATTCTAGTTAGCTTTTAATTCCTCAATACCTTTTAACTTTCTCTAACAAGGCCATCTTGGTTTGACAAGTACGTGTTCAGAATCTTCACAGCATTAGCTAAGTAACCATGCGGCTTTCTTTGAAAGACTTAATAGTAAAAAGGGAGCAGGAGTAAGACTAAACATAAAGCACGTACAATTGCTCAGCCCAGCACCCAGAACAGCACTGCTTCCAGTGCCATTGAAACACAATTAATACTTATTACAGAGTGCATAATTATGAGCATATAATTCTGGCAAATGCCTCTAAACAGAGCTTAACGCAGTGGAAGAATGTAAGATGTAGTGGGCTTATTTACCTTCTGGTATTTCAATAGTTAGTTAACACTAGCTGTTTATGAATGTTTCTGTGTTCAAAGGTGTAACTGCTCACTATCTCTAGCCCAGGCCTCCTCTGAACTGTTCCAGAAATTCCTTCTATTAAAACCTCAGCCCTCCCAGTACAGTCTCGGCTGAAAAGCTGGGAAGGCACTCAAACTGGAATATTACACCTGAGCTGGGTCTGCTGACAGCAGTCACCGAGAAACCTGCATTCCACACAGCTACAGGGAAAATCGCTGCAAGGCTGAGAAGTAGAGTAACCAGTTTAATACTCAAGGCTCCGAGTCATTAATTGGTAATCTTCAGACTCTTGTGTCTGCCGTGTCCTTCACCAAGTGTGTGGATGCCAAAGTAGTCAAGAACTGACAGAGACCATCAACTCCCATCATTGCACAACCATGTTTTGCAGTACCACCACCACACTGGCATGAATGAAGCTCTTAACCTGAACCCGCTTTTGCTCCTGAGCATTTAACAGCTTCTTCCACAATTAGGATCAATCCGCAGTGTCACCAGAAAGCCCAAATGCACAATATACACTCTACACATTACAGGCCTCCTTAAAAAAATGCTTTCAACCTTGTCAGAAGTAAGCCAGCTAAGTCCTGTCTTTCTCAACTTGAAACATACACATGTCCAGGAGAAATTACTTCAGCATGTCCCACTACAACACTTTAAACTACATATTTAGAAAGAATAAAATCATTTTTGGCAACAGGAAGTAAAAAGAAAAAAATAATAAACTTCCCTGAGGCAGGAGAGAGTAAAAGAGAGGTATTGATACTAAAAAAAGTTCAACACATGCACAAAGCCACNCTGCCAACAGAGAACTGATGTTCCAGGTCACAGGAGCTGGACCCATCTAAAGCAGGTAATCCCTTCTGCAAGAGACCAAAGCTTATTTTAAATAGGCACTGCTTAAATGCAAAGCCACTGCAGCTGCAAGGCCTACTCCTTCAGTAAGGATTGTTCAGACTTCAGTCAGGCAGAGATAACAAGCTCACTATCCTGCTGATGAAAACTTCAGATTTTTAAATGACAGATGTCCACACCTCAACTGATAAATACACCAGGACACAGATTTGTTCCCAAAAACAAAGTTTAATATATAAAAATACATTTGCCACAGAAACTACCAAGCAATATGAAAGTTCTCGCATGGTTACGTCTCTGCCGAGAGCCACAGTGAGATGACCTGCTCGTGATCACATCCAAATGTGTGACGGCACTGAAAAGAGACATGGGTACAGTGGTTCTTAAAGGTGTGCCTTGACACAGCTCTGCCCACACCTGCTAGCAAACAAGCTCTAGCTCTGCAATACACCTCAGTCTTTCCAGCCAAAGGCATTTTCAAGACAGCTGTTAAATGCTCAGGAAGCCATGACAGTCACAAGCTTCTACTTTGATTCATTAACAATTACAAAGCCAGTTGCCAGGGTACTATTTAAAGGGCGATTTCTTGTCAAAGTTAGTTATTTTCCAGGTCTCTTGTAAATTCTAGATCTTTTATTTGGCCTCTTGCAGCATTTTAAGTTTTGTGATTGCATTCTTACACAGAATTCTGGTTGTTCTGCAAGTGAGAGACACGGCACTTTAGAAAGGCTGGAATCCCTAGGGCTTATGGAGTAAGGTGCAGAAGGACATGCTGGGTGGTCCTGACCTGCTCGTTATTTTAAAAGAGAAGGTTTCCCTCAGGTGTTTTGTGATCTCCATCCTCTGAGGTCTTCAAAACCAAATCAGATAAATCTCTGAACATAGTCTGAGCCCAGTACTGACTGCCTCAAGCAGGATTGCGGATTGGACCCTTCCTGAGCTGTCTGTGGATCTCTCACTGCTAGCAATTCCAGAGGTCACTCCCATTTCATACTCTACCACATAGTAATTCAATTAATTTAACATATTTGTTCTTGCAACTACAGGGACTGCTGAGGGCATGAATTTTACACTTGTGACTGTGCCTGAAGGACACCAAAACCCCCAAGCCCATTCCCCCACTGTCAGAATTTCCCCAGCATTTCCCCTTTCACAAGGCCCTCACACACCGATCACTTAGATCTTACAGGGAGATCTAAACACAGTACTTAATAGTTTTTACCATCACAGGTGATTGCTAACAGCAGAACATCTTCCAGTGTTGTCATTATACCTCCAGACTGACCCCCAAGCTTTGGCAAGCCCAATTCATTGCTTATACATATAAAAACTGTACTATGAACTCTACTGGAAACCCCACTGCGGAAACCCACAGCTTTTTGACCTGGATGTTTCCCATTGAGTAAAGATACAAACACCATATTCACTGCCACAGTCTGTACTCAATTATTAAGACTCATTAGAAAATAACATAATTTGCTCAATTAGGGGGTTTGTTGCCTCTCCACTCTTTATTAAATACAGACATCTCTCTTTGATACACCTGTCAAAGCCAATGTGCAATGGCTGGCAGTGACCTTTACAGCCTTATGTCTAGGCTATCAGCGTATTTTATTTCTCTATTAAATCTGTTTGCAGTTTTGAGAAGGATTTCTGTCACTGGGCACAGCTTACTTGGCAGATGAGTGTAAAGATAAGTAACGCTGTGTATAAGGTGTTTTCATAATGTATACTTGAGCTGACGTCTAAAATACTGTAAGCAAGCTACTTTCTCTACATTTTTTTTTTTTAGAGCTTGGAAAGCTGTATAATCTTTAAAGCTTTCCAGCCTGTTAAATTTAAAGCTAAACTACTATGCATTTAAAACATCGGGCTGGTGTCCGCTGAAACTCATGTTTAGCTGCACTGCTGCTTTTTCATTGAAATACACCCTTAACCACTCCAGAAACATCACTGTTTCCAGTGAGAAAGCCTAATACATTAATGTGACCTAAACCAGAAAAATCTGCTGATGCACCTCTATCTTTTAATGCACAAGAGTTCCCCTACTCTGGTGATGCATCTCTGTCTCTTAACTTCAGAGCTCGTAAAGGTTCACACTCAGAAACCAGTGGTTACTTTAAGACTTAAAGCCGGGCCACCTCTGAACTGCATCAGCGGAGATATGCAGCTGACTGTCTTTTAGAAAAAGCTGTAGGAAAGATCTTGATAGGAAAAAAAAAAAAACTTGATAGTTTAGCTTTTCAAACCCTGAAGCCAGACATGCCCCTTTTTTTGCATCAGTCACAGATCCCAAATTACCTCTGGAAACAGAACTGGGCTAAATTGTGACTTCAGTTCACCTCTGACAGAACCGTCTGACTTGCAAAGAGGAGGAAGAGGTAAAAGAAGTAAACTCACCTGGATTCAGACCTGGATCTAGATTTTGACCTGGAACGCCTGGAATCCTCCTTAGATCGAGATCTTGCAGGGGTGTGCCTCCCCGACTTGCCAGACCCATGAGCACTTCCGCTTCTGGAAGCAGAACGGGATTCCTGCACGCAGATATTGAAAGCCTAATTTGTACACAATTTCTTGTTTACCTACGGTCTGTAAACAAGCTCCAGTGAAATAAATGGTAAAAATTCATATCTATGTGTCCGGGCAGTTGGCATTAGAACTGCCTAGATTCTTACATCGGATTTTGGTTTTATTTGTTTTTATTTTTTTTATTTTATTTTTATTTTTTCCCTGGTAGATACTTCTTTACCCTGCATATACTTTTGCTATTAAACAGATAATGCATGCATGTTTAGCAAAATATACAGGGACACATAAACAGACTAGTAATTACTTAGCGTAGTGCTTTCAGATTCCAGATTACTTCTTATCTTAACTTCATTTTTATTCCTTTTCTTCATTCTTCCGTTTCAAATTCTGACTTCTTTCATCTTCCCCACTTCACACAAATTGCTCAATATTCTACAAGTGGGACTTCTGGTCTGATAATTAGCATGCATTCACTTTCTTTTTTTTCAAATTTCAGCTTCACTTATTCCTGAGCTTCAAATAATTCCCATTTATAAAACTTGTCAAATGGCGACTTCCGCATTTTCCTTCTTCAACATTAACCTTAATAGAAAAAGAACAGGATGAAGAATATTTAAAAATGCCAGGATAAAATCTAGTGCCAAAACTGAAACTAGAAAAAAAAATTGTTTTGCGGACTTTTACTATATATGCAGTTCAAGAATTGAATCTAAAGCTCTGCTATTTTATAAACAGCCAGTCAATTCAGTTTAACTTGGTGCTAAGCAACTGAATTCGCTATTTATGCCTGTATTTAACAGCAAATGCACAGCGATCAACTGCGTTGTCTACTAATGAATTCTAGCATCAGGAAACTCCAGACCCCTCACACTGTCAGCCACATGCTTAGACAAAAAAAAAAAAATCAACCAGAAGTGACTTAAGCCATGTCCCTGCTACAGCCAGAGACAACCAATTGATGTGCTTTTTTGGATGCAGAAAGCACAACGCAGCTGGGCCTTCAGCGACTTACAGTGATGTTATTTGGGGGCCATTCTTGCTGTTAAGGAGGTCTGGGTTGTAGGTTTACAGGCACACACACCCCTACTCTGCCTGCACAAGCGGGACTACATCTGCAGGCACCACGCTGACAAGGAAATCATCGGTTTCTGCTGTCCCAAAACGCAATTCCATGCACCACACTCAAATGCTGCTCTGGGATAACACCCCATCCGTTCTTGTAATCTCCTTTGGCAATGACATAACCTAATTAGCACTTTCTACTTTTTAATATTTATCTTCTTTTAATCACCACTAACGCTTAACTTCAGGCACGTGGCTGGAACACCAATACAAGGTATTCTTTATTTCAAAGTATTAGAAGAAGCTTAAAACCTAGCACCAGAATTATAATTCCCTCCCCTTCCCAACTAAAAAACAACCTACTCTATGTTTTGTGTCAGTTCTGATCAAGAATGCTCACTACCACTACCTGAGGTCCAGATTTTTCTCAAAACCCACCCGGTTTCTAACATCTCTTAAACCTGAAGCTCAATTTAATGGGCATTCATAAAAAACAACCAGAAATTCATTTGCTAACACAAATTTTAATTGTGTTTAAGCTACTTCGATACAACTTAAAAGTTCAGTGACCTACAACACCTACTATAGACTGATGGGTGTGTGTGTGCACAGCATAACTTGCAGGATAAATCAGATTTTCAATCAGTAAGACAAAGTTGGGTTTCTCCATCAAAATGTTTAACAAGGTGTCTGATCTATAGCCACCTCACATACTACACCCTGTAAGGGCAGGGTAAGAACTAAGAACTCTAAGATACAAAGAGCAAATGTCACCTAAACCCACTACTAGCAGCAGAAGAAAACACACCATGGAGATGAGTTCAGATTTAATGTATTCATTTAGACACAAGAAGCCTTTAATTCCTAAAAAGAGGTAGACAAAGTAAGATTGAAGAAGGGATAAACTAAAGAACTACAGTCATTCTTCATTTGAGGAAAAATACTTGTCAGCACAAAACATAACACTAGATTCAGGCCAGGCAGGAGGAACCATGGTGAAATACAGGTGGTCTGATACTGCAAAGGACACATGAAAGGCACAGCAGGAGGATCTTGCCCATAAACATACCCCATACTCCCTTTTGAGAGCTTCTACAAGTCAGTACCAACTTGGAAGAAGTTGGTGGAGAAATGGTATCAGCACAAGCAAGGACTGAAGCCTTCATCTATTTGGTACTTTTTTTTTTTTAACGATCTTTGCTTAGATAGATGATGAAATTGGACTCCTATGATCTGAGGGGAAACTTAGGAAGAAAGACCTGCCAAGCATAGATCTAAATCAGAAAATGAAATCAGCTGGCTTATTTTCATCCAGCAACTTTGGACTTCACGATATCAGTTTTTAAAACATCTCAGTTTTGTTTCCGGATCACTATTCTTCAAAACCTTTACCTTCAACTGAGCAAATTTTACATCATTACACCACTTCTTCCTTACTTCCAGCCTCAAAGGAATTCATTGTACACCACCTGCCACAGATATTCCTTAGACTGGACATAACTCCTAAAATCTCAAAGCTCTTCCCAGGGCTGCCCCAGCCCCAGGAAATCCTGTCCAGCAGCCCTTGCTCACCTGACGGTTCACAAAAGCCGTTTCCACAACTTGCTGCTGCTTTCACTGGTCTTAAGGCATTTTCTTTTCCTATTTTTTCCCCACTTTGGTGGTTTTGCTTTTTTTTAAAAATAATAATAAGAACGACATCACAAAATAGGTGCCTGGCATGACATATGGAAAAAAAGAATAACCAACTTGCTTCATGCTACCTACACTAAAACACTGCCAGTAAGCAGATCAAGAGTGGCATTTGCTACTGAAAAACTCTTTGTTTTACCAACATTGACTTTATCAAGAATAGGTTTTAAACACCACCAGACCCTTAGATATTATTTACCAACAGCTCTTCCCCTCCACCATGCATTAATGGATTTCAGGCAGAAGCCCTCAAGTCCAGGCTTGTGGTTTCCTAACTATCCGTACTGGAAGCACATTACAACCAGAGTTAGTAATACTGTAGAGATGATTTTTTTTTTTTTTTTTTTTTTTTTTTTTACACCTCACAGATGCATAATAGTTGTCTACTCTAAAAGCACTCAATGTCATAACAGCATTATTCAGGGGCAGCAGACAGAGAAGGTTTCCATGGACAGAAGCAGCTCTAAGGTATCTAAGTAAGGACCATGTGTTCTTTACACTTCCAGATCCAGTTCTCCCTCATGAGACAAGACTTACATGTTTCAGCTACTTAATACTGTAAGATAGTCACAATTCTTCAAAATAAAAAAATCCCTGTGAATTCATGTATTTCCCTTTGTTTTCCTAAAGAAAGTTACAGCCTCCCACTCTGCATTATCAAACCTATGGTCAGGTCAGACTTACTCAAGGCATAATTCTGCCCCCTTCACATTCCTTTCACTCTCTCCTACTAAAATTAGCAACTGATCTGACAAAAAAGGAACATCTTTCGCCTCTCTCCCCTGTCCTGAAGCACAGGATCATCACCAGAACAGCTCACTGCTTGGGTAGGACAACTGGAGATCCACTGGATGGAAAGCAGAACATTGCCCTTGCACAAAACCCTGACTATAATATTAAATGCATAACAAGTAATCACTGTATTAACTAGTTCCCAGGATGGGACTCAGGATCTTTCTTAACTAGCCCTCTGTCCAACCCTTCCAAGCCTGAGTTACACACACTCCAGTGAGCACAACTTCAACAAACAGAAACAAAATTAAAATGATGTGACAATTACAGCATACTGACAGTGTCTGAAGTGTGTTCCAGCATGTGAAGTATTCCTAGCATTTAATAATTTACAGTCTCTTCACCTAAAAACAGTTCCCAGTGTTTAATGCCACTACAGAGTATAAACTGTAAGAAAATTTAACTGAGGATATTTCCTTTCCCATTATTTTATCTTTAAGCTCTGACATAAGCCAGTTTTAGTTTGTGTTGCTGACAAAGTGACAAGTCCCATTACCTACAAAAGCACACAGTACTTCTTCACCCCCCAACACTGACATTAGGACTTGTGGCTACAGAATCAAGCTACACCTGCAAGCTAATGCAGCTGGGAACAGAATATGGGGGGGGGGCATTAGTCAGCTGCTTTAATTCCCAGATCTGACTACACAAGCACTACTACGAGGCAGAAAGCAGGAACACATTTTTGAGAACACAATTCTTGTTGGCAGCACAGGCTTGGAACAGATTAAAACACAGTTGTAAAGCCATATCCTAGATTATTTATCCAAACGCAGTTCCTACTCTGCTGAGACTTTCAGCACTTCAAACTTGAAAGAGTGGAAAGATGCTAATTCAGTAAATACCAGCTTTAAGTAAGCAAAAAATTACAATGAGTAACACTGGCAATAGCATTAGAAATACCATTCCCTGATCTAGTCTAAAGCAACATAACACAGCTCTTTGATTTTCTCTTTTAGGTTCACTAACATACATACATTGCTTACAACTTACCTATTCACAGCTCATGAAAGCTCAGGCATAACTTATTTTAAGCTCTGGCAAAGACTGCCCACACATCTTTTTTTTTCATAAAATGACAGAAAATAGAAGAGCAGGTGGGACAGCAACTATTGCCCTATCATTCCCTGCTGAACTATGTTTCAAAAAGACTTTGCTATAAGCATTTTAACAGTGCTACTTGTTCTGACTTAAAATTCAATGTGTGTCACCCTGCCAAACTTCACTAGAATTAGGCTACACTCTTAAACTGTTTTTCCATCAGATATGCACAACAGTAATTAAACCAATTTAAAATAAAATAAAAAAACAACCATACACAAAAACCCATAACAAAATAACACACAGAAATCCACCTTGAGCAAGGCAGAATACTCTTTTACTAAAAATACACCAGTTGCAACAGCAACACAGAGACATTAATGAAAAGATAACACTGGAAGTGTCACAGGTCTATTCTTCAATCCCTGTCTTTCAGTCTTCATCTAGCATTTTTAGCTTCCCAGAGTCCAAATTTTCCTAGCCTAATCTACCTTGAAAATAGTAACACTCACGCTATTGAAGCTTCTCCTAGTGAACGTGAATAAACTGTATTCAAAGAAAGACAGTGAAATTTTGTGCTCAGGTTTTGTTTCTTTGCCACCTCTAGTGAAGGTTTAAAATTTGAACTACTTATCACCTCCACAGCTCCCTCTGATGCTGCAAGTTAAAGAGTTAGATTGATGCTGAAAAAAAACCAAACCCAAAACTAAAATCTCCTACAGTTATTGACCCCTGCTCTGTTGTAGTATGAAACAAAGACCTCACAGGAAAACAAGACTGATTAACCAGAAAAAAAAACCAACCAAATAGAGGTGTATTGTGGATGCACGTTACAAACGTGAAGCTCATCATGCGATATTTATCGTTTATTGCTATAGTGGTACAAGCCCATCCAGACAGGTACACCTTGCAGTAACGAAAGCGAGCATCCACTGCGGGTTTTACAGCGCTGGGCCTGGCCCTGCGCACGCTTCTCCCTTCGGCTGCTGCAAACGTGGCTTTGAAACAAAGCCGAGACCGAGCCACCCGGGTACCAGGCCGCAGCTCCATCGAGAAGCGAAGTTAATATCCTACGGGCAGACGCGAGGAGCTGCAGATCGGAGCTCGATCCTGAAGGGATTCACCACAAGCGATCTGCGATGCGCTTTTGGAGAAAGCCTAACAACGGCTCCGGTTCCTCCCGGCTCGGAGTTTCCTCCCCTTACCCATGCGGGCTGGGGAATGACGGAGGAGGCGGCCTGCTCTGCCAGCGGCCCCTCCGCAGCCCGTACACCCCGCGTCCTCTCGGGCAGCCGGGGAGGAGTCAGCTCCGCCAGGGCCGCAGAGGCTGGGCCCAGGACGCGCAGCCCCGCCGCCCTCGGCCATTTTGTCCCTCTCCGGCGCGCCCGGTCACCAGCCCAAGATGGCGCCGGGTAGACTCAGAGAGAGAGAGAAAAGGCGGGCAGGCAGCTGGAGCGTCCTCACCGCGCCCCGGCCGCCATCTTCCCCCACAAACCCCCGGTCCCACGGGACCTCCCCGCGCGTCCGCCGAGGGCTCGCCGCTCTCCCGGGCCGCGGGCCCGCAAAGGCAGAGGAAAGGGGGAGGAAACAAGGAAGGGTGTAGGAGCCCGTCCGGGCAGCGCACCCGGGCTCCGCGTATTACCCGCTCGCCGTAGTTCTGTTCCCCGCTGTCACTCATCGTCCCGCCGCGCCGCTACCCGCTGCTCCGCGCCGACCCGACCCGTCCGGCTCCGGCCCTATCCGCAGAGGAAGTGACGCGGCACCCCGCGCGCGCCAGGCCCCACCCCGGCCCCGCGCTGCCCCGGAGCTCCGCCCCCTCATCTCCGGCGCTGGGGTCAGGCTCCGCCCACCGCCGCCATGACGGGAAGGTGGCCGTGACCGCGGCCCCGGGTCCCTTTGTTGGGTTCGGCAGCCGCTTGGGCTGCCCGAGGGCACAGTGAGCCCTCTGGAAACAGCCCCAGTACCGGGTGCAGACGGCTGTGCCGGGCCGGCTTCTGGGGCAGGCTATGTCCGAGGCCTCCATCTCTCCTGACCCCTCTCGCCCCGGCTTCCCCGCCACAGACCGCGAGGGCCGTGGAGACGCGTTCAAAACACAACGAACGCGCCGTGGTCCCGCGGGCCCTTCTCGGGGGAGGTGCCTAAGGCGTTTGTGCGGCTCAGGTTGGGGTTGGCACCGGGGCATTTCTAACACACCCACATGAGGGCAGCACGGCATCACCCAGCAGCCACTGTCCTGCTCAGCCTTGAGCTGTTTCTTCATAAACCAGGTGCCTTCTGCTCCACCGCAGCCTGCCACTGACTTAGTGCCACACTTATTTCACCCTGCCAAGATGAGTGAAGCACCATCATCCTCACAGAATCCCAGACTGGTCTGGGTTAGAAGGGACGCATAGGATCATTGAGTTCCGAGCTCCTTACCACAGGCAGGGCCACCAACCTCTAGGCCTTCATCTAGACTCCATGACTTCTCTCGTAACCATCTGACATGCCAGCAGCAATTCTTTTTCTTCACTTAAATGCATTTTCTGTGTAGGGAGAATTGGGGTAATGCTGTTGTTAGATGAGTAGAAAGGCAGAGAGCTGAACTGCTCAGTAGTGTTTTTAAATGTGGATGTTTTGCTGCCGAGGTTATTCTCGGCGCCATTTGCCAAACAGATTTAAGAGGTGGCAGCATCGTGCTCAAGCAGTAACACTGAATGTCACTCAGCAGCCTGGCAGCAAGCTGCAAAATGAAGACAAGCAAAGACTGACAGCTTTAAAAGTCGGTGAGCTCTGCTGTGTGGAGAGCAGCGCCCGTGCTGCGGATTTCCAGGTGATGGCTCCTGAAATGCCCAGGGGAAACTCCAGTTCTGTTTCTATTAGCTTTGATGCTCATGAGAAGAGACAAGCTGGAGGCTGCTTGGCTGCCTTCCTTCTCCCTTCCAGCCCCAGAACACAAAGATGGATTATCAACCAAAGAGGGAGTTCACAGCTTTCACTGATTTAAAGACACCACAGCTTTCTTTAGTGCCTTTTTGCAATGGTTTCACCTCAATGTTTTGCTGGCATTATAGCATAGTTGGTGATACACTGTGGTATACAAAGCTGTAAGCACTGGTGGGAGGACTGTAGTAGTCACAGAAAGCACCACTGTGTTTATTAAATGACTAAGAACTCAGCTCAGAAAACTCAGTTTTCCCTATGCACCACTTGTAACAGAAGGGCAAGAAGAAGCATCACAGAATCACAGAAGTGTCTGGATTGGAAAGGACCCCAAGGATCATCGAGTTCCAACCCCGCTGCCAAAGGCAGGGACACCAACCTCCAGGCCTGCATCCTGTACTGAAGGTCAGAGACAGGTGGCTGATGCGAACTGGCAAAGCTGGTTAATAATTCAGGAGCACAACACCAAAGTTCTGGTTGTCTTTAGAAACATAACACTCACCCAGAATGTGTGGCAGAGAGTTCTAACAGATAGCACCTGAACTCTACAGGGTTTTTGCTGACTTCTGCTGCAGAGACTTTCATGGCCATTTGTTTTCCATCCCTTGGTCTGTATTTACAAAGCTCAGCAGTCCTCTGCTCTCAGGGAGCATCCTTTGAAGACAAAAGCCCAACCTCTGCCCTCAATACTTGCCACAGAACCAGACAGAGTCTGCCCGCACCTCCTTGGGCTCTTCACCAGTAGAACCGAGGAGACACCACTGTGGATGAGGAAAAGGGACATAGATGGGACACAGATGGATACTACCAGAGATGAGGAAAAGCTGATTGGGGAGCGCTCTGATCCTTTCTATTCACATTTGAACACGATCCACTGAGAGCTGTCGAAGCAAACCTACCTTTCAGCAAACATCTGAGCCCACTGTTCTCAGCCTCTACAACAGTGACGCAGATGGGTGAGATGATCCCCAAGAGATTATCTCCCTGCTCCCAGAAGCACCCAGGGACACTGCCCTTCTTTTTCCATTGTGTGGGGAGCACAGTTGGAATTAAGAGATGTTTTCAGGTTTGCTTGGGACATTTCCAGCTTGCATTTCTACACCACAAATACATGTGCTACATCATCTTCAGGTGCACCTCATACTTCAGAAGAGATCCCTGAAAATCTACAAACTGCTCCAGTTGCGTGCTCTGATTTCAAAGCGTGCTTAGACTCGACTCAGTTTCAAGCACTGATTCTCCTCTCTGTACTCATTTGCACCAGCTCCTTCCGCAGCCAGGTGAGCCTATGTTCTGCTACAGTTGTGGGTAGCACAGAGTCAGGAAGAAGGGGTGCAGCAATGTGGTGGCAGGACCTCCCACCCCTGCTGCTACTAGAAAGCTGTTTGAGAAACTGGAGCATCACTCTTGGCAGCAGAGCTGTCTAACACTGGTTCACTCATTATTTTTGAGCTGGCTCACTCCCTAATGCGGTTTCAGCGTGCTCTAGTGAGCATGTTGGCATGCCGCACAGGGCGGTGGAGGGGCAAGGAGAGGGGGAGCAGGGAGCTGTCAGCTCAGCTCTGCAGCTGCAGGCATGTTGGAATCAGTGAGGTGCTGGAAAATAACCCCAACTTTTGCTAACTTTCAGAAGTGTTGATTTTTTTCACAGGCTGCAATTCAGTAAGTAAATGCCAATGAATTAGCAATCCTTCCCCCTCCGCCCCCCTGAGTGAGCATTGCTGTTAGCCATTTACATCATAAATATCTATTTTTCAAAATAATAATTTTTCCTCATCCTGCATTATTCATGGGAGCGGGTTTTTCCTTTACTCAAATTCCATTGTGATATCTCTTAGTCATTCAAAGCTGATCACAGGCAGTTCATCGCTCTTGCTCAGCGGCCTTAAAACAGCACGGGATAAAAAAACTTTCGTGGTTGACACGTTTTACGAAGCTGTTGAATTTGTACCACACCCAGTCTCTCCAAATTCCATAAGCATGTAAGTCATTAATTTGGTATGACAGCTGATCAGGAACCAAAAAATACTGATGAAAACCTACCAAATGAGGTATCAGCAGGACCTACAGATGGACATTAGGACTTTGAGCAGTGGGGAAATGGCTGTAAGATTTCCAACTGGGCGTCTTAATGTACATTGGCATTGGTGAGGCTGCACCTTGAGTGCTGCATTCAGTTCTGGGCCCCACACTGCAAGAAGGACATGGAGGTCCTGGAACATGTTCAGAGAAGGGCAACCAGGCTGGTAAAAGGTCTGGAGAACAAACCTCATGAGGAGCAGCTGAGGGAGCTGGGGGTGTTTAGTCTGGAGAAAAAGTGGCGGAGGGGAGACCTTATCCTTGCCTAGAATGACCTGAAAGGAGGTTGCAGAGAGGTGGGCGATGGTCTCTTCTGCCAAGTGACAGGTGACAAGATAAGGGGAATAACTTCAAGCTGCACCAGGGCAGGTTCAGATTAGATGTTGGGGAGAAATTCTTCACCCAAAGAGCTGTTGGGGTGTGGAACAGGCTGCCCAGGGAGGTGGTGGAGTCCCCATCGCTGGGTGTATGTAACAGATGGGTAGATGAGGCGCTCAGGGATATGGTTTAGGAGAGGACAGGGTCAGTTGGACTCAATGATCTTAGAGGTCTCTTCTAACCTAGGGATTCTGTGATTTCCAAGCTTCCCTGTCTGCTCCAGAGACACGAGCAGTGCAGACATGAGGTGTTCTGCTCCACTTGGGATCAATTTGCGGGATCAGATGTAGCTCCTGCTGCTGGCCAGAGTGGAAGTGCTGCTCCTTGTCACAAATTAATGTTTTCTACTCAGGACTTTTCACTTACTCTTTGTTCCTAATCTTTAATCATCACTTAAGTCTTCTTAACCTTCCCTTAGTCCTTGTTCTTCCGTGATGCTGACCTCCTAATGGGAGACGCAAAGAAAAGCAGGACTGAGAGATGAAAAGACTGGGCTGCAAGGGACATTTTCTCTGCAAAGTGATGTTGTCCTTGGTGGCAAAGACTCCAAAAGGCAAAGGGTTAATCTCCCTTTACCTCCTTGTACTCCTCCGGATTCATTTTAAACTGTAATTTTAAAAAATACCCTATCAGAATTGCTACTGGGTTGTGACTTCAAAATCTGGAGTATTTCGTGGTGCCCACTGGTGTCTGCAACGATCAATAAACCCTTTTGAAGGTTTTCTCTGCTTTTTTCCCCTTTTCTGTCTTCCACAATACCTGGTTTTATTCACCCCCACTCCCAGGATGTGGCTTATGGTCAGTTCACTCCAGCTTCAGCTGTGTTTTGGCTCCTTGTGCTCTGCATCACTAACTCTGTGGAGTTTTCTTCTTCGGAAACGAGGAAGGCAAGAGGGAGCTTTCTGATCCATCTTGTGTCTCACGTTCTGCCCCTTTGCATGTTTTTTAGTCTCCTTACAATGGAGGGCTGTATCACCCCAATCCCTTCAGGCCCCTTCCTGTGAAGCTCACAGCATTGCAAGCTCTGCATAAAGCAGCATCCTATTTTCCTTTGATTATTCCCAAGCCAGCAGGATCCTAATTCCCATGCAAATGCATTCATATGACGTGTGTTATCGATAAAAGGAACAGATAATGACGGTCTCTTCGAAGCACTGCAAGGGTGGAAATTGCTTTTTAGTTTGGCCTTTCAGCTGTAACCAGTGACCAGCTCTGTTGATGTGGCGAAGTGCTATAACCTAGACTGCATCCTCACAGCAATGTGGCTGTGCCATTTCTTTCTTGGTGTAATGACGGAGTATAAAAGAAAGGGAAGAAATGCTGACAGCACGCCCGCACGGGGGTGGAGAAGAGTGAAGAAAGGAAGTCTCCCACCTATGTGGCAATCTTTGCCTCTTCACTCTTCATTTTGTAGTCCACAAATAAATTGAATGCTTGTTCTGTGCAATTGGCTAGGAGGACGGCAAGCTGCTCTGCTGAGATTAGCTTTTAATAATGCAGCAATTTGCTGTGTAAATAACTCTCAAGTTCTTGATGTAATGCTCCCTGTGTTTTAGCTTGCCCATGATAGGAGAGTAATTTTGAGCTACTGTTCAGTGAAGTGGCGTGGCTTGATTTCTTTTTACTGTGGATGCATATCTTGAGAATTCCTCTTTGTTGAGCAAGAGAGGATTTGGCTGTTGTGAAATCCCCCATCCTGGTCAGGTCACTGGAGCTATGTGATGTCCAAAGGTGCCATCAGGAACACTTGCCCATACAACTCTCCAGTGAAACATCACTCGTGCTGGTGCAATGATAGGGGAAGATCTCTGCAGGTAGAGACTGTAGGTAGCAGGAGCTTTCCTGGAAGTCCTCTCCAAAGCTCTCTTCCACAATTTCTGCAGAAGTTCTCCTGTCTACTTGGCACAACCAGCTCTTCCCAAAGAGAAAACTGAGACGCTGATGGAGTCTGCATAGGTCTATAGTGACGTGCTGGTCTCCATGATGACATGATTTTTTTATTAGCTCTTACCAAACCACGGCATTTCCTGCCAACATCTAAACAGTGATCCCATCTGGCATTGCTGAGCCAGGAGCTGTGACGGTTGCACAGACGGAATGTCCTGTGGGTGGAAGAGCTGCTGGAGCGCTGCCACAAGTAGAACATCCTCTGAACCACAACATGGTCAAGCTTGCCATGACACCAAATTACTTTGGAGCAGTTACAGGAACAACTTGGTGCCTGGAGATGACCTCTGAGATGTTCTCAAACAAGTGGAGCTGTTTGGAGAACACCCTGGTGCCTGCCCTGAAGGGCTCTCTTCTCTGCCACACTCCACACCACAGTGGAGGGAGCAGAGCCTGTCTCCTGGAGCATAGACCACCTCTCTGATGCTACTGGAGGGATAAAACAGGTTGCCCAAATGACTCCTCAAAATCCATCCTGCTCCTTCCACCCCATTTAACAGCTCTTCCTAACCAGGATGGTGTTTGGTAGGGACCAGCTTCTGGACTGCAGACAGACAGCTGCTGATGGCAGCTTTCCTGGACCCTCCACAAAGCAGGTAGGTGATATTAGTTTCATTAGAGATCAGAATAGAGAGTGTGCAGCTACCACATACCGCAGACCAAACTGAAGATCAGATGTGAGCCCAAGGGTACCAAAACCTGAATGAAACAGGCTCTTGCGCATATTTCAGTCACAGGAGAGGTGTCAGAGCAGACAGAGGAGGGTGTGTGTGTTTTAAATGATTGAATTGTAGTTCTGTCAGTGAGACTAAGTACAAAAATCTCTCTGTGGCACCTAGACAAGATTCCTTAATCTACTTAGTCTGTTTCAGGGACAAGCTTCGCTGCCAACAGCACAGCAAATTATGGATGGGACTGGGATTGCACAGTCAGACAGCTGAAAGCGTGCTTGGGTGTTTCTGTATTTCACTGGAAGTGAAAACAGCCTGGGATTTGCAGAGCTAAAGCACATCAAAGCTGTGTATATTGCTGTTCCTCCTGCGACGCCAAGGATTCAGATCCTGCAGCTTCCTTGACCGAGACACGGCCAGAACGGCTGAGTCCCATGTCTCAGCAGCCACCTCACACCAGCTGGCCTGTGAGCAGCTACACACAGAGGAGACAAGAACTCCAAAAACAGTGTCAGTTGCATCCAAGTGCTTGTATATCAAGCTTTGAAAATCTCAGTGCAACAAGTGTGCTCTGGCCTCCTGGTCAGAGGTCCCAGCTAGCTGAGAGACAGAAGGAAGAAAACTCAGAGGGATGAGCAGCCTAACCCAGTGATCCTGTGTTTTCCTAGAAAAGCATGTATCAGTTGATCCCTATAGAAGAATCTCTTGGCCCTTTGCTTACCCAAAATTCAACAACATAAACAACTAATACCCACCACCCCCCATCCTGCAGAATAAAGCAGAAACATGCAGAAAAAAACACCAGTAAACTCTCCATTAATGTCTTATTTTGAACTGCAAGCTAACACTACTGCTTCTCCAGGCCTTTTCTTGCCTAACCAGGTGGATTGATGATGGTAGGGCAGTGGATGTGGTTTAGCTCATCCTCAGTAGAGCATTTGACACCATCTCCCACAGCATTCTGATGGATAAACTGAGGAAGTGTGGCCTGGAGGGCAGAGTAGTGAGATGGATCAACAGCTGGTTCAAGGGAAGAAGCCAGCGAGTTGTCATTAATGGGACAAAGTCTGGGTGGAGGCCTGTATCTACTGGAGTCTCTCAGGGGTCGGTACTGGGACCAGTGCTGTTCAATATATTCATTGATGACCTGGATAAGGGAACAGAGTTAATTTAATGAGATTTAACAAGGGCAAGTGTAGGATCTTGCATCTGGGGAGGAACAACCCCAAGTACCAATATAGGTTGGGGACTGGCCTGTTGGAGAGTAGTATAGGTGAGAGGGACCTGAGGGTCCTGGTGGACAGCAGGATGACCATAAGCCAGCAGTGTGTCCTCGTGGCCAGGAAGGCCAATGGCATCCTGGAGTGTATTAGAAGTCGGGTGGCTAGTAGGTCAAGCGAGTTCCTTCTCCCCTTCTACTCTNGGGGATTGGACTAGATGATTTTTCGAGGTCCCTCCCAGCTCCTCACATTCTGTGACCAGCGGCACTGCGGACGGCCACAGCCCGGGCTGGAGCCCCCGGAGGCGGAGGATGAGGGGCGGGGCGGGTGGCTGCCGCCGCTCCCGCCTCACGGCCTGCCCTCCAGAGGCAGCCCACGCGAAGCTGGGCGACGCCCGCCGAAGCTCCGGTGCTGCCGCCCGGCCCGCCCCGCCCCGGCCGGGAGGAGCCTACGCGGCCGGCGGGTTCTGCCCCTGGCGACGGCGGCGCGGCCGGCCATGAGGCTGACGCGGGCGGCCGTGCTGGTGCGGGCTAAGGCTGCAGCGCTCGATGGTGTCCGCCGCCTCAATTGCTGGTGGGCGCCGGTGGGGGGCGGCCCCGGGCCAGGGAGACGGGCGGGCAGCTGGGCCGGGCGAACGGGAGGGCCTGGGAGACGGGCAGGCCTGAGGGGAGCGACCGGGCCTGCGGGAGCGGGCAGGGCTGGGAGTGGANGAGGGAGACAGGCAGGATTGGGGAGCAGGCAGGGCTGAGGGGGATGGAGATGGGCAGCGGGGCAGGGCTGGGGGTTACAGAGACAGGCAGAGCTGTGGTTGGGAGTACAGCTGGCGTCGGGTAGAACAGTGAGGCCCATGGTTGGCTGTATCAGAGCAGCTTTTGGTAGAGGGAGGCAATGGGAGCCCAAGGGTGTGTAGCCTGGATGCAGGGCAGCGGGTGGGTGGCTGGGCTGTGCCATGCTCCCAGTGACTCCCATCTCTTCCTGCAGGGGCAGCCGCCTGACAGATGTAAGTACCGCACAGCCCGGGTCCCAGTGGGGTGGAACCCCATGGCTTCCTGGCTGCCATCGTGGAGCTCCAGCCTGTGTGAGGCTGCTAGAGTGAATTCTTTGCCTGAGCCAGCACCTGGAGTAGGGAGGAGGTGGGGTTGATGGGGCAGTGAGGAAGGTGCAGGCCTGGGTTTAGGTCAGAGCTTTTCAGAATTGATTAGCACCTCATTAAACGAAAGGGGTTGCTGATGATTCTGGGGAGCGCTTGGAAAATTTCTCTCCGAGGCCTTGCACAGACCCCTAGAGAGTGGGACCTGGAGTCCTGCCTCATTTGGACTTGGGGTGACATACTCTCTCGGAGAGGACTGTCTGGGATCCTTTGTGTGTGGTGGCTGGAAAACCATCTCAAAGGCCACAGAGTTGCTGGAGCAGAGGAATGATGTGGTACTGTCTGGTGTCTGTGCTTCCACTCCGGGGTGGAGAGGGCAGAGGAGTTGCTGACTATGCAGTGGCTGTGGCAGCAAATCTCTCTGGTGATATTAGGCTTGTGTTAAACTGAAGCAAACCTAAATTCCTGTTCTTGCTTGTTATCTTGGTTTGTTAGCGATTTAAATAGCATTTATTTACATTGCTGTTTTGGTTTTTGTTTTTCTGAGAGTCCCAACTTGCTGTTTCTGTCTCTTCCTGCCCAGATATCGGTATGCCGGGATTTGCCCAATGTGGAAGTGATCACGTTCAGGTGAATGTCGGGCTGCTGCACTTGGAGAAGGCAGGAGAAACGGCCTTGTGGGGCTGTGCTTCAGCCCTCGGTTTCTAACCACCTGACTGTGGCAGTGTGTCTGAGCTGCTTGGCTCCTTTTGCCTGCTTTCTCAAGAGGCAGAAATGATTATTCTTTTGCTAGGTCTCTGCACCTATCCCTTTGCTACCTGAAAAAGTAATCCTAGTTTGGAGAGGTGGCAAAACCTGTTAGGATCTCTGCTCACTAAGTCTTACACATAGTTTAGATCTTCTAGGGGATCTTTTAGACCTCTATATGGGGACGGTTTGCAGAATGCTTGTTGAAATGCTTTGGAGATCTTAAAAAGCTTTTGAACTCCCTGAGCATCCTCCCAACACCCCCATCTTTCACCTGTCCCAGGCATCCTGTGAAGCCAGTGCTGTCTATGAAGCTGGGCTTGGAAATCTTACACAGGTTCTTCAGTGAGTCTGAGGAACTGCTGCAGAAAAGGGTGATAGGTGATTTGGGGGTGTGGAGTCTGCTTCAGCAGAGAGGAGAACCTATTTTAAAAATTATTTCCTTTGTTCAGAAAGATGAATTGCTACCTTTTGTTCTATGCAAAGCCATTGGCACCCAAACATCATGTGCGTGTCCTGTGTGCTGTGCTGGGGTGAGGGCAGGGGAGCTGGAAAGCTGCCTTGTTGCAGGAGCTCAGTGCTCCAACCGGAATGGTGTAGTGAGGGAGGGACTGGGACACTGGTCTCTGATCCTACAATCTCTCTTCAGCATAAACAGCATCTCAGACCTCGAGCCGCTCAATCAGTGCCAGAATCTGAGTGAACTCTATCTGAGGAAGAACAACATTACAAGCCTGAATGAGCTTTTCTACCTCAAAAACCTACCCCGACTGAGGGTGCTGTGGCTGTCTGAAAATCCCTGCTGTGGGTCAGACCCCCACCACTACCGAATGACGGTGCTGCGTAACCTGCCCAGTCTACAGAAACTTGATAACCAAGGTGGGTGTAGGACACCTTGGACCTGTGGACAGGGTGGACTGGGAAACAGTGATGTGTTGATTCCTCTTTTTGAGGTGTCCTTTGACTCTTCCTTGATGTGGTAGTGATGCGTGGGTTGAGCATCCCCCCTCTGTGAAATCCACTGCTCCTAAGCTGTTTACTACATTCTCTGCACTGATGGAGTTAACACTAGTGGGATCAGAGTGCCTTACTATAGCTGAGGCGGTACCACTAATTCTTTGCTCTCCTTTGTTCTGGCAAAACAAAGATTTCATAATTGGATCTGTTGTCATTCAAAAGCTTCTTGGGGTTTTCTTTTTTTGTCTGGTAGTAGTAATTTGGTGGTTTTTGGAGTCTTCTCCAGAGACAAGAAATGGCAAAGCAAGTTTGCATCCCTCCCTGCTGCCTTTCCCACTTTGAGAGACTGGTGATGGCTGCTGGTGTTCTGCACAGCTTTTACTGCAGGAAGAGGAAAGTGGATGGCCTGTACAGAGGCCAGTGTTTGGACCAAAGCCCTGTGGTACAGCTCTGCAGCAGCAGCTTATTCCCCAATACAGGCGCTGCCTTCTGGGCAGCAGAGCTTCATTGCAGCAGGGTTTTGGTTTGGGTTTTGCAGCTGTGACAGAGGAAGAACTGTTCCAGGCCCTGGTTGATGGTGAGGAGATCACAGCCCCACCATCCAGGAGGAGTGTGGAGAATGGCTGCCTTGAGTCCACTGAATCCAGCGCTGCTGAATCCACAACAGAGACTGCGAGTGAGCTGCGGACCTTCAGTTTGGAGGAGACAAAGTGAGAGCTTGCTTGTGAGCTGTTAGAATTTGTGAGCTGATCTCACATATAGCATGATAGAACCTTGCCAGCCAACCCTGATATGCCATGGACCAGGCCTGTGGCTGGTGCACGTTCCCGTGTTCCAGTTAACATGGAACATGGAACCAGCTCCATGGTGGAGCTGTGCTGGTTTAATACCACTTGTGGGACTGGTTTTAGATCTGCAAAACAGGCTTTTCCACAAGTGAGTGCTTCCCCTCAAGCGTAGAGATGGACCTGAAGTGCCAGAGCTCCAGCCCATCCCCCTTAGCTCTGCTCCTGTGACATAAGTGTCAGCAGTGTGGCACGTGTGTGTCCGAGCGCAATGTTACACGGTCTGCAGACCTGGCCAGCATCAGGCACCGGGAATCTGTCAGCCAGGCACCTCGTAGCTGCGTGATGGTTTGTGTTTACAGTGCTGTGAGGCTCTTGCTGTGTGTGGGAGTTTAGCTCAGGGTGGTGTGTGGCTCGGGTGCTTCTTGCATGGGTGCCCATGGTTAGAAAGGATTGGCCTGGCAGAGGAAGGTTAATATGATAAAATTTGCTCTTCCTCCCCTTCTTTAGTAAAATCCGAGAGGAGCTTGGTATGAAGCCTGTTCCCAGGGATAAATTTTCTTCCTTTTCGCCTCGAGAGACAGACTGCTACCGGAAGAAGAGAGTGAGTAGCTTTTGAAGACCAAATTGCTTTTCAGGGTGTGCAGCTTGGCCCCAGCTTAAGTAGGATGCAAAGGTGCTTCCCCAGAGGGCAAGCCAGCTGGGGAAGGTCTGGCAGGCATGTCCTGTGAGGAGCAGCTGGGGACTTTGGGCTTGGCTAGCTTTGGCAAAAGGGGGCTGAGGGGTTACCTCATTGCTTTCTGCAGCTTCCTGAGCAGGCAACGTGTAGAGGGAGGTGCTGAGCTCTTCTCCTCAGAATCCTGGGACAGGACATGGAGGAATGGCTCAAAGCTGCACCAGAGCAGGGTCAGACTGGACTTGAGTAAGCATTTTATTACCTGAGGGTGGTCAGGCACTGCAGCAGGCTGCCTGGAGAGGTGGGTTATGCCCCAAGCCCAGCAGTGTGTGAGAGCATTCGAACAACACCCTTATCTACGTGCTTGAAGCTTTGGCCATCCCTTAAGTGGGCAGATCATTGCTTCAACTAAGTGGTCTTCGTAAGTCCCCTCTGAGTGGAAATTAGTCCAGTCTAAGACATCGTGCTTTGTAAAGCATGCTCAGTGGAGTTTGTCCTGCCTGCACACGAGCTCCTGTGTGTCCCTCTGCCTGGGTTGTGCAGGGAACAGCTGGTAGCTGGGCGCTGGCTGAAGTGCAGCGGGCAGACCGTTGGCATGGCGGAAAGGAGACTGCAGAGTAGAAAGCTTATGTGGTTCTTCAGACTATTCCTCGGTGCAGCCTCTGGTGAACCTCCTGGCTCTTGGCCGTTCTGGTGGGAATTGCTGGGCCTGCTGCCATCACTTCAGTCTGCATGGGAAGGCCCGGGTGAGATCGAGACCATGTTCTGGCTTGTTCTTGTACTAGTTGGTTGCGATCGCTCTTCCGTTCGTGTTTTAAGCGTATCTGAGTGTGGTGGTGCCACAGGCTCTGCCCTTCAGGAGAAGAGTAAAGAAGGGGAAGTGGCCACAGGGCTGCAGCTGGGGAGGTTCAGGCTGGCTGTTAGGAAAGGGATTTTCCCTAGAAGGAGAGTTATTTAGAGTGGCTATGGAATCTCTCCCTGGTGTTTTTCAAGATGTGGTTTGACAGAGCCATGGTTGGGTGTTGGCAGTAGCCCTACATCAGGGTGAGCTTGGGCAGGGGACTTTCAGGGGTTCCTTCTAGCTCATGCTTTCATGATTCCACTGGCTCCTCTTACTCCTCAGATCAGAGGATTCCTGTCATTTCCCATCCTCACCCATCCTACATACAGTCTAGAGAGAGCGGGTAACAGCTTTTGAATGGCCTTTTCTTACAGAAGTGGCTGGGGAGGGTGGCCAGGAGCCAGAGGCATGTGGGCAGTCTGTGCTGGACTGGGCAGACTGGTTTGTGCTGCATTCCAGTTATGGCCCATGCTCCTGTTTGCCTCAAGGGCTGGGATGATGTGTCTCTGTGGCTGCAGCTGGCTATTGTCAACTGCTGCTGGTGCTGACATTCCTAGAAAGAGTGGCCCTTTGAAAATCATGTCCTTTTCCATGCTGGTGTCTGTCTCACCCCAACAGAACAATGTCCTGAATGCCATCCTGCTTCTCATGAAGGAACTGGATGCTGAGGGGCTGGAGATCGTCCAGCAGACAGTGGGGAGGAAGTTGCAGGCCTTCCGAAAGAAGGAGCTGCAGGAGTGATGCTGCTGATACAAACCTCCCTGGAGCCCCAGCCAGCCCCAGTGCTGTTATACCCACATGTGCCTGGTTGCAGCCAAAGTCTTGGTGTTTCCTGATGCGTTTTCCCTGCGAAAAGGCTGGGATGGGCTGCTGCTGGCTGCCCCGTTACCCCCTGATGCTGTGCACATCACACTGGTGCTGACAGCGCCTGACCTGGCTCTCCAGAGCTTTTCCTGTTCATGTAGCAGGCTCCATTAACACTTTGTCTCTGGTTGCTGGGGCTGTTTGGTGGGAGCTGCTGGGGGAATTGGCAAAGCAAAAGTAAGCAGGGCTGCAGGGAGAGGTGCTGCTGTGCTGTGCGATCGAAGAGGGATGGCAGAGCCTGCTGGCGCCTGGAAAGGTCACTGCTTGTCCACTGCCGACCCTCGCCAGTCTCTCTGCACAGCAGGCTCTGGAGGCAACTCTCCCACAAAAGACTGGGGTTTTCCTCAAATTTGTTGGGGAAATGCTGCCTGGCACAATCACTGGGAACTGTACAGTGCAGATTGTGAAGGTCAAGGTCAAATTCTTAATTTACCTTCAACTCCTGATGACTTCCAGTCCTCGTTAGTGCATGCAGCATCTGACTCGGCAGTCAGGCGGCCCAGGACGAAGCTGAGTGCAGCCTAGGTGAAACACAAATGCTTCTCTCCTGGATGGATCCTGACCGCTCAGCTGTGCTCTCACCCCGACATGCCCCTGCAGGCATTAGAGCAGCTTAAGGAAACTGTAAGATCAGAGTAAAAAGCTGCTGCGCGTTTTGTAGTGAGAAGAACACAACCTAAACATTCCTGTCTGGTTTCCATGGGTGGTGTTTCTCTTTAACTGAAAAAGCTGCATCTGCTAAGAGTGTATCGAGCCATTAAATAACAAACTAAACTGTTCTGACATACCAAATAAAACCAATTATCCCTCTAGGACGTGTAAGTTGTGGCTGGGGTTCAGCGAGAACAACTGACTCTGGGCATTGCTCCATTACGTCTGGTTCACAGCTCACTTTGTTAGCCCTGTGGAGCAGGAGGAGGGCTGTGGGCCCCCGCGCCCTCCCGCTTCAATGGACCTGTGAAATGGCTGTTTGATACTGCACCGAGCTGCTGCAGGCCACTTTTTCAAAGCTACTGTGCTCTTTGGGGACGTTCTTGCAGCCACAGGTCCACGCTGAGCGCAGGAAGCAGAAGAGATGCTGAGGAAAGCTTGCTTTTCTCTCGCAGGAGGTGCAAAGCCTGCCCAGGCAGGATGACTGCCCCTGTGACGTAGGACCCGAGCCCTCCGGACCCTGGTGCCACGCGGGGTAGGGCGGTCTTTCCGTGTCACTGCCGTCCTTGTTTGTACAGGTGGCCAAGCCCCAGCATGCTGGGAAGGAACACTCGTCTTTCACCGGCCCTGCAGTCCCCAGTCTGTTTCCATGGCCCTGGTGGGAGGGGGATGCAGTTTGACCTTCATCTCCTGGCTGAAGTTTGTTGTGGCCTTTCACTCCTCAGCTGATCCAGTTCTTGCATTAAAGCCCGCTGCGTCTCAGTCGCCAGTGTGATTTATAAGGTCCCAGAGTTCCCCTGACAGCCAGGGCTCGAGAGACCTACCCTTCGACTTAAAACTTGCCCTTATGCCGAGGGCAAGTCCTCTCCCAGGCTGTCCCTGCAGAAGCTGGGCAAGAGGCGAGCTGCAGCTTGGGGTGTGCCAAGATCCCCCCCCCCAAAACCTCACTGGGGAGGAAAGTGATTAAAGCAAGCATCATCGTTTCTCATTCGGGCTCAGTTTTGGTGAAGGCGGTTAATGAAGCAATGGACATGGCCTGAGGCTGTGCTGGCCCAGCTCCTCTGCTCTCCACTGGAGAAGTTGGCCTGTTAATCCCTGACGGCAAGTCTGTCCCCAAGCAGAGCTCCGAGCTCACCACCTACGTGCCATACTTGTCATACTTGGCTGGTACCGGTGCTCTCGCTGCCAGGCAAGCTGCCTGTGATGCTCCAGGCTGCTCCTTACAAGGTGTCCCTCAGGAGAGCTGGGGCTGGGTTGGATGGGACAGGGGAGCTTGGGGGTTCAGTCACCATGTCCCCTCCTGCTCGCCCTGGCCACCACAGGCTGGTTGCTCCCCATGGGATGTAGGGGCTGTACCTGTCACCCCCACCACCACTCTCACAAGAATTTGGCACTCCACGCCTTTTTTCTTTTTGATGGAAATGAGGTGTCAGGGCTGTGGTGACTACTGTCCCCAAGTGTCCCCAAACATGCCACTGGTTATAGAATCACATAATCTGTTGGGTTGGAAGAGACCTTTGAGATTGAGTCCAACCACAGCCTAACCCTGCCTAGTCCACCTCTAGACCATGTCCTCCAGCACCTTTTCTATTGGCCTTTTCAATCCCTCCAGGGATGGGGACTCCACCACTGCCCTGGGCAGCCTGTTCCAATGTCTGACAGCCCTTTAAGGACAGAAATTCTTCCTGATGAATTCTTCAACCTCAATCTCCCCTGGGGCAGTTTGTGACCATTTCCTCTCATCCTACCACTTGTTACCTGAGAGAAGAGACCGACCCCACCTCCCTGCACCCTCCCTGCAGGTACTTGTAGAGAGGTTTCCCCTCAGGCTCCTTTTCTCCAGACTCAAAAGCCCCAGCTCCCTCAGCTGCTTCTTGGAGGACTTGTGGTCTCAGTGTGGGGACAACCCCATCCCCATTCAAGCCCAAACCCAGCTGCTGAAGGCAGTGGGGCTGTGCCAGCCCTGCCACTGCCCTGCCAGCTGCTGAGAATGCTGGGCTGGAGAGGAGCTGAGCACCCGGGGCCTGCCAGCTGCACCCAGCCACGAGTCTCTGCCTGGGCTATGGTACAGCTGCGGCGCTTCTCAGTGTGACCTGCTGTCACCCTGACCTGCCTCAGCGAGCGATATCGAGCGATGAGGGCAGACATTTCCCTCTGTCACAGGTCACGCAGATCCAGCACCGCTTGCTTTCAGAGCATCCCTGTGGACTCATGGAGGCTGGCTGTGAGGGGATATCCCACTTGGAGCTCCTTAAAGTGGCACTGGGGACACTTTAGGAGCCTGTTTCCCATCCACTGGTGCTGGAAAGAGCATCTAGGCCTTTGTCTGGGTTCCCCGGGGCAGATACTCACCTGGGAATAAGAACAATGCTGCCTCCATCAGCTATTTGCGTATCCAGCTCTGGCAGGGAAGATACAATAATCATCATCTTCCTCCAGAGCCTGGAACAAGTAACATGGCAGCCAGGGAAAAGCACTGAAATCTGAAGGGACTTGACACTGCGTAACAATTGCCAGGAGAGGAGGAGAAATAACCGCATGTTTGACCCAGTCCCGGAGGCTGGAGCCATTAGCTAAAAGCCCCAGGAGGGAGATGTCCTGGGAAAGGGGCTACACGCAACCGTCTGGCATGGGCTGATCGTGGCGGAGCTCAGCCAAGCCCGAGCGCTGCACGCGGGAGCTGACACGCTTGGCAGCCGCCCTGAGAAACTGCCTTACACAAAAACATCGCCTTGATAAATCCCTTCCGCGCTTGCTTTGAAGGTGGGATCCAAAAAAAGGGAGAAGCAAGTTTTTTTTCCTCTGGGATTGCGAAGTCTGCCCACAGAGGGATGCTGGCCTTGCACCCCCCCCCCGCAGTCCCACTCTCCCAGGCTTTTCGGACTCACGAAGTGTGGAAACATCCTGGCCCGGCTCTGACAAACCTTCTGGCTTTGCTCATCCCCATCCTAACCCCAGGTCTGACCACCCCGTTCCTCACCGGGAAAGCAATGACCACTCTGGCCAGGCAGGTTTAGCTCCAGCAGATTTTATCTCTAGAGGAGGAGAGCAGTGCCATGAATGGTACAAGATTTGGGGTGTGTGTGTGGTGTCACAGAGCAACAGTGATGGTCACAGCCCCGGCAGCATCACCCAGGGCTGTGCAGTGATGGTTCACAGCCAAGCACCATGCAAGGTGGCCGAGGAAGAGGGGCTTGCCAGGACCAGTGCTCTGCGCTCAGCTCTTGAGACACCCCACCAAGCAAACGCCACGTGAGGATAGAGCTTTACCGGGGCTTGTGGGACAGGCAAGAGCCCCTGGGACCAGCCCCCCTCCGCTCCAGGACAGCACCACATCCTCCTCTGCTCCCCTCCTGCATGCGGGGCAGGTGACTAAAAGCAGCAGTTGGCTCAGGCGGTCAAGCCGCTAAACGAAGACTCGAGATACCTCATCATTAAATAATTAGAATAAACTATGAAGGGATGAGGAAGGGTCTGGACTGTGCAGCGGGGCTCTAGCTAAACACCTCTGTTCTGCATCCACAGAGGGACCAGACCCTGGACCAGCAGCTTGGGGCAGGACTGTGCTGTTTTGGGAGCCGTGACCAGGCTCTACCTGCTTTAAGCGGTCAGAGGCAAAGCTACGGGACTACTGGAAAGAACAGGGGACCCGATACTGCCTGAGCAGCACATGGGGATGGAGAGGATGTGGGGGGGAGCTATGGCTCGTGCTGGTGGGACTAGAAGCCCTTCTCGATGCTGAGTGTGCGGCGGGTGACATGCTCCATCTTCCCCGAGATGTACTCGGTCAGGCTGATCTGGTAGTTGGCGAGCATCTTCAGCATCAGCCGCAGGTTGAGCCACCACTGCTCCTGGGGCAACCTATGCCTGTGCAGGGCGAGATGTGGCTCTGGAGTGGTCCCGGGGACAACCCAGGTGGGTGTTCTCACACCTCACCACAGAACACGCTGAGCCGCTGGGACATGGGGACAGCCACTTACTCAAAATCGGTGACTTTCTTGAGCTCCGTCACAGGGCTGAAGGCCACCACCTTCTTCCTGAGCCCGATCACACAGGCAGAGTCTCCCGAATTAGCAAACACGCGCCCTGTGAAGGGGACGCTGTCAACACCTCACTGAGTGGCTGAACCCAGGGCAGTGGGGGCTGCCCGGTGCTGCCAGCCTCCCCCCACCCCACGCTGGGACACCCCCAGCCCTCAGCTCACCCTTGCGGTAAACTTCCTGCAGCTTCTCTGACATCCACAGCACCGCCTTCACTCCCAGCTTGGTCCCATAGTTGCGGTCAAAGGGAGTGGGGGCTCCCCCCTGGAGACAGAGGAATGATGACGTCAAGTCCGCCTGGCGCTCGGGGACAGTGGTGGCACATGCTGCCCCATCCCCTGTACCTGCTGGAGGTGGCCCAGGACATTGATCCTGCAGTCAAAGATGCCTTTGCCCTCGGAGGAGTAGAGGTTGTAGAGGAACTCGGTGGTGTAGTGCTCGTGGCACTTCTCGTTGCTGGGGGAGAGGAGGGAAAGGATTAGGGCGCTGCTCCTTCACCTACCATCCCCTGGGGGAGTCCCCTGAGCCCCCTTAAACAGCTTTTTTGGGTTGGTTTGTTCTCCCAGAGTGCCAGCCCATCTGCCCAGCAGGACCCTGTGGCTGGCAGCGAAGGCATCCAGCACAGGACTGTCCCCCTGGATGAGTGGGACAACCCAGGGTGGGACACCCTATGCCCACTGTGCCAACCCCCGCCATGCCCAGCGATCCCTCTCTGCCTGCAGTGAGGGTTCAGCTCCAGCCTCACTCCCCATCACGGGGCCGGGATTTTCAGCAGGCATCTGCAGAGGTCCTCATCTCACCGCAGCACCAGCCCTCTCTGGATGTCCGTCTTCATTTTGTCAGTCAAGTGCTCCACGTTGGCCTGTAAGACGAACACCGGGTTGCCAGCAGCACCCCAGGCTGCTGCAGCCATCCCAGGTCCTTCCGGTCCCTTCCTCCAGACCCGAGAGCCAACGTGTTCACCCAGCAGCCTCACGGGACTTGGGGGGAGCCCTCTCCGTCCCCCCATTCTCCTTCTTATTTTACCCAAATGGTGCTGCCAGCAAGCAGCTCCTGCCTGACTCACCTTCAGATCATGGATGGTGAAGGGATCTTCATAAACGTAGGCGGCGTCGGCACCCACGGCAATGCCGGTGACGGTCGAAAGGTAACCACAGTAGCCCCCCATTGTCTCCACGATGAAGACCCGCCGCTTGGTACCCGAGGCCGACTGCTTGATGCGATCACAGCTCTGTGCCAGGAGAAGGAGGAGTCATTCCAGGAGAGAAGATCCCTTTGCTGCCCAGGGTGGGATGCTGTGACGTTCCCACGTGCCATCCCAAAACATGACAGGACCTGTTGGGCCTGTCCCTCACCTCCATGGCCGCGTTGACGGCCGTGTCCGAGCCCAGGCTGAAGTCTGTCCCGGGAACGTTGTTGCTGATCGTGGCGGGGATGACGCACATGATGATGCAGAGCTCCTCGTACTGCCCGCGGGCCTCCACCAGCTGCAGCACCCCCTCGTATGCCTGTGAGCAGCCAAGGGATGGGGATGGGGGTGCTGGTCCTGGGGTGCCTGCACCACCTGGGGTGCACTGCCTGACAGCCTGCCCCAGCCCCCAATGAAATAGGGCTGGGGGATTTTCTGTACCTCGAAGCCCCCGATGACCAGCAGCCCCTGGATGTTGAATTTCCGCACGTTCTCCACGATCTTTTCCATGCAGGTCTTGGGCAGTGTCCTGCGGTGGGAGAAGGGAGAACAAACCGTGGGGTGAGGACAGGGAGGTCTCCACAATGCCCTGCGGACAGCAGCATCCCCTCTGCTACCTCCCCAACTCCCAGAGGTGTGCTTACCGCTTGGTGCCCAGCATGGCCCCGCCGCGTCCCAGCCAGCCTGCCACGTCGTGCCAACCCACCTCACGGATCTGCAAGCAGCGGCGCTCGGTTTTCGGCAGAGGTGAGCACCCCACTACCCCCTCCAAGCCCAAACCCATCCTTCCAGGCTCGCCGTGCTCCTTACCTGCCCCTTGGACAAGCCCTCGAAGCCGTCGCTCACCACATAGACAGTGTGTCCTTGGCAGATCCCGATCCGCACAGCCGACCTGACGGCAGCGTTCATACCAGCAGCAGGGGCACCCACGTTCAGGATGGCCAGGCTGAAGGGGCTCT
>VXBZ01001192.1:283509-311181 GCA_013399135.1 Heliornis fulica | reverse complement strand
CCCCCCCCTCCAAGCAGCCCCCGCCCCCACCAGGGTCCCAGCGCAGGGGCCGGGGCACTCCCCACCCTTCAGCGGGCTCCTGCGGGAGAGGGAAATGGCAGCCAAGAGGCCAGAGGATCCAAAACAAAGAGGCTGAGGCACTCGGACGTCATCGCCGAGCTCTGCCGTGAGCTGAGCGCTGCTGCATCCCTGCTGCAGGCATTGGGGGATGCGAGGCTGATGCTGAAGGTCAAGGTAGTGCCCCCCTCACTGTGGTTTCTCCCTGTGGGGAGAAATGATGTCCCACAGATCAGAACGATGCTCAAGCTGTGGCGTCTCCCTCCCCACCAGGCTGCCCCTCATTTCAGGGGCTGGGTAGGCAGAGTGTGGATCTGTGGGGGAGCCGTGCCCCAGGCCACATGGTGCCCTCAGATGCGGGCTGGCAGCAGGGACGGCACCCGGCAGAGACCTGGGCTTGAGAAACAGGAGATCTGGGCTTGTTTTGCTCTTTGCTTCTGAAACACATTGTCTTTTGGTTGGAGGAGGAACTCTCCACTTGGAAGTGCTCTGGAAAGCCCTTTTTCCTGCCACTAGTCGTCGTCCCCCCCAGTACACATCGGTCGCAGCAGGGGAGCAGCATTCCAGAGAGGAGCCAGCTTTGCTGCTGGCCTCGTGTCTCCAGCAGCGATGACAACGGGAAGGGGCAGCACCCAGCAGCATGGACCCCCCAAAACCACTGGGTCTCGAGGGACAGCCTCACCCTGAGCTGTGCCCTGGGGGCAACACACCCAAAACTGCTCCCCCCACCCCAGGGCTCACTCCCCAGCTGTAACCAGCCAAGAGCCTGGTGCAATGGCAGGAGCATCTGCCTCACCAGCACAGTCCCAAAATGTATCTTGCTCACCTCAAAGCCTCATCATGGGGCCACCAGCACCTGTCCCAGCACAGCACACAGGGGCCACACAGTGACCCAGGCTCTCTCTGATCCCTGCTCCAACCCACACACCCGAGCTGGTAGCTACACCCCTCCTCCCCATTTGGCTGATCTCCCACCCCAGCTCAGTGTAGGATGGTGGCCAACACTCACCCAAAGATTTATCCTTTACTTCTTGCTTTCTGCAAAAGGGTGCAGCGACCCCCCTGCAGCCCCCAGGGGGCTTTAACTCCCCTCCCAGCATCTTCCCCCCAAACCAAACCATCGCCAAAGCAATCGCTGCGCCAGGCTTTGCTTTTCCATCCGTCAGTTCCGCCAGCGACAGTTTGGATAAGGGCTGAGATAAGGCACCCAGCCTTGAACATTATTCCAGTAAGACTCCACCAACGTGCCAGGAGCTGGCGTCCTCCTGCACCCACGGGTGCTTCAGAGGGGATGGGACCCATCCCCAGGCTGCTTTTGGGGCAATGCATCCCAGTGTAAGGCTGGCAGTGCCAGGCCATGTCCTTTGGGAGACTCTAGTTGCTCGCATGGCATCCTTGGCTTCATGCCCCAGCTGGCAGCTGCAGTGCCCTGCCCCAGGGGCAAAGGTCCAGCCTGCTCCAGGAGCTGCCCAGAAATGCAGTGACAGGCTCCTGTGCTGGGTGGGGTGGGAGGCACAACTTGGGTAGGAAAATAAATACTGGGGTGGGGGCTCAGCACTTGTGGAGAAAATGAGCAGCTGCAGCATTCTGGTTGGCAGGAAAACAGTATTATCTGGTATCCTCACAACTTTTCTGCACTACATCATCCCTCGCCACCCCTGAGGTCACACCACTGCAGCCCCACGCTTGTGTTTCTGGCATTGGAAATGCAAAGCGTGGGGGGAACACTGGCAGCACCCCCTCCCCAAGCTAGGGCTACTTATCTCTCTGGGTGGCATGGGTTTGGGGGTGGAGGCTCCTGGGACTGTGTCAGAGCAGAGGAAGGGGCTGTGCTGGCCCATCCTGTCCCTAGCTGCAGGGTGCCCAGCACCCATCGCTGCCCTCTTCCCTTTCCTCTCACCGCCCAGGTCAGCCTGGGCAAGCCAAAGGAAACAGGAGGAGAAAGCTGGCTGCTGGCCCTGGCCAACGCAGAGCAGGGCTATGTGGCAGCAGGGGTGAAGGGACACCCACACTCCCTGGGTCCCATGGCCACCACCCCTCCCCACCCTTCCCCAGGAGACCCAACAAACCATCCCTGCCTTGCCCTGCATTCCATGGCCACACAGGAGCAAAGCCACGACCTGGAAACCACGTAAGATGCCAGTGAGGAACCATCACTTCACCCTCCCAGATGGGTTTGGGAAAGCTGCAAATCCTGTGGTCTTCAAGGCACTTCGCACCCTGCCCCCATCACTTCCCCCCACTCCCAGCTCTCTGGAAAGATTAAGGTAAGGGCAAGTGCTGGAAGAGCCAGTGGGTGGGAAGGGCTTCAACCCCTGCCCCGACTCAGGATGCTCCGTAGTGGTCAGCATCCCCACTGACCAGTTTGAACAGACCAGGAGCACACACGGCTGCTCAGACAAAACGAGCGAGTAGTCCAAGGACAGGCCCTGTGAGAGGTGGACGAAGGACGCGCCTGTCAGCCATCACCAGCCCTTGCCTTGCGCAAGCATTTCGGGTAAAAGGGGACTGGGAATCCCTGCAGTTATTTCATCCTATCTGGGAGGAGCAATGTGTGCCAAAGGGCTGGAAGCGAAGGCCCTGGCTTACAGGAAGGGCAGCTGAGGGCTCACCTTCAGATGTTTGCTTGGACCCCCAGTGAGAAGAGGCGATTTGACATCCTCAGATGCATTCATAGCAGATAAAGGAGTCTGTGCAGGCTCTGCCTCACTGCCAGCAGCCAAATGTCACCACAGTAAGGGATGTCACAGTCCCCAAACGGCTTCCACCTCCCCCAGCGGGACACACTGGGGTCCTTGGAGGACAAACACCTCCCACGCTCCTAGAAACCACAGGACTTTGCTCAGCCAAGTGGCCCAAGACATGTAGAAATGTTTGAGCTAGACAGCACAAACTCTTGTGTACAAGTCCTGTCTGCAGAGGAGAAAGCACAGAAACCCCAGGAGACGGATCTGAAGCTGGAAGATCACTGCTCTGCACCCCCACAGCAAAGAGCAGGGAGAGGGAAAGGGTACGATTCAGGGCTTTCTGTGCTCTTTGTCTTCTCAGCCGGGTAAAAGTTGGGGCGTCACAGGGTGTGTGGTTGGTCTGTTGGCCTCTCTGGGACAGAGCCACAATGGAAAGGAAGAAAAACAAACCCCAAAGCCCACAGGAAGGAAAAGAATGAGGAGGAAAAGGAAAAGCACCGACGGGAGCAAGCACTCATTCCCGAGCCAAGCGCAGGCTGGTGGAAGGGGAGGGATGTACACACCTCAGCCACACACGGGGGAGTTTGGGGTGAAGTCCTGGGGTTTTGGGTTTGTCACCAGAGGAGGAGGATTTGGAACACGGCTGGGTGGCAGGGGAACAGGAGAGAAAGGTGGAAGGGCGGTCTGAGGGTCTGAGGTAACAGGAAGCAGCCCCAGGCATGGGGACAGCGGAAGGGAAGTTTCTGGAAATGGGATTTCCTAGAAGTCTGGAGGGGGGATAGGGATAGAGCTGCCTGCTGCTGGACGGGGGGCAGACATGGGAATGGGCAGCCTCAGCCCCTTCCACCCAGAAAAGATGAGCATCAGGACCAAGGGTTGGGCAGCCCAGGTTTGTCTCACCTCCCCCACCCCACCCAAGTTGTTTCCAAAGCCCCCGCTTCACTCTGCCAAGGCAAACGTGTGAAGGATCCAACAGGAAACCTTCCCAGTGCTGCTGCTTCCGCTGCGTCAGCTCCTGCTGGAGTTTAAGGGTTGGACATCGATGGACCAAGGGCAGCACACGAGGGCTGGGCCAGAGCTGCTCTCCACCCATCCCCCCACCCCCAGCTTCAGGTCTGAGCTACTTAAAGCTCACGCTGAAGCTAAATACAAAGCCAGAACTACCTTGCGCTTCCCGTGGTTGCTCCCCAGTGAGGATTTCCACACAGGATGAAAGAAAAGCAGGCAGATCCCCTCCAGCCCCCAGGTCAGGGGATGGGCACAAGGCACGGCTGCAGGGATCCCACATCACAGCCCCCACGCACCATCCTACTCAACTGACTCACACCTCTCACTGCCCACAGCGCTGCCACCTCAAAGCACAAGGCCCACCCAGACAAGACACCTCTGAGGAATTGCTCAGCTGTTCTGCTCCCCAAGAGTACATGGAGATGAGTCTCCCACAGGGATGCTTTAACGCAGCCGGGTCTTCTCGCTGAAGACCAGAGCTCAGGACCCTCCACACCAGGTTACCAGCCCCTCAGTTCAGTTAAAGCAGCTCCAGAGTTTCTGCCGGGTTTAGTTTCCCCGGCAAAGCTTAGATCCTTCTACTCAGGCCAGAGACCAGCAGCTCTGACAGGGTATGGGCTGCTGAAGTACAGAACCAGATCGTTTCTGCCATTCCAACTTAACCGTCTTTATTTGTGTGCCGTCAGCTTCACCCGTCCTCACAGAGGACAGAGCGCAGGAGGTTAGGGAGCTTTTCCAGACAGCTGTTGGTTACATCTGGGGGCAGCGAGGAAAGAGAACCAAGGCCATGAAGAACCATTCCCATTATTAAAAAAAAAAATAAATCCCACCACAAAAGTCTGAGGAGTCTTTTCTAAAGCGTTCCAACTTTAAATTTAAAACCAAGCATTAACTCTGGGGGCAAGAGGGACTACACAGTACTTAAAAGAGTCCACAGCAGCCTTCAGAGAGACCTTTTTTCCCTCCCATAAATGCTTTCCTACCAACCCACCCCCAACAGCGTTTGTACTCCTGCCCCGGAGACAGACCAGAGCAGCACCGCACTCTGGACTCAGAGGGGAAGAAGTGAAGGACTTGGATGATTAAAATAAACCCAAGAGAACCTCAGCAGAGATAGACACAATGACATAAAGAGCAGGAGAAGCTATGAAAATATGTTGAGATGGTCAAGAAAAGTCACATCAAAATATATTTAAAAACCAGAAATCCCAATCTGTGTGGAATTTATCACTCCTTGTCCCACCTGGGTTGTTTTTTTCCTGCTCAAGGAGTCTCTTTGTTGTTCCAGGACGTGGAACGTGATAGGCAGCACCAGTTATGTCCTGAAAAGTGTAGAATTTCCCCCAACTCATCTGAGCACTTCCACAATTTACAAAGAAAAACAAATTAATTAATTATATATACCTTGACAACTGCCCCACCCTCCCCCTTTTCCATTCTGCAGCGGGCAGGAGAAGGGGCTGCAAATAAATCTGATACTTTGTTTTTCAGTTAAGTCCAATGGGTTGTTTCCCCCCCACACCCCTCACATCAATATCCCTGCAATCCGTTGTACACCTTCTGCACTGATCCTTGTTTCAACAGCTGCTTGAGACCTGCAAGAGAAAGGAAAGTGTTACTGCACCGCACAAATGGGAGAAGGAAAAAAAAATCCAAGTAAAAATTGCTCCAAACTTAAACCCTGGGTGGGAAACAGGACAGAAGCAAGTGATGCTGTGCCTGTGCTTTCACACATGCCCTGACCCATGCAAAGCTAGTGGATCCAGGGAAAGTCTCCCCTGCTACCAACTCAAACCCAGAACATCACCTTGAGGACTCTCATGGACCTGTAATGGATAAAGCTGACTCCTAAAGCTGCTTTGCTAGAGGAAGGGAGGACTATACAAAGAAGGAGGGAGGGCTACACTTGAGTCCTGCCAGACACAGAAGCCCTCAGGGGGAGTTAGAGGGTAGAGGTTTTCCCACTGGGACATGCTGCCTCAGTATGCTGCTGCCCACTATAAACAGTTCCTGAAAGCGAGAGAAGCAAACTGGGCTTGAGAAACCTCCTGAAGTCCTGAATGGCCTATTTCAATATTTTTTTAAACTCCTTTTGAAGCCCACCATTTCACAACAGAACCTGGATGACTTCACAAATACCATCTTTCCTCCCCCTGAAAGCCCATTCATGAAACCTTTCACAGGACTGACCACTCCGAGGTCCTGTCACTACCAAATTCTTATCAGAGCAGGATCAGAGCGGAGTGAGTCAGCCCTTAAAACTGTTAACTCATCTACCGGGGTCAGCACGTTCAGGGAAAGACTGGCAGGTCTTCGTTGCTACTTCAAGTGCAAGCCCACCCAAGCCAGAGGAAACGGACTGGCAAGAACAGATGAGTCACACTTTTTTCTAGAGATTAGAAGAGGGACTCCCCTCCGATGAAGTCAGCCTGGTCACAGACCATCAGGACTCCTACCACCCTTCGCCATGGGTCACATTCAGCCTTGGCAGCACCAGAAGCCATTCAGCCTGAGCAGGGGCTGTCAGGACCCAAAACAGGGAAGAAAACTCCCCACACCACAGAGAGCTTTCAAATGAGACAAAAATGGAGCTAAACTGCTATAACTCCGCTGTTGGATGTCTGCAGGACAGCAGACCTCGGGGTGCAAGCCAGCTGCCTGTGCGCTGGCTTGCACCCCGACATGACAGGACAGTGGTCCTGCCCTGGATCAGCTCACTCTGCTGCTCCACTGAAGCCACAGCCATGGAGAAGGGCACTGAGTGCTTTATGCAACTGCTCAGAGTTAGGAGATACCGTGGTGGTCGTTACCTTTCAGTGGGTTACATCCACTGAGAGAGGATCAGTAACTAAATCTACCAGTTTAGACCTAAAGAAAAACAAATCCACCTACCCAAGCATTTAGGCATGCAAGGAAATCCAGGGAAAAGGGAGGATGTCTCCCTGGAAACATTGTCCTGCTTGGGCACCTGTCAGGCATTCTGGCCCCAAGTCCTGCTGTCCTTTAGGACCAGAAGTTTGATGCTTAAGGGACACAGCAGTTCTGATAAAATACTGGAAACCTGTCCCAGAAAATAGCAACTGGAACCAAGGCAGCTCTTTGCTGGGCAAGAGCTGTTCACGCCTCTCGCTTGCTGCTCAGGAACTCTGAGCTCTTCTCTACATTCACAAATGTCTTCAGAAGCTGGGCAAAGCGAGTTCCTCCTACACAGGAGCTGCTGACCCTTAAGGATGGGTTGTTCTTCAGGGGAACACAAGGCTAGTCCAACGGCCGACCCAGGAGGCACATCCTCTGTCCATCAGCCAGGAAGCAGCTTGAAGCCATGTCTCAAAGCCACTTCCTGGCTGATGGACAGAGGATGTGCCTCCTGGGTCAGAGTTCTTTGATAGGAAGGGCATGGCTAGAGAACAGGTGTGCTCCAGTGCCCCAAGAGAAGCAAGACTAGCACCATTCCCATATCTTGCTCCCTGCTAGACTGCAGGACACCCTCATCCCTGCCCAGGTTACTTCAAACCCATCTCTGATGTTCAATCAGGAGTTCCAGCTGGGAATCCTGACATTTGGCGGTACTACAGCTTTTTTCTGTTTCTCTCCAGAGTTAACATGTGAGTTTCAAAGCTCCCAGAAGAGACCACAAACAAGTGTCAGTAGAGATGAACAAGTGACATGTCCAGAAGAAAGCCACCCTGACCAACGGGCAATAAATTCCCTCGCATCACACCAGCAGGAAGGTAAGCATGTTATTTCTCTGACTAAAGCTTTGACTGCAGCGGTGCTCTCAGAGTCAGACTATCTTCTTATCACCCCAGGCACTGTACGCAGTGTTAGGAGATAAGAAGTTAGGACTGCTGCCAAAAATAAGGAAAAAAGGGATGTTTTGAATTCTGAAGCCTACAGCCTTCCTTTGAAAGCACATGCTGAACCACGGCCACACAACACGAGCAAGACCTATTCCCTTGCAAAACTCCCCAAGTCACTGGATGTTTGGAGATATTCTAGCACACAGAAGTGTGTCTAACTCTGCCCCTGGGCAGTAGGGAATCACTTTGGGGGCAGCGTAGCGTCCAAAGAGTCTGTGCCCCAAACACACTGCTCATGGCAGCACCATCGGCCCACTGTTCCCAGGATATCCACAGAGGCATGCGAACAATTCTGACAAACATGGAAGCTCCTGTCGCTGCTCTTTGCCCAGCACCTTCACAAACTGCCAAGAGCAACAGCTGAGAAAGCCTCATGTCTGTCTGAGGTGTGCTGTTACCCTACAGAGCTTCAAAAGGGGCAGCAGAGACTGGACAAGACCTCACACCATGCTCTGCAGCTCTCACTGGGAACAAAATGCTTCCAACAAGTGGGAAAAACACAGGGGTCAAAACACAAGCTGGGGTCACTCAAAGCACAGCCCAGAGGCACAAACCTCACACCCCAAAGACCTGCGGGAAGAGGCGTGGAGCATCAGCCAGCGCTGGAGCCCCGGCTCAGTGCAGGGCCGTTAGCCAGCAGCAAGCCCCAGAGGGCTGAGGAAAGACCCCTGCTTCCCTCTACAAGCTCCAAGAGTCCAGGAGAGCTATGCATTGGCCCTGTTCTACCAGGCCACCACCCACTATAAGGCACCTCTGGAAGAATAAGCAAATGACAGCCCTGGCCAGCAGGAAGAAGTTCCTGTGATGGGAATTTTCTGGAGCACTGCACTGATACATGCCAGGAAAGTCTATGGAGCCCTTGAGACCTACCCCAATGCCTCACGTTGAGGGGCAGAGCCCAACGCAGAGGCCATTGTAACAAGGAGGAATTCCCAGCCAGGAGCAGAGTATTCACCCTCCTCCCAGTTGTAGAACTTCCACACAGTTTTTCAAGTTCCCATTTAAGCACCAAAGGCAAGAGGCAGATCTCTCCTACAGAATATCTCTATGGCATCCTTCTTCCCTACGCAGCCAAAGCACTCTGGCTAAGAGGAGACAACCCCGATGCCATGCAACACTTTATTTGTGAGGGATTATCACAAATCTCACCTTCAAGGAAGCAAAACCAGGGGCTGGAAAACCGCCTGTGATCCCACCCTAGCAGAACAGACAGAGGCTAAGACCAGCAAGTCATTCAGTTCAGACTGATGGCCACCTACAAAACCAAACAGCTGCCAACTTGCCAAGTGCTACATCCCAACCTAATTCAGTTCCCTACAACTGCAGCAGCCACATTCGCTTACATCCAAGAGAAAGAGAAGTTTATCACAGAGCATCAGCTGATGTTGTGTTGTACAAGGGGCACAGGGAGCAGAGAGCCCCTTCTGACCACTGCACTGGTTCAGTCATGCCAACTTATCAGCTCTGGCAAGAGGTCTGACCACTGCTACAACAGAACAATAAGCCACGCACCTTCCCGCTGTTCGTTTGTCAGCTGCTCTTTGGGGAACTCCACATCAAATGTTATTATTAGGGAGCCTTTGATATTGTTGTTATCAAAGTTTGGCAGACCTTCTCCTTTCTTCCAGAGCTTGGCCCCAGGTTTTGTAACTTTATCCCGAGCAACGTGAACCTAGAGACAAAAGAAACTTCACAACATTACACGTGGTTCTGTGTGCATACCCCAACACCCCAAATGCCCTTTCTGACCAATGGAAAGCTTTGATTGATATTGATTCCCTGCCAAAGTCAGTGACATTCATGGGGATGCATTCCAGGAGTGCCTGGACATCCTTCCTAAGAGCCTGACAGCCTGGAACCCAGCCCTACACTGCTGCTCCTGTTCTTGCTCCATGGGAATTGCTGTGAAGTGGGAAGATGCTGCGAGCGTACCACAGCTTCACAGACCCTGAGCAAGCTCACCCTCAGCACAGGATACTTGTGGCTACATTTTATTTATACAGAAGAAGAAAGCAAACCTTGTGCCCATCCAGGTGGGTGATATCCATTTCAAAGCCTGTCAGTGCCTCGACCAGCGAGATCGTCACATTGGTATACAAGTCGTCTCCTCTCCTTTCAAAGACTGGATGCCTGCAGAATTAAGAGAGATTGAAACTTTCTTCCTTCCCCAACCGGGAAATAGTTTCATCCCCTCCATTTTAGAGTTGGGACAATTCACCAATTGAATAGGAAGCAGAGTATGAATGAAATTCAGCTTCGTTTTCCTGTGTGAGGTACATCTACCAAAGAACCTTTCTATTTCTGGGGCAGTAAGTGGTGAGGTGTGTCAAGGAGTTGTGACTCACACAACTATTTTTTTTGTGGTGCACTTCCTTACACACAGAGAGGGTGTTTATGGAAAAGGGAGATATTTCATGTGATTCATGCAGGAGCCACTAGCTGATGCCAGAATTCAAGCCAAACGAAATAAAAGCAGAATTATTGCAGCATCTTAAGAGTGGTGAATCCAGCTACTTCAGCATGACCAGGGTTGAACATCCTGCACAACCCTGAGCACCAATTCCGAAGGGTAAGCTACATGCCAGCCACGTGGGCAGAGAGCCATTGGCCAGGCTCCTTTAGAGTAAGCACTGAGAGGGGTCTGGTCTGGTCTTACTTACTTAAGAACTTTTATTCGGAAGCGCAAATCACCTGGCTCCCCATCCACATGGGGTTCACCTGCGGAAAAGAAAGGAGAGCTCTGTTGAAAGGAGCTAGTTAGGGACAACTGAAGAAATAAGTAGCATGTTAAACACAACAGCTCACGTGTTAAAGGGAAAAAAACAACTAAGACTAAACCCTGTTCAAACACATCCATTTTAAAGTCACCTTAACGAGCTCACAGCACTCTGCTGTTCTAATAGACTTGCCTGCCAGTTAATAATGTCCTTTACTTGTTGATGGACTTCATTTCCTTGGGCAGAGAGGACTCCCTCACACCCCTAAGTCTGGACAGATGCTCCCACTCAAGCAATACCCAGAACATCATGTTTCTCTGTGCGTGTGACACCAGTTCCAGTCAAGGGAGTGGAATCCAGCAACCTCCTGGATTCTGGCAGCACGGAGAGGGGACAGTGCTCCAGCCCACATGTGCTGCTCTGTTACCCAAAGTGGAGCTCAACCAACTGAACTGCCACAAAAACCAGCCTGGCATCATGGACAAGGAGCAAGTCAGGGCTGAGGAGCAGAGCAGCGCTCACATACGCACCTTCCCCAATGAAGGGGTACTCCATGCCATCCCTCACACCTGGCTCTATCTCCACTTCCAGCGTCCGCTCCTCGTTCACAAGCCTGCCGAGGGGAAGAGAGAACACACAGTAAGCTTTCAACAGCGCGTGGTGGCATTCCGTGAGATTAAGACCACCCCACAAGTTCACTTCTCAAATCAGAGGGCGAGTGCCACTTTTCTTGTGCACTGATGCTCATATCTAGCAGGGGAAGCAAAGTTTAGCTCCTCAATGCACAGCTGGTGCCTGGATGTGTGACCACGCCACCATGTTCCAGGTGGAACTGTCCCCAGCTGGAAACTGTGGGCCTCCCTGACTGTTTATTCCCATTTAGCGTGGAATTTCCAGTGTAGTATGACTGGTTGTTCGGGGAATAAGAGGCTGAAAGGGCAAACTGGGGAGCTCTGCATCTAACAGCTTAAGAATCAAGGCTGGCTCCTTGGAACTTGTTAGGTTCTTACACATTCTCCAGCTATTACTGATAGCCCAGGCACTTCCCCCATCTAGTGGCGGGTTTGGAATTAGCAGAAAAGAGCATAAAACTCACTTGACATTTGGACATTCATCACAAACGACTTCTTGAGTCATCTGGAAACGTCCAGGACCCAACTGGGTGGTCCTCATCTCCTGCCGGCAGTTGCATTTCCGCTTGCCAGGAGCCTGTCTTGCCACTGGCTTGTTCCTGACAACCTGTGTGGAAGAGAAGAGGTTGATGCCAGCACTTCCATGTCTCTGCAGGGCTCTGGAATTCCCAAACAGCCCGAGCAGTCTGGTTTCTTTACTTTTTATTTTTTAAATGCACCTTCTGCTGCCTCCACAGTTGCTCCACACGGTCATGGCAAAACACCACTGATGAGTTTTCACCTTACTGACCACACAATAAATACCAAAACATCCAGGAAAACAATTAAAAATCCTGTCTCTACCACCACAACCACCAGTCATTCTGCACAACAGGCAAAGTTATTTGGAGTTCCCCATTTATCCAGACATTCAACGCAGTGGAGATTGTCAGCCACAGAAGCGTGGCTTGCTTCAAAAAACAACAAGCAGCCAGCATGCATTTGCCAAGAACGCAATCCAGAGATCTGCAGTGACATGCCCAGCCACCTAACAAGGCTATGAACAACCCTCAGTGAGGTTCTGCGAGAATGGGAACAGGAGTTAAGTGACATGCTTCCAGTCTAGGAATGGTTCCCAAATACCACCACCGAGTCCTAGAGGGAGAGAGGTTACACCTTCTCCAACTGCCCGAAGCAGCGCCACAGCTGGGCACCTAGAGCCAAGACAGTAGCTGTTAGCGCAGGAAGTGTCCCCGACAGAACTGCCAGACAGCAGAGATGAATACAGGTATTGTTCCATGAGTTCGCTACCAGCAAACAGCACCACAGCGTCCTCTGCTGCCACTGGTGGATACTGAGGACACGGGCATCTATTTTAGTACTGGTTTTTTTTGGGAGAGGATGTCATCCTGAGCAGTGGCCGGGCATCTAGAACATGCTGGAAAAACCAACAGGCAAACAGTCAAACTTACTTCAACAAAGTTTCCTGAATACACCTCTTCCAGTGTAACCTCCAGGTCCACGATGATGTCGCTGCCACGGGGAATGTTCCTATCTTGCTGGCGAGGGTTACCTCCAAACATGAATCCAAAGTCCCCAAAGAAGCTGGAGTAGAAGCACAACGACTGGTTCAGTGGGAAGTTCTGATCAAGCAAGGCTTTGATGAAGAGATCTGCCCAAAGTAGCGGCAATGTGCTGCTTGGCAAACACTTCTAGCCCCCACAGAACAGCCTCCTTACAGTGAAACCACACCACAGTGACTCTGAGAATAGCTTTTTGCTCTGCACACACACACTAATGCCTTCAAACAACGTGGATGCTCTGGAAGATTTTTCTGTACCAGAGGAAACAGGTTTTGGAACAGGAGTTGAATTCCAGCACCTCAAAACCTGCCTAAGGGAAGTCCTCACCGTACTGCGCTGCTGCTCAGTTACCATTACAAGGTGCAGACTGAGTAGCGGTGCCACCTGTGGTGCTGCAGGTCAATGCAACCAGGTTGGTTTTCAGTACTTGGGAGGACAAGGGCTGTGAAAACACACACTTCGTTGTCCTCAAAACAGAGCTGCAGACAGTGCCGGTTCCCACCCACAGCAATGACTGGCATAAGCAACTTCAGGGATTATTTCAGCAAATTTGTGACTGGCAGAACCAAAGAGGCCTTAAACAAACAGAAAAATCAGGTTCTGCTTGAGCAACATGCTGGTGCCTTCATGTTTTAGCAATCCCAACTCTGTAGTTCCTCTGAAGCATAGAACTAGCCACTACAACATTGCTTTGCAGAGAGTAAGTGACACCAAAGGGCACAAACACGATCCAAGACAGCGGCTTAAGTATCCATTGCCTACCAGAATACATAAGGAAGCGCACACACCTTTTGTAAGGCACTGCACCCACACTGATCACCCAGATGGGTGACACAGCTTGCCAAGAACATCCCATGTGGGAAGACAATGCTGGCTCCTACACACTGCTCCTGGAGCAAGGACTTGTATAGGACTGAGAACTGAAAGCCACACATGGGATATCTGCCTTAAGTGTGTTTCTTCAGAGTCTCAACTCTTGTTTCAGCTTGGTGCCTCCTGACTGGGTCAAAGCCCTTAATATAGAATTTGCCCTCATTAAGTGCGATGCATCGCAAAATTAGAGCTTCAAGTAGCAAGCTCTCCTTACTGTGAGAAGATGTCTCCATGGGAGCTCTGGTGCCCATCCTTCAATCCCTCCTCTCCGTACGCATCATACTGCTTCCTCTTCTCCTCATCCGACAGCACCTGGCAAAGGGATTCAAACCAACAAAGTGTTCACCCACAGCTCAGCTGGGCTACTGGGGAAGATCACCAGTGCTCCTCTCCAGAGGGACAAGCAGCGATGCCTCATGTGACAGAAGCACTGGTTAGAACGTCTTCGCTGCATGGGACTAGAAGAGTTAAACATTTATCAGATAAACCCGTAAAAAGATAAATCAGATCATTAGGTAATAGCTAGATAATTAGAACAGCAGGAGCAGCACTGAAGATACCAACTGTATTGTAAGGATTAAAAAAAAAAAAAAGAGTCAGAGGAAATTAACCAAATGGGTTCCTACAAAGCAGGACATGCTGAAAAAGAGAGTAATTACGTGTAACTTTTGACTCTGTAAAGCTTTAATACCCAAGAATAATCTTTGCTCTTTCCTCCCTCCGAGATCCAGAGGTTTCCATTCACACTTACACTTCTTCCCCATACCTACCCTGCTGATCACATATGGGAAGACTGGAATGGCTGGGGTAGCTTCCAGCAGGCCAGAGAGGAACCAAATGGGTGAGGAAGCTCACTAAATGAAGGAAAGTGGCCTGGAGTTGTAACCAATGATCAGTGCTGTCACCAAGTTAAAAAAAAACAAAACCAAACCACAACAACCTCCTCACCTTTCCATTCATTCTCCTTTCCACTGGCTTTGTAGATCCCTATCCCAGCAAACGGAGTTCCTGCTCATCGTTGCCTTCCCTTGAAAGCAACTCCAGGGATAAGGTTAGAAAACCCCCATGGAAACCCCACCTGCAAACCACTTGGGAGATTCTACACAGAAAAGCCTCAGCTCCCTCAAATGGGCTCCATCTCCTCTCTAACCAAAACACCAGTGTTGGGACCACACAGCTGAAGGGTGGGATTCACTCAGGCTGTTTCGGTGAGGGAAAAAAAGTTGTTTAATTAACCTGCTTTCCTCACAATCTTTCTAGAGGCTTGGTGGTAGCTAGTCCAACCTGGAGCAGCAGTACTACTGGGCATAGTCAGGGCAAAAGGTATCCCAGTTTTGTTTAAAAGAAACGCCAGTCTGGCTTCTTTCTGCTCAGAACAATCAAGTAAGCACACTACATCTCAGCATTGGTTTAGTAGAAGGACACAGAGGCTGTACTGGCTAAACAAAGAGACAGACAGCAACACGTTACTCCTCCCAAACTTGCTTTTGAAACCCTGCATGCCAATCCTGGGTTTCAATACTCTGACATGCCTCTCTTCAGCGAGAGCTGTGGGATTGAAGCCTCTGAAAGGAGGTTTCCTGGCTCAATCCTCACCAGCAGCCAGCAAGAGCACGCTGTGCTACTGCTGCTGGCATTAGACTCCTCACCTTGTGCTGAAGGATGCTGTTGTTGCTAAGAAGCTTGATCAAATAGCAGCAGCTGAGACTGCCATTCCAGAGCAGATGATGATAAAAAGGTCTGTCAGTGGCAAACTAAATTTGCATTCACTAAAGCTGACCTCAGATAATTCATTCAGAAAGATTCTTCTATTTTCTGCAGGCAGGGAACACTGGATTTCACAGAGACCTTATGGACTAAAGACCTCAGCAACTGTCAAGTTCTGGAGAAGGCAATGGTTAAGCCTTAGACAGAAGTCAACTCTTCTATAAAATGCAGAAATACCCTGGGGAGGGTGAAGCAGACTCACAGCAGTTAATATTCAGCTCCTGCCACTACATTCCTTGATGATCTGATTTTATAACTATGTTCCCCCCAATGTGTGCTCCCAACTCTTCCTATGGCAAAGACATCAATAAGTCAGGGCTTGGGGAAGAGGCTGATAAATGATCCCTGTGCTGTTGTATGGAACAGGATCCCACCTCACAGAAAGGACACCAAGCTCACAGCTTTGGAGCAGATGACACACATCAACCCTCAGGTGCTGCAGGTGACAGGTAAGAAATGCTTTTTCCTCACAAAATGAACCTTCACATTCACTGGTTTTCCTGTCACAGTTCAACCCATTTACTTAATAGGCAAGACTGACCTAAAAAGAGCTCCTGGCTTGGATACAGAAGTGAACCTGATATGTTTTGTTTCTGACCAGAAAAGAATACATTCAAGCTGTTTCTCTCACTTCCTCATTCATTTTATATTTGCATATCAGAGGAGCATGAGGGACAGTAGCAGGAAACATACTACAGCTGTGTGGCCCCACCAGACTGGGGCAGGAATGCAAACCCTTCCCTTCTGAAGCTTGATTTTGCTAGAAGGACACGACCCTCCCATGCAGGCAAGCTCCCAGTGGAACCTCTGCTACAAGTTATTGCCAGTCAGCACCACATTCCTCTGGGCCTTCTGCTCCACAGGGGATGTCAGGAGCAGATGGGGACTAATGGCAACGGAAGGGAGGCAAAAAAGGACAGGGAATGCAGAAGAAACTGATCCTCTGCCCTTTCTGGATTGTGCTAATATGTATGTATGGGTCAGAGAAAGTAAGCTTGGACTTCAAACATCCTGCTAACAAGCTAATCTACATGCTACTTACAGAATCACATAAGTGTCTGGGTTGGAAAGGACTGCAAGGATTGCTGAGTTCTGACCCCCCTGCCACAGGAAGGGCCACCAACCTCCAGGCCTGCATCTAAACAAGGTGGCCCAGGGCCCCATTCAACCGGGCCTTGAACACCTCCAGGGTTGGGGCATCCCCCACATCTTTGGGGGGATCATTCCAGCACCTCACCACTCTGTGAAGAACTTCCTCTGATATCCAACCTAAACCTTCTGTCCTCCAGCTTCAATCATTCTCCTTCTCCTACCACACTCTACCCTGTAAAATTCCAATTCCCCTCCAGTCTCTATGCTCCCTTTGAGTACTGGAAGGCTGCAGTGAGGTCCCCCCACAGCCTTCTCCAGGCTGAACAAGCCCAGCTCCCTCTGCCTGTCCTCACTGGGGAGGTGCTCCAGACCCCTGGTCATCTCTGTGGCCTCCTCTGAACCCTCTCCAACAGAATGCACTGCACTAGTGTCAGGTGTTTGTAGGTTACTCTTATCAGGGAAAAAACAGGCATCTTCACACGTGTGGGGGCCCATAATTATCTCCCCCAGTGCAAACCCCCTTTCACCTGCCAGCTCCAACTTGCAGCCAGGTCCCACACACAAATGCATTTGTCCCTGTGCCAAGCCTTACACCCAACACAGCTCTTTCTTCCCCAGAGCGCCATTAACAAACACAACATAACTTCACCTTGCTGCCTCCGCTTTCTCCCAGCTAAGCAAGCTCAGGTCTTTCCTCACGGCTCTACCTTTGGCTTTTACTCACTAATCAGGAATCAGATGTGGTAACAGAGGACGGGCTACACCCGTGCCTTTAGGAAGGGCCTCCACTCTCCCAAGATCTCCTTCCCCTGCGTGGTGCAGGCCATGCTTTACCCCAAAGCCGGTCCCTGCTCATAGTTTGGGAGGACTCCGGGCTCCCCAAGCACCTCACAACAGGCTTCCCACTCCCCAGTCACGGGCACCCCAGGCTCAGCGGCACCCAGCGACGGGGCTACCCGCAGCCTCACCTCATAGGCAGCTCCCAGGTCCTGGAACTTCTCCTGCGCCCGGGGGTCGTCGGGGTTCCTGTCGGGATGGAGCTGCAGCGCCAGTTTCCGATAGGCCTTCTTGATGTCCTTGATGGAGGCGCCACGGGACACCCCCAGGATCTTGTAGAAGTCCCTCCTGCCCGGGGGAAGAGAAAGAGGGAGGGAGTGAGTGGAGCCCGTCAGCGCCGCGGCCGCCCCAGGATGGAATGAGAAGAGGACGCCCGGGCCCCAGCACCGCGCTAGGGAGAAGGGTGGAGGAGAGGGACGCCCGGGCCCCGGCGCACTCACCCGGCGGCGGCCTCCCCGCAGAGGCAGAGCAGCAGGAGGCAGAGGCGGCCGAGCCAGCGCGGGGCCATGGCGCGGCGGCCCAGCCCTGCCCAGGAGAACGGGCGGAGGGAGCGGCGCTCTCCGAGCGGGTCCGCAGCGCCTCAACCGCCCGCTCACGGCCCGGCCACCATCGGATGGGGAACAGAGCCCGGCGACGGCAGCCGACTAATAGGAACACGCTACGGGTCGCCAGCCTATCGGCTGCGCACACTTCAACGCCGGCTCGGCGCTGCCGGCCAATCGCCTGTCAGGACGTCGGCTCTAAGGCTGCTGGTCTAATCCTGGCCTACCCTATCGTCCCCCTAGGCCGCACGGAAGTACGGGCCCTCCCGACGGCAGCCAATTAACGGAGCGCGTCTCTTAGTCCCGCCTCTACGGCAGCAAATCGAAACCGGCTCCTCTGGGAGTCCTCCCGCGGGGTGGGGGGAAGGGCTGTTTCGTTGGTTCGCGCTGTCGCCGCTCTGCGCGGCGCCTTGGTGGGTACCGGAAGCGGCCGCCATGGACGGAGGAGAGGCGGCGGAGACCGTGGTGAGGCTGTGGGTGAGGACGGAGCCGTTCCTGGTGGGCACCCTGCCCGCCCCGCCGCCCGCCCGCCTCAGTCCACACTACCTGCGGAAGATGGCGGCGTACGCCCGGGCGCGGGCGGCCGAGGGCTGCTTCCCGCGGCTGTCGTGGCCCCGCTGGCGGCACATCGCCTGCGGAAAGTTGCAGCTGGTTTGCAGCCTGGCCTGGCTTTACTTCGAGCTCTTCCTCAGCCTCCACCGGACGGACCCGGTGCAGCTCCTGGAGTGGGCCGAGGCCGAGGCGGGCTGTGCCGACGCCGAGGAGCTGGAGCGCGAGCGGAGCAAGGCAGGAGCCCCATCCCGGGCCGGGCGGGTGCAGGGAAGGCCCGGCCCAGCCTAACGCCTTGTTTCCTTCTCCCCTCTCGGCCAGCTGTGGGTTGACACTCTGCAGTTCCTGCTGTTCCTGTACATCCAGCAGGTGAACAAGGTCTCTTTGCGGAGGTCTCTCATCGGAGAGGAATGGCCCAGCCCCAGGACCAAGTCTCCCGGCCTGGCTGGAAAATCCGTCAGTGAGAATAAGGTACTTTCGGTTGTGGGGATCTCTCTGTGTGAGCACTTGGGACACAACAACCCCATGCAGCACTATAGGCTTGGGGGGGACAGCTGCCAGACAGGGAAGGACCTGGGGGTGTTGGGTGATGCCGACTGAATATGACCCAGCAGTGTGCCCAGGTGGCCAAGAAGGCCAACGGCATCCTGGCTTTTATCAGAAACTGCGTGGCCAGCAGGTCTGGGGAGGGGACTGTGCCCCTGTACTCCGGTACAGCCCTGCACTGGTGAGGCCGCACATTGAGTGCTGTGTTTGATTTTGGGCCCCTCATTCCAAGAAGGACATTGAGGTCCTGGAGCAGGTCCAGAGGAGAGCAACCAGGCTGAGGAAGGGTCTGGAGAACAAACCTCATAAGGAGTGGCTGAGGGAGCTGGGGGTGTTTAGTCTTGAGAAGAGGAGGCTGAGGGGAGAACTTATCCCTGCCTAGAATGACCTGAAAGGAGGTTGCAGAGAGGTGGGTGATGGTCTCTTCAGCCAGGTAACAGGACAAGGGGAATGGCCTCAAGCTGTGCCAGGGCAGGTTCAGATTAGATGTTAGGAAGAAATTCTTCACCTAAATAGCTGTTGGGATATGGAACAGGCTGACCAGGGAGGTGGTGGTGTCCCTGTTGCTGGGTGTATGTAACAGATGGGTAGATGAGGTGCTCAGGGATATGGTTTAGGAGAGGACAGGGATAATTGGGCTTGATGATCTTAAAGGTCTTTTCCAACCTAGTCATTCCGTGGTTCTGTAAAGGCCTGTCTTGAGGCGGGTTGGAAAGTGCCTGGTTCACTCCAGGGAGGAACAAACTCCAGAGTTGAATTTGAAATACTCCACTCAGTGGTATGTGGGAGGAGGGAGTCGGATGCATAGGGTGCAGCTCTGTGTTTGAGAGGGAATTGCAGGTTGATGGTGTCATTTGCTGGTGGCAAACCTCAGTGGATTTCTGTCACTGCTGTGGCGGTGTGTGAGCTGTGCAAGCTACTGAAGTGTAGCTGGGACAGGCTGAAATAACTAAAACCAGGGGCTGGGTAGCTCATCACTGAAGGGTTGAGCAAGTGAAAAAGCAAATGAGAGGAATTGGTATAGGGCTGTGAGTTGAGTAGCCATGGAGCATCCACTGTTAAAACAAACCGCTGGAGAGGAAGGAGACACATCTAGGCTACCATCATACCCCTCACAGGGGTTTTGGTCCTGATAGGACTGTGACTGGCTCCACTGGTGTTCCTTTTTCATGGGTGGGGTTCCCCCAGCTATAGTGATGCCTGAGGTGAACCACTTCCAGTCTTCAAATGCGAGGCTGGTCTGGAGCAAGAGGGTCCATGTGCAGGGTGGGGATCTCCAGCCACCAGACAAGAAGATGCTCACAGCCACTTTTGGCTACAGCGGTTGCAGGTGGTGAGGCCGATCTGCAGTCAGCAGCGCATTCGTTGCCTGTTCTGCTGGTTGCAGGCCAGCAGCAAAAGGTGGTGTTACTAAAGCTGCTGTAACTCTAGTCTTCCACTTTTTTTTTTCTTTTTTCTGTGGATTGGAGCCATTTAGAGTTGTAACTAATGACTCTTTCAGATGTTTACTGGCCTGCTTGCTGTGAAGAAACAACCCCGCAGTGCCTTGGAAGGCAATACTTAATCATGTCCAGAGGATGGGAACAGTGCAGTTACCCCAGACCACCACTGCCAGTTATTGATCCATTTCCTACTTTCAATTGCTGGCAGCAGCAGCTGTCTGGTTTTGTGTGGGAAAGGTTGTCGGACAGTCTGTCCCTGCTTTCTGGAGGGAGAATGTCTGGTACTTAGAGTTGTAATAAACCATTTTTTTTTTTTCTGGGGAGAGGCTGCTGATGAGTCCAGCTTCCTTCCTGTGTTGTGGGAGAGCAGAGCAGCAGTGAGCAGGGAAGAGTCCCACATTTGGATCTCTTTCCCTCTCTTGGAACGTGTGTAAGCAATACAATGTCAGCGGTGTTCATCAGCTCTGTGAGGACTCATCCTGATCTTGTGTGTTTTTCTACCCACTAAGAACTGGAATGACCAGGACCACCATGCCTTTGTGCAGAGCCATCTCTCGGACATACTGGAACTGCTGCTGGAGCCGGAGCACCTCTCTGCCTCCTCTCATTCCACCCACAGTAGCTTGGTGTCCTACGAAGCCGTCTGTGCCCTCAGCTTTCTGTTGGAAGGGACTGTGAGCAAATCCAGGACAGTCTATCCTCTGCATGAGATTGCACTCTGGCAGCCCTGTCACAGGCACAATGGCTACTCAAAAATCTCCAGGACCTTTTCTTTCCCACGGCTGGAGAGCTGGCTGCAGTCCTGCCTGACCACAAACCCTTTTGGATTGACCGTCTGCCTCAAGTCTGGGAAGAAACTTGCCTGGGCGCAGCAAGGTAGTACAGGACTTGCCTTTATTTCAGAGGAATTCTTCTCCAGTCTTGGCTCCTCTCGCTGATCAGGCAGTGGTGTGAGGGCTTGCTTCCTTTTCCCCCTGCTGTCAGTGGGGATGGGGAACGTGAGAGCTCAGAGGCAACTCTAGGGGAGTAGAGGGTGCTGCATGATACCTGTGTGTGGCTTTTCAAGCCTGTGGATTGCTTTGTGAGCAAACATTCACGACTTTGTTTCCAAAGGCCCCTCTGAGTGAGGTCAGTGTCACTGTCCTCATTACTTGAGTACAGCAGGAGACAGGGAATAAGTAACGTGCTGTTTTTGGCAGAGATGAGCTTTATGGATTCTTGTCTTTGGTTGTGGCCCTCACCTGCAGAGATGTGGCAGCAGAGCCAAGATGCCTTCTGCCTTAAGATGGAGAAACCTTAGGCCAGTGTGTTGTTTCCTCTGACTCGGGACAGTGAGGTCACTCAGGGATTGTACCATAGGGGGAGCATTTTGCCGTCTTCAAATGTGCAGTTCCTGCTTTGAACATAAAACTGGCCCTGAGGGTCTTTCTGCATGGTGCTCAGGAACAGACCCCTGGAAGCAGAGCTGCCTGGCTCAGGGCTCTCTATAGCTCATGGGATGCTTTGACTGCCCCTGAGTAATCTTCAAGTGGTTTCGATCTCCAAGTGTGCCCTGACTTCTGGAGCTTCTGAGTGCTGTCTACTGCTAATTCCCTGATAGGCATTGGTGGGGGCTGGTTTGATGATTCTGCTGGTGAAGGTTTGGGCTGGTTTCATGGTCCTGCTGGTGAAGGTTTGGGCTGTTTACTTCATTTGGGGATTGTTGAGCGATGTGGACAGTGAACTGTCACGTCTGTGTGTCTGTAGGAATTGTGCATAGCCTTTTTGTCGTTGTTGTTTAATTTTAAAAGCATTGATTATTCTGCAGTTGAAGGAACAAGCAGGAGGGCAAAGATTGCCTGCAATACTCGTGTGGTGCCCGAGGTGTTCCCCATGGTGATAATGAGCCAGGTGTACAAGCAGACGATGGCCAAGAGCTCGGACACCCTGGTAGGAGCTCATGTCAGAATTCATCGCTGCAATGAGTCCTTTGTTTACCTCCTCTCTCCTCTCCGGTGAGTTTTTGTTCTGGAATACAATGAAGTGTCTTGTTCAAGTGCTAAGTTCCTGTTGGAGGGACTAAGTGCTGAAAAACTCCCGGGTTTCCACTTTCCTGCTTACCACATTCTCCCTCTCTTGTTCTTCTGCAGCTCTGTGACCATTGAGAAGTGCCAAAACAGCACGTTTGTCCTTGGCCCTGTCCAGGTGTCTGTTCACGTCCACAGCTGTGACAATGTCAGGGTCATTGCGGTTTGCCATCGCTTGTCCCTTGCTTCCACCACTGGCTCTACTTTTTACATCCTCACGCCGACCCAGCCACTCATCCTCTCAGGGAACCGAGCAATCACTTTTGCCCCTTTCCACACCCATTATCCAATGCTTGAAGACCACATGGCTCAGGTGGGCTTGGCCACTCTGCCGAACTACTGGGACAGCCCCATGTTGGTGTGCAGGGAGAGCAGTGACACCAGTGTCTACCGTCTCCTGCCACCCTTGGACTTCTACACCTTCGTGATCCCTTTTGAGATGAAAGGAGACACCACAGAGACGCCAGGTGGGCTTTCTCCTGCGTATCAGAAGGCGCTGAGTCAGCGTCATCAGAAAGTGCAGATGTGGCAGAAAACTGTGAAGGAGGCAGGCCTGACCAAGTGAGTGCCGCGTCCCAGCAGGAGCGCATCAGCTGCATCGCAAATTTCATATGGTTCAACAAAACCTGCTTGAATAATGGGATGATTTCTTTGAGCTGTGTCTTGCGTGTCCTTAGGAGAGTGTTAGTGTTTGGCAGTCTTGGGATCCCAGCCTTTGGTGTTACTTTTCTGTAAGCGATAGGAGTAACGCTCGTGGTCGTAACTTGAAGGAGGGGCTTTGCCACGATTGCATTTTCCTAGCGTGCGAGACTCCAGGAAAAGCCCGAGGATCCAACCTGGCAGTGAGAGTTTGTAGTTCCCTCGTGCTGGGTATCGTGTCCACTGTCTCTGTTCCACTTGTGGCCTTGTGTGCCGCCGTGGGTGAGACCTGGGAGTGTCCACTAATGATTGTCCTGGTGCAATTGGAGGTCACCCTGCCCACTGAGATCAAAGCTATATGTTACTGTCCCATCTGTTGTCAAGGTGAGCTGAGAATGAACGCTCTGCTCAGTGGATGGCTTGCAGTGAGGTGTAACTGGGTGCTGATGAGCAGAGGGCTTTATCCTGTGGGGCACACAGGCTATGAAGACTTCTTGGGTCAAACTGCCAACGCTTCCCACCACAGCAGGCAGAGGTCTAGCTTGTTTGATTGTTTCTTGGTTTGGAGGAGCTCCCGCCACTTCCCTTGCTCCTTTCTGAGATGCAGGTGAGCCAGTAGTGGTGACAGGTGTAAGAACCCTCAAACCCCTCAGCCCTGAGCCCTCCACAACAACAGAGAGGAAAGTTACGACTTAAGCCCTTGTACTAGAGTCATCTGTGGTGTATGTCAACTTCATCAGGAGCTTCCCCCTTCAGCCATTGTTCTCCTGCTGCTCCTCATCCTGGGGCTTTGTCAAGGTGTTTGGCCTGTCAATAAGACCTATGAGCTAATGATGTGCCTAGATTAAACATCCTCTATGATGGTCACAGGAGGCAAGACCTTGTTACTGGAGTGCTTTATTTCATAAAAGGGGGAAAAACTCTGCCAAGTTTAGCAGCTTGCTGAAAAGAACACAGGCAGCTGACAGTGTGAAATGTCCCTGTCTCGTGCAGGCACAGAAACAACCGTGGAGACAACTGGGAAGCTTAGAGCAGATGGGATATCAGGCTTGTAAAGAGAAAAAAGCTACCATGCTTGAATGGGGAGGTGCAAGAGGATGTTAGAAATAAGACATTTTTCAAGAAGTTGAAGTTGTCTGGATGAGGAAAGTGGGGCAAAAAAAAAAAAAAAAAGAGAGAATGTAAATCCTGCCAGGCTGAAAGTAAAACCCCCGTAAATGGTACTGGTAAGACAGCTTGGGGAACAACTTGCAAAAGCATAAAATCCCGTTTATTCATTTCCCAAGCGTACCAGGCAGAAAGTCTGTCAGGGTCAGTAGCAGATCAGGGTGTAGAATAAACACTCGGAGAAGATTAAACCCCTAAGAGAAGAAAGAAGTGACTGCATTTGTGTCACGTTCGCTGGGGAGGAATTGAAGTTAGTTTGTATTCTGGAACCCCGCTTTCTGGGGAGCATGTCAGTGAATGCCTCCAGTGGAAGTGATAGAGTGAAGAAGAGCCCTTCAACTTGAAACAAGGCTCTGAGTACACCAGGCTCCTCTAAACCTGAGCAGTACAGGAAGGAATAAAGGTGTTTCGCTGCTTTTCCCACTGCGGGATGGGATCACGTCAAATTTGGGATAGGTTCAAAGCAAAATCTCTAAAATGGAAATGGAAAATGCTCGTGTTTTGCGTGGGTTCAGAAAGGAATTGTCATAGTTCATAGGGAAAGAAAAGTCCTTCAGGAGCTACACAGCATGCCTGGCACCTTTGCCTCCGGAGCTGAGCTGATCCCAGCTGGTTCTGCAGAAACCCTGCCCTGACTGGTGCCAGTGGCAGAGAGCCTGAGGTGGGTCATACACCCTGCTACTGCTGGTCTTGCCAAAACCACCCCAGGAGTTACTCATCATCACTGGGAATTGTTTGAGGAGTTTTGTTTATGTGCATGTTTCTGTTTCCTAATCTCCAGCCTCTCCCTCTCAGATGCTGTCAGAGCAGAATTTCGTGTCTTCAGTGCTTAAACGTTGGTTACTAACCTTCTTTTTCTCCTTTTCCAGACAGTTTTTTATCTGTGCTCTGCAGCAGAGACGGCACTGTGGAGCAGTGTTGCTGTGGGATGGGGAGGTTCTGCTGCCACGGGGTTCTGCTTTCTGGGTTCACTGGGTAATAAACCTTTCCCTGGTCCAGGTGGCTCAGGGACCGAGCCCAGCTCTTGGCTGGTAGATATTCTATGATTCTATATAGAGGCTTGTTTTGGTAGTGGAAGTGAGGTTATAGAGGTATAAATCTATAACATGACCTTTTTGTGCATCCCTGATGATCGGTCTCATGCTTTCACAGGGATCAGAGGAAACAATTCCAGATGCTGATTGAAAACAAATTCTACGAATGGCTGGATCAGACAGGGAACCTTCAGCAGCTGGATAGTCTTGTCCCTCCTGAGATAGGCTCCAAGCAGGCAGCAGGATAGCAGCAAGTTAGCATCACGTTCCCATGTAGCAGAAGGGTGAGTAGAGAGCCTGTTCTTCTCAGTTCTTGTCTCTCTGTGAGAATTGTCCTGTGTTTGTGTGTGCGGATGGGAGAAGTAGGAGGTTGTTCAGTGGGTATTCTAAAAAGCTTTGCATTTTATTTTAGTTCTTTTGCAGGCAAAACCCCTCTTTTCAGTTTGAATCCATTCCCTGTGTGCTCTCAGCGCCTCCCTTGTTCTCTGCAGGCACTCGGTTTTATTTGTTGGGGGTGTCAGTGTGTTTGTACAGACAGATAGGCCTGTTGCACATAATCTGATATAAAAACTTTACCTGTGTGGCTGCCCTCAAAGGAGCTGTGTGCATTACAGGATGGTCTGGGTTGGAAGGGACCCCAGGGATCATCAGGTTCCAAACCCTCTGCCACAGGCAGGCCCACCAACCTCCAGGCCTGCATCTAAACAAGGTGGCCCAGGCCCCCATCCAACCTGGCCTTGAACACCTCCAGGGTTGGGACATCCCCCCCCTGCTCTGGGCAGCCTGTTCCAGCACCTCACCACTCTCTCTGTGAAGAACTTCCCCTGATATCCAACCTAAACCTTCCCTCCTCCAGCTTCAATCCACCCCCTTGTCCTACCACTCTCTACCCTGTAAAAATCCAATTCTCCTCCTGTCCATACGCTCCCTTTGAGTACTGGAAGGCTGCAATGAGGTTCCCCCTCAGCCTTCTCTTCTCCAGGCTGAACAAGCCCAGCTCCCTTAGCCTGTCCTCACAGGGGAGGTGCTCCAGCCCCTGATTATCTCTGTGGCATCCTCTGAACCCTCTCCAACAGCTCCACATTTCTCTTGAATTGGGGTCCCAGCTCTGGACACAGTACTCCAGATGGGACCTCCCGAGAGCAGAGCAGAGAGGGACACTCCCCTCCATGTCCCTGTTGGCCACCCCTCATTGGTACTTACCAATGTTGCTTGTAGTTGAAGAGAATTGAGTGAGACTTCAAATAATTTTTATTTTGCAGCATCGTTCTCTTCCCAAGCAGAATAGGTTTAGGAGGTGGAGACAACCACTTAGTCTGCCATTGCATGTTTCAAACCATCAGGAAGTTCTTTTTTGTTTCCTTTTCTCTTTACCTTTTGAGTTGCTTTTCCTTTGCTAGTGTTGGGAGTGAAATGTTCTCCTCTTTGTTGCAGAGTTCTAGGAACAAGCAGCTTCGCACCGAAAAGAGTTCTCATTAAACCCTCGTGGCCATCCTGCCTGAACACGCTTGCCATGGACCCGATGCCTGGCTTTGGTATGGATCGTACTGTCTGCCCGGCTTAGGATCTGGATTCACTGCCACATGCCCAGGAATGTGCAGGAATTGTTGTGCTGTTAACTGAGAAATCTCACGTGGCTAGAGGATGATGAAGTATGCCTCATTGCAGGTCCTTTAGCGGGGAGGCTTCTCAACACGGGTAGTGTCCGTAGCGTGCAGGTATCCAGCAGAGGAGCCTTTCCTGGCCCAAAGCTGGACTCTGTGGTACACACCAGCTGCACTGGTTTTATTAATGTGAAAAGGAAATGTTTGGTGTTTTTATGAATGAAATGTGACGGATTGTTTTGGTTTTATGTGAAGATGGCACTTAAGCAATGTGTTTTTTATGGAATTAACTTTCTTACACGTTTGTGCTGTTTTTGACAGTTGTCAATAAAACAGTTCTTGGATAAGCCTGGCATGTGTCCTAGGGAGCGGGTTTCATCTGTACAGTGTGTGCTGGAAGGACACAACTCACAGAGTGCTCATTTTATTAACAGCTGTGGAGATGAAAGTTTTGAAGGCTGCCCTGGCACAGCATTTTGCTACAAATTCTGTTTCCTAGCTTTAATATTTCTTAGGCAGAGTATCTGCCCCAGAGAGTGCCCTTCTCATCTGCTGCGGGGGGTGAGGTCACAGCTTAGCACCTGAAATAACTGGGCAAAACAGGCAGAGGCGTTGGATGGAGGACCGAAGGCAGCAGCATGCGTGTGCCTTGCGGAGAGCTACCCAGGCTGAGGGAGATGGTGGGGAGGGCAGTCAGTGCTCCGGTTTACACCACTAGGGTTTTTGCAAATGTGTCTCTCTGCTCCTGGGGAGGCAGGAGATGCAATGCAAGGTGAGTTTATTGTACTTAACTGACTTTTAAAGGTGCAAAGACGAGATTGCCTTGGGCTGTCATCTGCATCCATGGCAGCGTGCATGGGGCGGCACACAGAGCGGCTGCTGTGAGACTGCTTGTCCTGACAGATTTGGAATGAGGACTGTGTGTTTCAGGCGCTGCTGTGCCAAATTCGTGTCCCTTTGTTTCTGCTAAGCCTTGGGGCTGCTGCAATGA
>VXBZ01001192.1:268706-283146 GCA_013399135.1 Heliornis fulica | reverse complement strand
AGCCTGTCCTCACAGGGGAGGTGCTCCAGCCCCTGATTATCTCTGTGGCATCCTCTGAACCCTCTCCAACAGCTCCACATTTCTCTTGAATTGGGGTCCCAGCTCTGGACACAGTACTCCAGATGGGACCTCCCGAGAGCAGAGCAGAGAGGGACACTCCCCTCCATGTCCCTGTTGGCCACCCCTCATTGGTACTTACCAATGTTGCTTGTAGTTGAAGAGAATTGAGTGAGACTTCAAATAATTTTTATTTTGCAGCATCGTTCTCTTCCCAAGCAGAATAGGTTTAGGAGGTGGAGACAACCACTTAGTCTGCCATTGCATGTTTCAAACCATCAGGAAGTTCTTTTTTGTTTCCTTTTCTCTTTACCTTTTGAGTTGCTTTTCCTTTGCTAGTGTTGGGAGTGAAATGTTCTCCTCTTTGTTGCAGAGTTCTAGGAACAAGCAGCTTCGCACCGAAAAGAGTTCTCATTAAACCCTCGTGGCCATCCTGCCTGAACACGCTTGCCATGGACCCGATGCCTGGCTTTGGTATGGATCGTACTGTCTGCCCGGCTTAGGATCTGGATTCACTGCCACATGCCCAGGAATGTGCAGGAATTGTTGTGCTGTTAACTGAGAAATCTCACGTGGCTAGAGGATGATGAAGTATGCCTCATTGCAGGTCCTTTAGCGGGGAGGCTTCTCAACACGGGTAGTGTCCGTAGCGTGCAGGTATCCAGCAGAGGAGCCTTTCCTGGCCCAAAGCTGGACTCTGTGGTACACACCAGCTGCACTGGTTTTATTAATGTGAAAAGGAAATGTTTGGTGTTTTTATGAATGAAATGTGACGGATTGTTTTGGTTTTATGTGAAGATGGCACTTAAGCAATGTGTTTTTTATGGAATTAACTTTCTTACACGTTTGTGCTGTTTTTGACAGTTGTCAATAAAACAGTTCTTGGATAAGCCTGGCATGTGTCCTAGGGAGCGGGTTTCATCTGTACAGTGTGTGCTGGAAGGACACAACTCACAGAGTGCTCATTTTATTAACAGCTGTGGAGATGAAAGTTTTGAAGGCTGCCCTGGCACAGCATTTTGCTACAAATTCTGTTTCCTAGCTTTAATATTTCTTAGGCAGAGTATCTGCCCCAGAGAGTGCCCTTCTCATCTGCTGCGGGGGGTGAGGTCACAGCTTAGCACCTAAAATAACTGGGCAAAACAGGCAGAGGCGTTGGATGGAGGACCGAAGGCAGCAGCATGCGTGTGCCTTGCGGAGAGCTACCCAGGCTGAGGGAGATGGTGGGGAGGGCAGTCAGTGCTCCGGTTTACACCACTAGGGTTTTTGCAAATGTGTCTCTCTGCTCCTGGGGAGGCAGGAGATGCAATGCAAGGTGAGTTTATTGTACTTAACTGACTTTTAAAGGTGCAAAGACGAGATTGCCTTGGGCTGTCATCTGCATCCATGGCAGCGTGCATGGGGCGGCACACAGAGCGGCTGCTGTGAGACTGCTTGTCCTGACAGATTTGGAATGAGGACTGTGTGTTTCAGGCGCTGCTGTGCCAAATTCGTGTCCCTTTGTTTCTGCTAAGCCTTGGGGCTGCTGCAATGAATAGCTGTAGAGGTGTTTTTTCATAATGCACTGGCTGGGGGGGGGGTGCAGTAGGGGGGTGATGTGGGGCTGCACGAGCCAGGATTCATCCTCCTTCCTGCTCAGTGCACTGGAGTGTAGCTGAAAGAAAAACGCTTTTGCTCCAAGCTCGGACGGTGGTGTAAGAGTTTTCAGTTGCGTTTGTGATGCTAGCAGATAATGGTCAGAAATTTGGGCATCACTCTTTACTATTGGAGGTGTGAAGTCATTTGCCAGAGGGGTTGTGTGGCCAGACAGGCGTCTTTTTCCTCTGTCTTTTTACTTTGAGCATCATTTGGAGCAACGTAGCTCAAGATGAGGATACACTGTAAAGAAACAGGCAGTCTCTTTGCTGCGGGGATGTTTCACAGAGCCTCTATGCTGAGGTTGTTCTCAAGCCTGTGGTCTGTCCCGGGCACTTGTTCTCTGCTTCCAAGCTCCATCCTTCGCTGCCTGTGAATGGTCTCCTGTAAATGTTGTGGCTGTTTCTTACAAAAGGGGACGGGCCTTTCCAAGCAGACGAGGGTACCTTCTTGTTTTACGCGCTTGAAAGGGAGAGAGCAGCCGAATTGTCCCCCATCTTTTGGGACTTGGCAGAGGGCTGCGTGTTTTGAGTGCGTTTGGCAGAGTTTTGGTGTTCTGACTCAGCAAATGGCAACAAAGGGAGGATGGTGAAGCCTTCCTTTATTCCATAATCCTGTTTGCTTTTCTGGAAACTGGCTATAGCCTCAGAATCACTGACTCAATTTTTGGATCCTATTCTCATGACAAAGCGGCTGTCTGGTTTAAAACAAGCCCATTATAAAAAGGGTGCCTCAGATCCTGGCTGTTCGTAACAGCTTCTGACATTCCTCCAGCACTGGGGAGCTTGGCTGGAACGGAAAATGTCCAGGGCTGGAACCAAGGTAGGTTTATTTGCAGACTAGTCATGATTGTGACTAGGAATACAGAACTTATCAGGGATAAGTGGTGGAGAAACTTTGGTTTCTTTGTTCTCCTGACAGCTTTCCCCCCTCTTTCAGTCTGCTGGCAAGAGGAGATGCTTGAAATCCCTCCTCAAACGGAGGGAAGCCAGAGCTGAGCCCTCCCTAGTCTTTTCCCAGATCATGGCTGTTTCCTTTAGGTGTGGCTCTGCGAGAGGATGGACTCGGGCACAGTGACTGGTGAGGGGATATTTTAAAGTCCACTGGGACCTGATGCCTCATAGATTGACGGTGGATGGATGTGATGAGGTGCATTTGCAGAGCAGAGTCTTGTGGAAGGCTTCCTTGGGAGGACCTGAGTCCCTGCACCGGTGGCAGACACCTTCTGTGGCGAAGCAAAGGTTGTGCTGCGTCGGAAAGACACCAAACGATGACCGCAATAAATAGCATTCCTCAAACAGTCTTGTGACTTGATGCAGTCAGCAGAGATGAGTTTAAACTGGTGGAGAGGTAGATTGGAAAACTCTACTTCAGCTTGAGGGATGTGCATCAGATGGGGACCCAGCTCTAACACTGCGTTCTTCAGTGCAGTGATTAGTGAAGCTAAGATGGTGGGTCGTGTGGATCTTGTGGCAGGGTTGGGGCTGAGCTGGGTTATACAGCTGGGAAAGGAGGGCCAGAACTTCAGGCTAGTGGCCAGTTTCTCCTGTGAAATGTCACACAGTTTGTAAGAGGCTGTGGACAGGTGTTTTAGTCCTGCTTTTGTGTTATGTTCCTTTTAACTGCAGAGACGGTAAGCCCGGGGGGCAGAGGGCTCAAGATCAGAGTGGTTTTGTAGGTGCTGGCTGATGCTTGTGGGAGATCTGGGTTTGGTCTCTGCTTCTCTGCAGCTTCTGTCTGTAAGCTTGGCTTGGCTGTTTCTGAGCAGTCTTTGGAACCTGAACGTGCTGTGTCCCTGTGGCTGTAAGGTTGGATGGGGATGATTTGTGTATACCTGTGCTGGGGAAATGTAACTGATGCGTGTTTGAGTGTCCTGCCTGATTGAAGAGACTGAAACACGTATTGCCTTTAACTCTGCTGAAAGACGTGTCCCCCGGGAGTGTGCTGCAGGGAGTTAGTTGGTGTTGTGCTGCCATGGGGCAGCAAAATGGCTGAGAGGAGTTAAGTCAGTGGGAGAACACAGATCACATCTTTTCTCTGTGCCGTGCTCTTCCCTGGAGGGTTCCAGGGAGAAGAGAAGGATGAGAGAGAGAATTAAAGGCATTTCCTGCCACTTAAGCAAGCAGACTGCCCAGGAAAGGAATCGCTGTTCCCCTTGCTTGGAAAACACTGGGCACGGCGGGTTGTCACTTCCAGCTGTTGCGTACAAGTTGCCTTCTGGCAGAGTTGCTGTTGGAAATAAATGTGATAACCGCTATGAGGGGGCCAAGGGAGTCAGAGTTTTATGGTCCCATAAAGAAAACCTGCTGGGGTGAACCTGTTCTCTGCCAGGTAAGCCCCAAAACAGCAAAGTTTGAGCTGTGGGCAGTTAGCTGGTGAGTGCTTTGAGCAGAGCAACGTGATGGCTTTCATCTGTTGTGGAGTAAGACGTGACTCAAAAGAACCAGTGAATCCAGAGTTGATGTCTGTAATTCACCTGTCCTTATCCTGGCTCGGTTTGTGCCTGAATCATTGGTGGAAAGCTGAGAAGCACCAAGTGCAAGGATCAGATGAACAGAGGGTGTGTGCAGAGGGCTGTGGTGGAGAAGGGGTGGGCAGGAGCCCACTCTGGTTTTCCTAAAAATGGTCTAAGAATAAGGCAAGGAAGGCCACGGCCGTACCCTGGCTGTGCTCTGAGATTTCTTGGGCTTCACAGGGAAAATGCTCTCTGAGGAACTTCAGCTTTGCCAAATCCAAGTTCAGTTGTGCTAGGCTGGGTGGGGAAGGAGCACCAGATGAGCTTTTGTTTTTTTCTGTTAGAAAATGAAAGACTGGCTTAGCCAGCTTTGCACTCAGTTGCTGTGACAGGGCATAGCGAGAGGAGCTGGTTCTGCCTGCTGCCAGCCGTGAAATCGAAGCTGCTCACACAGAACCAGGACCAGCAGTTGCAGAGACCTGGTCCTTTCCCGTTGCTGCCTGCACAGAGACCAGACCTGTTGTCCTGCAGATGTTGGGTGGACTTCATCAGCTGCGCTGGACACTTTCTGTGCAGACAGGAGTGGGACTGTACATCGGAAGGGTCTGCGGAGCTCTGGGAGTGAGCCTGAAGAGGAGGAGAGCTCATGAGCCAAGCGACAACGAAGAGACACAACCCTGCGTACCGCCCTGAGCGGGTGTGTCAGGGTGCTGTGGCTCCCAAGGCCTGACCGGTGTGTTTAACCAGACTCTTTGGGAGTGTCAGGGATTTTGAGTACATGCCTTTTACAACCTTTGTTCGCTTGCTGGGAAGACGGTAGCGATCTCCCAACCCGCTGTTGTGCTGAGGGTGGGAAGAACTTGCTCGTGAGGGAGAGACTCAGGGACAGGTTGCTTTGTATGTGCCTGCTTCGTAATGGGAGACCGGTCCCTTGTAAGTAAGGGGAGGATGTGAGGGAAATAACATGACCCTAGTAAAGGTCTGCTAACAGGCCACAAGGCCAAGGGCGTAAATCCTCCACCAGGATTAATCCAACTCCCTGTATGCCTGGTCAGGTTGGTGGGACACACTGACCCACCAGTTCTGGGAAAACTGTGGCTAATTCATTTTTTTAACACAAAAAGCATGAACAAAGTTAGTAAGCGGGTTGTACTAGATCTGAATCTGTCTCCTGGGTTGAAGCTGTGACAATGAACAGTATTTTTAATAGCAGTGACCTTTGATTAATACCGCTGGCCAAAGCACTGTAGATGAAATACAGCCAGCTAGGAGCAGGAGGTGACTCTGTGTCTTGGCACTGAAGCTGTGGAAAAAACAGGGAGAAAAAAGGATGAGAAAGAGTTCTGCATATTAAAACAGATGTTAGAAACGCTGTGGCCAGAAAGTTTCACTCAGGGAATTGGCTGAGGCAATCTCAGGTGCTACCAAATAATGTGGCAGCATGGATGGGGCTGATGCCATACTGAGAGGCTGAAAAAGGTGAGATGCTATCTTGAGTGGACACTGCATTGGATCAGCTGACTTGTGCATCAATGCAAGGCTCTCAAAGACACTGGAGTAAGAAATCAAACTCCTGTTAAGGTGGGCTGGTGATTTGGTACAGCCGAAAGGGATCTGCTGAGAAGGATTCACATCATATGAATGTCATTCTGGCATGATCTGACTTTGCAGTACCATAAGCAAGCAAGGGATATAGTCAAAATAGATGTGATGGTTTGGGGAACCCTTAGTGCAAAGAGCAGCTCTTGATGAATTGTCACCTGGAGGATCTAAAAATGGGGCTGTCTGGGTCTCTAGGGCTGGGCGATATTTCCTTGAAGGGCTCTGAGGAAAGCACACATCTCATCTACAGCCTGGGCTGTAGAGCAGCTCTTGGGAAGGAAACATGGTGTTTGAGCAGGAATTTGTCAGCCGTTGCTAACTTGCAGCAACCAAAGCAGAAGAAACCAAGTGCAGATACAATCCTGGGGTGTCCCAGTAACTGGGCTGTCTGCTGTGTATGTCGCATGCACCTTTAGTTTCTCTTGGCACCGGTAAAGCTCACTTAACATCTGGGTTTGGGCATTGACTTTTGAGAAAGCAAACTGTGGACTGTTGGGAGCACGGAGAATGATTGCAGGACTGGAAGATGTGACCCAGGAGGAAAGAGACCTCGCCACCTCCTTCCCAGTAGAGCTCTGTCTGCAAATGCTCGGTAAGCCTTCACGCATGAAATGCTACTCTGTAAGGTCCATTGACTCCTTGTGGCTTCCTTGGCCATATCTCTGGATCTAGAGAAGGTGGGAAGGAAATGTTCTCACAGTGTTTTGCTGCCAAGAGGACAGGGATTCACTCAGGGAGCTTTGGGTTAGATTGGTACAGAACTGTATGTCAGGCAGGGCAAGGAGTGGGAAGGGGCTGGAGCTGTCAGGGCCAGACTGGTGAGCCGGTTGCCAGGATTAGTTGGGATGCAGTTGTTTCCACTCAGTGGTTGGACTTGATAACTTTTTGACACCTTGAGGGCTCTATCTGTAAAGGTTTCACTCCATGGCATGGCTGGAATATGGATGCAGGCATGTGTGCATGCTGGGTGTTGGGGAACCTCACAGCTTTCCTTCCTCTGCTTGTGTTTCAGGTCACCTTCTACGAGGACAAGAACTTCCTAGGCCGTTGGTACGAGTGTGACAGCGACTGTCCTGATTTTCACACCTACCTGAGCCGCTGCAACTCCATCCGGGTGGATGGGGGCACCTGGGTGGCCTATGAGAGACCAAACTTCTCTGGGAACATGTATGTTCTGACGCATGGCGAGTATCCGGACTACCACCACTGGATGGGCCTCAACGACCGCCTCGGCTCCTGCAAAGCCGTTCAGATAGTAAGTGTGACCTCTTCCCAAGACACATCTATTGCTAAAGGGTCTGGGTGTGCTTGTCGGCAGCCCTCTCCTCTTCCCAGCGACCCCGGGAGCTCTGGTAGAGTGGATGGCGATAGTGGGTTTGCTCCTGGGAACAGCAAGGTGTTTGGTGAGTGGAGAAATGTCTTCTGCTCATGATTGCACTGGGGGTAGTTTTATCTGTGTGTTCCTCCAGGGACTTTGGGGTCCAGACAGATCACTCTGAGGTTTGCCTCTTGCCTCCCCCCGGCTCTGCTGCCGGCAGGTTGGGCTCTCACAGCAGGTGTGAGCCTTGTAGCCCACCCAGAACACATCAGGAGTGGTTTGTTTCTATCTCTAGCAAACCATGTCTCCCTTCTGGCATGGGGAACTGAACCTAGGTATGACCAGGTCCCTTTGGGCAGCACAGACATGAGGGGAGCAACCCCCAGAGCAGGCCTGGGGTGGCTCAGGGGCAGCATGACTGACACTTGACACTGTTCTCGGGCGTGCATGGAGCAGGCCAGTGTCTCCAGGCTGTAGGAGATGACAGGGCAGTGCCCACCTCTGTGCTGCAGTGCGGGAGCTGTTCACATCCCCTCTTGCCTGATGCTGGGGAGATGTTTTTGCAGCCCCTGGCAGTGCCCATCCCTCTGCCGGTGGGAGACAGAATAAATGGTGACATTGAGCAGTGTTCATATCCTGCGGAAGCGCTGGGAAGAAGGGGAGAAAGGGACAGAGGGAACCATCCCTATGGGGAGAAGCACCCTTTAAACCTGGCAGGGGTGGGAGTGGGGATGTCTGGGGTTGAGATGCTGCCATGCCCTTGCCAGCAGTGGGGCAGATGTTGGCGAGGATCTCTGCGTCGCTGACTTGAGTGGGAAACCAGCTGTGGTTTCTGGTTGTGTGGAGCAGGTCTCACAGCTGCCAATGGGTTTTGCTTTTATCTGTGGAGGTGTAATGCCTGAAGGTCTGCCTGGAGTCCCATCCTGCGCTTGGGGAGGTGGCGTGGGGTTTCACTGCTTGCAGGTGTTAAGTCAGAATGTCCCAGAGAAGCGACAACGCACAGATCTGAGAGACTCCACCTGCCGAGCTGGGCTTGGGACTGGTGACGATGGGAGCAGACTCAGGGAGGAGGGGGAAGATGGTGTCCAGGCAGCTGCAGATTAAAACTGCCGCAGTGCCTTCAGGCAACGCGGTGCTTCAAATCACAGTGGAAAACACGCGTGCTGCGTCCGCCTGTAACACATCCCAGTTGGGGTCACCAGCTCATTAAACTCCTCATTGCCTGGAGGAGTGGGGAGTGGGAGGGGGTCCGTCTCCTCCTGCCGCACGCGCGGTGTGGCTGAAGGGCTTGAGCCAGCAGCGGGACGGGCAGGGCGGCCTCATCCCTCCCTCCACCCAGCACTTGGCTTCATCCCTCCCTGCGCCCTTCCTCCTGCTGGAGCCAGGGCTGCGGCAGAGTGTTGTTCTCCACCCCGCCTCAGCGCTTTTGTGTCTGCTTTATGTATGATGCTTGGCCAAGAGTTTCCCTGGCTGCCTCCCTGCTGAGACTTTGGGCTGACATGAGCTTCTTCAGCCCCGTCTGGGTTTGTTGGGGTAGTGGTTTATACTGTACTGGAGCCTGACGGTGCTTCAGCTCTGCTCCCGTTGGAGCTGGGGGGCGCACTGATGCCTCCTTCCAGCCCTCTGCCATTTTCTCTCTCCCCTTTTTCTAGCCGAGTGGAGGCCGTGGCCACATCCAGGTGTTTGAGAAAGGAGACTTTGGCGGGCAGATGTTCGAAGCCACTGAAGACTGCCCTTCTGTCATGGAGGAGTGGCACATGCGTGAGGTCCATGCCTGCAGAGTGCTGGAGGGCGTCTGGGTTTTCTATGAGCATCCCAACTACCGGGGCAGGCAGTACCTGCTGTCCAAGGGGGAGTACCGCAAACCTGTGGAGTGGGGAGCGGCGAGCCCCGCCGTCCAGTCCTTCCGCAGCATTGCCGAGTGAGGCAGCCCGTTGACTGGGATGCCAGAGGCCGTCAATAAACCAACTTGAGTCGCTCAGCTCAGCCTGTCCTGCTTATTCCTGGGGTCTGTGTGTGAGGTCTCATGCCCTGGCAGAGCTGGTGTGGGGCTGAGCCTCCCCTAAGCGAAACACCCCCTTGGATTGCCTCCAAGCTGGTCCCATCCCCACCTGGAAAAGCCACTCCAAAGCCGAAGCTCCTTCTCCAGCATTTGGCTGGTGCGGTGGAGCAGTAGAACCACTGTCCCTTGAGACCCTCCTTTTGTCTGCTGCCTGTGGGTTGCTTGGTCTGTTGTGACCTACAAAGTCTCCCCTTGCTGCATTGCTGCTCTGTGGTGGCTTCAGAGAAGGGACGAGGTTTGTGTCTGTGCAGCACCAAGACCTCCGGAGTGAGCTGGGGCAGGGGCCAGATGTCCCATGGCTGGAGGTACATGTCCCACTCATGGTATGTCCAGTAAGGAGCCAGGAGGGCGGAGGCTGGGATGCCAGGGACATGGCTGCCATCTCTAGGGGGGTGCTGGGGATCGTTGTGTTGGGAGCAAGATGCCTCTTGTAGGTGTGAGATGCTAGGTCCAGCTGCTTGAGGCCAGACCAAGCCCCATGGCAGGGTGTGCTGTTGGGCGGCTGGGCATGGGCAGTGGTGGAGAGAGCCTCTGAGAGCTTCCCAGGGCTGCCACCCAATGACCTTGAAGGGCAGGAAGGGATTGACCCCTCGGCATCGGAGGCGTGCATGGAGCCGGGGAGGCTATCAGGCTCCCAGTCAGCCCAGTTTGCTGCCAGCTGGAGCACTCTGTTTCGGCCAGTGCCAGTAGATGTCAGGCTGGGTCCATGCTGGAGTAACTGATGTCCGCTGTGCAGGTGACCCTCTTCCCGGGCACCCTGGGGACCCCCACTATGTATGTTTGCATACAGCGCAGGGGGGCCTTGGGATAGTGACGCAGGCTGTGGAAGCGGAGCCCTTCCAGCCACGCTCCCCAGGCTCCTCCCAGTTGATGTATGAGGTTATTACGGAGCGGGGAGGGGGGTTAAGTGATGCTTGTCAAGCTGCGGTGCTGCGACATCCCCCTGGGCAGGGGCTGCCAAGAGGAGCAGCTCTGGCTCCCTGGGCTTCCCCTAGCACAAAGGTGGGCTGAAGGCTTTTGCCTTCCTCCCTCTCCTCCTGTTGTGACCTTGCAGTTGAAGCCCCCACCACCTTAGCCCCCTGCCCCATTTCAGTGTGTTGCTGCAGAGGACGACACACCTCGTCATCCAGCCTCTGTCCCCCCATGCCTCTCTCCTCCATCGCGGGTTGGTGGGATGCAGGACGCACTCGGTTCAGCATTACAGGTGTCTGTTGGTGCAGTTTTCCCCAAAATATTTCCCCAGCTCCTCTTTTTCACCAGCTCCAAGTGTGTTTGAGGGCTGATGGCTCCTGAGTCTGCAAGAAACCAGCTCGAACGTGGCCTGGCCTAGTTTTATTTTTTGGGAAGCCTGTTGCCATCCCCATTTTGGAAGGGAAAACCTGCAGGTAGGTGTGCTCTCCCAGGGACTGCCTGCCTGGACAGCTTCCTTCCCCAGCCTACATACCCTGCGGTGGGATTTCTCCCATACAGCCCCCGTACATCCACACTGTGGCATCGGAGGAACCGGAGCCAGCTCTGGTTTACCCTTACGGTAACATTTCCTACCTGTGTCCTTCCCTTACAGCGCTCCATCTACCCACCAACACAAAAATGCAGTTATCCCAACTCTTCCTCCTCTTCCTCCTCTGCTGCCCAGCTAGTGCCCTCTGGTGAATTTTCCATTGTGCCTCGAATGTTGGCAACCACCGCAGGTAGTGATAAAATACGCCAGTTGGGTTGTAGGTTTGGGGTGGGTTTGTATTAATATTTTTTTTAAGTTATGCTTCTAGATGACTTTTTCCATCAGGGGCTCCCCTTGTCGCGCCCGCACACTGAGCCGAGCAGAGCGCGTACGGACATGAGCGGCGTTGGGAGCGAGTGGGGAGCGCCGGCGTTCGGAAGCCAGCCTGCCGATGTCGATTCTGGCTTGACAGCTAATTTCCATTTCTCAGTGTCAGGGGGCTCTGCTCCTGTAATTGGCATGCAGATTGGGTCCGATGGACCCTATGGGCCCGTTAGGCACCAGGAAGGACTCTGCTCGTTAGAATAAGCCAACCCCAGGCTGATGGATGGGGCGTAAGGAGGTCATTGCGAGAGAGAATATACAGCTGCCCGCGCGCGCTTACGAGATGCCGCATTTCGTGCCCTCCCCCCCACCTCACCTCCCCATTCCTACTTTCTTTATCCGGCAAACTCTAATCTATCATGTTTCATTGAGACAAATCCCTCTCCATTCCTCTCTCCTCTTTCCTTTTTCCCTTTAAGGGAAATATGATGGAAGCTGCTCCTGGATTTAATAAGAAGATGGTGCAGCGTAGCAGGAATTAAAAGCGGTGCCATGCTTCATTAACAGCTGGGGACCGCACCGAGCTGGCCCAGATGTTAATTATGCTTTGGGAATTAATTGGTAGGAGGCATTCCTCTCCTCTATCACCTGTAATCCGATGGGTGCGCAAGGACTTCCCTTCCTTCCTTCCTCGGTCTGTCCAGCACTGGCCATGACTTGGGGTGTGGTCCAGGCTGGCTTTGCGATCTCCAAGCCCCCTTTGTGAGGAGACCCCCTCCTGCCTTCTCCCATTCTCTGCCCCGTGCTGCCATCCTCTGAACTCTTTCTCCAGCAACTGCGGGAAAAAACAGGCCCAGACGGGCCTGGGGAGGGTGGGATGTGGCCCTGCTTTGAAGGGTGGGGAGGAACATCCCTCTCGAAGCTTGCTGTCTCCAGAACACCCTATACAAGACCTGGGGGGATGTGACTTCGTCTCCTTCCCCGCCCTGATCCATCTTCACTGGTCTGTCCCTTTCTTCCAGTTCTGGGTGCAGACCTGCATTGCTCTGTCTGTCCCTCCCGCACCTCTCTACTGCTGCAACCCCCTCCAGTTCTCAGAGGAAACTGGTCTCCAGTTTCTTCCCTCCTCTTTTCCACCTTGGATTCAACCTGATGAAATGCAAAAGCTGCTAAAAAGCTGGGTGGGGGAGGGTATTTTTTGCCAGAGGACAGAAATTATATGCTTGGAAATGAAGAATATTCCTCTGAATGCTGTCAATTTGTTCCTTTTCTGAGCTGCCTGGTGGCAGCCCAGCGTGGGGCATGGTTATCTCTGTGCCGAAGCATCGCATCTTGGGGTTTTTGCCTGGGCGGAGAGAGACTGATGCGTGGCCCTGGTGGGATACTCGCGCTCAGATTTGTTCCTGTCCCCACATCATGCCCCATAATTGCTCCTAGGTGTACGAGTGCGCTGACACTGTAGCTACAGCAGGGATGTGTCCGTAACCCTCGCCATGGTGGGTGTGGCAAGACGAGTCTGTGGTTTGTGTTTGCCCTCTTCCAGCCGTGGTGCCCACCATGGTCCTTGGGGTTGTGTGGGTCTTCTCTTTCCTTTGGTGATGGTCTTTGCTCCTGAGCCACCAGCCCCTTTCCTCCACCATCAAAGGCCGCTGGTGTCACTTCAGTGGAACATCTCGTTGCCATTTCATTCCTTGGGGCCTTTCTTGCTGGAGCCAAAGGTCCTGTAGGTTCAGCCACTGCTGTAGACCATACCTGGGTGGTCTCTGGAGGTCCTGGCTGGTGGTTATGGCACGTGCTTTGGTTTTGCCAATGAAGCCCTTCCAAACACCCCCTTTTCCTCGCCTTTGTGTGTGAACCACCCAACGCATCCCCTGTTGATGCCAGCTCAAACACAAAGGTTGCCCAGAGCAAAGACTTTCAGGGGGAGATGGTCCAGACCGTCTCTGTCCGTCCAAGCTTGAGCTCAGGACAAGCCCAGCCCAGCTCAGGGTGCACAGAGCGTCTGCCCTGGAGATCTTTCTGGCATCACTCGCATCCTCTTGGCAAGATGTGCAATGTCATCGGTGAGAGCTACCACTCAGATGGGGGGGATCACTGCTGCAGGGAGGTGTTGCCCCCCCAAGCTGGGGCTCTGCGGCTCCCCTGAAGATCCAGAGGGAGAAGAATAGGAGGAGGCGCTGCCGGGGAATGAGCCTTCCCGTTGCCAGTCCCCAGCAGAGGGCAGTCGAAGCAAGTGGAAGAGACAAGACCGCGGCAGCGAAGTGCAGAGATGTGGAGCAGTTTCCAAGCCCCAGCGACCTTCGGAGCGATGTACAGGAGGAGCAGAGTTCGGGGGGGATGGGGGCGGCGGGCTTGGAAAAGAGGTCCGAGGAAAACAGAGCAATCCAAGTGTGTTCTGGTGGAAGTGAAGAAAGCCTTTCAGAGGTCCAAAATGAAGAGCTTTGAGTTCGGATGGAGAAAGAAGGGGAGGTGTTGAACCTTTTTGTGGAAGTTTTCTGGAATTTTAGGCCAGTTTTAGGCTGAACATCCCTGGAGAAGGGTGCCAGTAGGAGAGGCTCTGATCACTCCCCGCACCAACTACATCTTGCCTGGTCAATCCGTGCCACTGATACGAGCTCAGTTTCTGGGTCACTGGATGCTCTTGGCCTCCTGAAGAACAAATTCCACCATAATCACATGGACCTGGAGTCTTTGGGTGTCGACCTCCACGCTGACCAGAGGCATGCCACTCTCAGGATCCCATCCTGCCCTGGAAAGGGCAAATCCCGGTGGCCTCTGGGGTGACGGGGAAGCAGCAGAGAAGAGGTGGGCTGAGCATCCCTTCCACCTTCCTGCTGCTGGGCCATCTTGGGGGAAGAGGCTTTGCTCCTGCCTGGCTTGGTGGGTATTCACGTCTTGCTTGCAGAAGCCCCACAGGACAAGGTTTTATATTTTGGCAATATCTCCACCTAGATGCACAGACAAGACCTGGTCTTTTTTTATTTGGAGGTTGGGAGGGAGGGGGGATATGCAATTATTTCAAAAGGAAGGGTAAAATCCATGTGGCAGGGAGCTGTGAGTGCTGGGGAGCAGAACCCTGCCTGTATGCGGGGTGCTCAGGAGGGCCAGACACCCCAGCAAGGAGCTGGGTAGGTTATTTGGGGAGACACCCCCCCCACACACCGTGATGCTGCTGCAGTGCAGGNGGGGGAAAATCCTTGGAGTGGCTGGGATAGGCCTTTTGTTGAGGTGCTGCAGCTTGCAGAGGGCACGACAGGCAAGGAAGGAAGGGGCTCCGCCACCTTTGCTCTGCAGCTCCCCCCAAACCCGCTTCATTAAACCCCTCCACGCTGAGCCCAGTGTAGGCGCAATCTCCCCATCTCAGCTTTATCTCCCCATCGGCTTCCTCTCCAGCCACGCTTCCAGATGCTCTTTATCTCCTCTCACCTTCCCCAGAAACCCGGCACGTGTCTTCCGCTCCCCAGGCTTACAGGCAGAGACTCTCTACCTGTGAAGTCCCCCCTCCCGCCAACGCCCCCCCCTCTTGGCTCTTATCTGCCGCCGGGA
>VXBZ01001192.1:241695-263935 GCA_013399135.1 Heliornis fulica | reverse complement strand
TAAAACCATGGGAGGAAAAATGCCAAGAGATTGAGAAAGAAAAGGGAAAACCCTTTTTATTTGCTGTTTCATTAGGATGAATCTGATTTTATAGTCTCTAAAAGAGGCTGAAATATAATCTCCTTTTGTGTAATGCGTGCGTTAGGAAAACGTGTCATCAGCAATTCCTCCGTACGGCACCGCAACGCTCCGAAAATTAGCAGGGATGTTCGAGGCGAGCCACAAAGAAAAAAACAAACAGAAGACTCACATTTCAAGCCCAAGCTGTCGTTTAAGAACGTGTTCAAGTTTTTATTAACCTTCTTGACTGCCTCTGCCAGTTCCTCCTCGCTGCGGCAGAAGAGCCCTGAGTTTCAAATGGAAGACAAAGCCCCCGGGGGAGAGGTTTGAAATGCTGCTCTCCCGGCACACCAAGCCCAGGCAGCATCTCCAAAGTCTTCCAGGGCGGATGGTTTTTGCGCTTCGTGCTGTACGTGGGCATGGGGAGAAAAGCAGGTGGGCAGAGGACGGGGTGGCGAACAAAGAGGAGCTCAGGGCCACCAAGATGAAAGGAGTGGAACACCTTCCCTATGAGGAAAGGCTGAGGAGGAGACTGAGAGGTGACCTCATTAATTTTTATAAATATGCAAAGGGTGAGTGTCAGGATGGAGCCAGGCTCTTCTCAGTGATGGCCAGTGATAGGACATAGGGCAATGGGTCCAAGCTGGAACATAGGAGGTTCCATGTGAATGTAAGGAGAAGCTCTTTCCCTGTGAGAGTGACAGATTACTGGACCAGGCTTCCCAGAGAGGTTGTGGAGTCTCCTCCTCTGGAGACATTCAAGTCCAATCTGGACACGTTCCTGTGTGGTTTAATCTAGGTGATCCTGGTCAGCCTGGCAGGTTGGACTAGGTCTCCTATCGAGATCCCTTCCAACTCATAATGTTCTGGGATTCTGTTACTCTGTGACCCATCCAAGCCAACAACCAAAATGTGGCCAAAGATAGGTTGGTTGTCCTTACTTCAGCATGTATTCATGATTTTTCAAGGATATTTGAGGCTCTACGGCACATTAACACCAGTTTGCATCCTTTTTATAAGGGCAAATGTCCACTTCATGGGTGTCTACACCTTTGAAGGACATCTCTCCAAAACCTTGGGGGTTTGAACAGTGCTAATCAGTGCCCACCACTCCTGTGTCCACCTCATGTATGTTGTTTTTGGGGTATTGCTGAAGGACACATGTCCGGTTATTAACTCGATATTGCCATCTCCTCATGATGTTGAAGTTTGGCTAGAGTTATTAAGCAAATCTTTAATTAAAATTGTGATTAATCAAGAAAGCAAGTGCTCAGTCTCATCTGAAGTTGCTGCAGAAGACTCTGGGGTGCCAAGATGAAGGTTGCCTTCTTTATTCCCACCTTCAAAATAGAGACACTGGACTGGTTGGCAGCTGGTTCAGGTATGAGCGGATATTGATACTGGAAGAAATGGGGCTGAACTGGGAGAAACTTAAGCTGGCTGCCAGTAACCGGTTTCCAAACACAGAGTGAGGTGGCAGTGGAGAAGTCCCTCTACCATGGCATCCCACAGACTGAGCCCTCCCTGGAGAGCAGCTTAGCTTTATGCTGAGATCTGTGAGTGAAGAAGAGGATTAAATGCCAGCATTCTGCGCTCTGATAAAAATCTCCCCTTTCTCCTTCCCACCCTTTTCTTCCACAAAAATATTTATTTCACGTGCTTTTTTCTCTAATTGTCTTTCGCTGTGGCTTCTTGTCGTGGATTATATTTTAAAGCAAGGCTTGATTTAGTTAATTGATGGAGAGCTTTGCCTGTGAGGATTCCATAATCCTTGCTATTTTATCTCTGCAATAATTGCTGTGTTTGTGATTATTTCAAAGGACTAAGAAAAAGCAGACAACAAGAAAACAAGCTCATCCAGTCCTATTTTGCAGCTTCTCCAGGCACCTGGGTGGGCTCCTCCTCTGCAAGATGTTCTTTGTGTATGGGCTTAGGGAAGATGACCAGGCAATGCGTGGAATGGTATGCTGGGGAAGGGTGAGGAGCTGGGTGACACGGGGCAGGCTGAGTTCTGCCATGAAGATCACTTATGGCCTTGGTGGTGTGGTGACACCAAGGTCTGAAGGCCATCCTTCTGGAGGAGAATGGAGAACAACCACCAAGGAGACACTGGGGTCTTGCAGGAGTTATGTATGGCCACGCTTGACCAAGGATGGTGCATCAGGGTGAAGGGCAGTGGGAGAGGAGCACCACTTTGCACTGCCTTACTGACGGGATTGATGTCACAAAATCGCATGTCTGTGCAAGCAGGGCAAAGGATCTCTACTATTTCTGGACAGAAAGGGAAAGGGCTTATTCCTGCCCAGGCCAGGGCAAGTGTGGTGATGCTGCTGAGAAGCTGCTCTTTTGGTAAAACACCTTTGGACTCTCACAAACCAAGCAGGTTTAAGCCAGGAGTCTAGTGGGTTGTCACCAATAGCAGCAATGTTTTCATGTCCAGCCGTGGGGTCCCCTCAGGAGTTGGGGCAGCAACAAGCCCCCAGTACGATTCCTGTTCTCCTGTCTTTGGGCCAGCTGTGAGCTCCTGTGGGCCTAGTTCTGATGGACATGATGATGGTGATGTACCTCAGGAAGACACTGGGTGCAAAGCCACGCTTGTGTTTGCAGTGGGATGTTGGCTCTGAGGCCATGTTGGGTTCCCATCCAAGGTGGGTTTGCCATTGTGTGTCAGATGTGAGACCACACCGGTGATCACCATGGGACATTGGGCATGAAGCCACATGGACTCATGTCATGTGATGTTGGTGCAAAGTCCCACCAGACTTCATGGTGAGAAGTCGGAGGTGAGGCCACTCTGGCACTTGCCATAGGACGTTGGATATGAATCCACATCGCCGTGGGACACCAGACGCATGAGCATGGCTGGTGCCGTTTGCCAGCTGGCCGCTGGAGGCTGCTGCTGGCTTTGCAGTCACAGGCAGCTGCCTGCAATCTCTGGGAGCTCTGCCCAAACTCGGCAGGCATGAGGGGCTGCGAGCCGGGGAGAGACCTCCCTTTTCTGTCCTCCGCAAGAAGGAAGGCAACAGGCTGGGGAGGGATCCGAGGGTGGGAGAGGGGTCCCGTCTGAAGGAGCAGGATGGGCTTCTGACTGATGAGTGCCCAAGTGATCCATGTCATTTCTCAGAATCAGCAGCTGCTAAAAAGGGAGTCACAGCCTTGATATTACTGACATACCCTATATAACACCAGGACCTTGGCTGCTCTAGCAGGTCTCCACTGCCTGAGCTGGCTCGCCTGGAAGCCTGACCCATCCACCCATAGGCTCAGGAGCTCCATTTAAGCCCAAATCGGGGGGATTTGGCTCTAGCCTGAGCCCAGCAGTAGGTGAGCTTGTTTCTGGACATGCCTATAGCCTCTCTCCTGGGTGGATCTTTTATATGGGGCTTCTTGCTGCCCCAGCTCCTGATAGGACCCCATGGCTGGACCTTGGATCTGGTCCATCCCGTCACTGTTGATGGGTCCTGCTGACAGTTCTTGGCTCTGAGGGGCTGTGCCATGTGGGGTGGGGGTGCTGCCTGTGCTGGGGTTACCCTCAGCTCCCAGCTCATCCCACCTAGCACAGCAGTGCTGCTGCTTTCTGCACAGTATTAAACATGATGTGATGGCAATATCTCTGTCGTAGGCATCTTGCTGCTGCAGAACATGGTTTCCCTTCAATTTAAGAAGTTTCCACTGCTTTGGATTTCATGGGTGAGGAAGATAACCTAGAAAGGGTGTGTTCCAAAAGCTACCAGACTTGAAGCTTGGGTGTGAAGCAAACTTTGTGTTGGACATTGAGACACCTGACTTATCCCATGGACACGGACTTGCTCATGTTTCCATGTCCCGGTTGCTTTTTGTGCATGCGTCATGAAAAAGTTGCTGCTTCTGGTGACATCCCACTAGACTCCTGCTTTAAACCTGCTTGATTTGTGAGAGGCCAAAGGTGTTTTACCAAAAATCTTTTGACTCCAGAGCAGGTTTTTTTTTGCCTAAGTCCTTAGAATAGATGAGAGAAGTCCTTAAATTAGGTGTCCTGTCTTGCACCAAAGTGCTTAAGTGCACAGAGTAAAAACAAGCTTTCAGCAGCTGTGGGTGGTGTTTCTCACCTTCTCCTAAGTGGTTTTTTTTTTTGATAGTCCTCTTGATTTCCCTGCATCATCTCAATGTAGCCTGTACCAGCTCCTTCAGGTGAGCATCATCACCTTGTCTGGATTGGATGTGCTAGGGGTGGGGGGGCAACACAGTGGGGATTTGGGGTCTGCAAGGCAGAACTGCAGGGATCGAGAGCTCAGGGCACAGGAGGGGGCCTTCATCAGTCTGAGTAGACTTGATTAGCTCCTGGCAATACTTATTGGGTCAGCCCCCTCCTGCTACAACTTCATATACATGTTAAATCCAGGGAAGGATTGTCTGCTGAAGTGATTGCAGGAACAGAGCTCAGCTTGATCGGCTCCCAGGCTGAAGTCCTATGTTTTTCCTAAACTCAGAAGGGCTGACCTGCTCAAGCCACCCCCAAGTTTAAGATCTGCCCGACACCTGGGCAGTTAATCAAAAAAATCAGCTGCTGTATCTGGAAGAAAGTAGTATCAGGCTTATCTTTGGGCCCTAATTATCACCCCATTGCCACCTCAACCAGTGAAAAGTAGTGTTAGCACCAGAGAAAAAGGTTGAGCCAATGGTTAGGCACAGATCTCACAGCTCTGCATGAGGTGGGACCAATAAATATGGCTCTAGCAAGGGAAGCTGGGCTTTGCCTGGTGTTCTGGGATGTTTCGGTCTGGAGTTTTATCAACTTGCTTTGAGAGTCAGCCTCAGAAGAGCAGGGTTTTGGGTACCAAAGTGTGGGTGCTGCAATGTGGAGGCTGAATTTAGAGAAAAGGAGATGTTTGTTTTATTCTAATTAGGGGGGGTGGTATTTGTGGAGAGAGAGGTGCCTGGAGGGTAAATCTATTGAGCAAGTGGGACAGCAGCTAAAAAGAAACCCGAGGGTCCAAGGCCGAACTCTCAGCCTAGGTTACAGCTAGGAGGGGTTGGGTGTTTCCTCTTCAGCTGCTCAACTAGCAGCTCCCACTTGACAGGCAGAGGTTTCCAAGGTCATGGATTCCAGTCCCTCTGATCAACTTCAGATGGGTCTCGGACAGATGTAGCCCACCACAGCCTGTCTCATGTCCCCTAGATGTAAACTCCTTTGCAATACCTATAGCAAGTATATGATGCCTTCAGGTCTCTATGCATTGAAGTTGGCCTCCTGAATTCCTGGCTTTAGTCCCAGAATAGATCCTGACTTGGAGGTTGCTGGGGAGGGGTTTTATCTTATTTTGGGGTTTGGTCTTTTTTTTTTTTTCCTCAGAGAGTTTTATATGCAAAGTGATGGATGCAATTGACTCACTGCCTTTAGGCATCTGGATAATAGATCAGAGAGATGGAGAACACAGAAGGCTGTGAGTGTAGAGAGATGTGGTTGGTTAAGGTGAGACATTCCCAGAGGTCGGGGAGTCTGGAGTCCCTTCCAGTACAAGGGGCATTGGGTGACTAGTAAGGAAAGAGGTTCAAGGTGGGCAGGACATGTTTCTTGGCTGTTGTGGATGAACTCCTGAGCTCCCTTTGTAAGCTGCCATCCTGTTTGACCCAAATGCTGGGGCTGGATGGCCCCTGCTTGGGAGTTTTGAGTGTCCCAGAGCTGCAAATACCTTTTGTCTTGGAACATAAAGGGGCAAAAATTCAGTGCATTCCCTGGTAGAGCCTTGCAATGCTAACCCAGTCTCTGACCCTACTCTTTGTATGCAAAACTTGGTGGGGAGAGTCCCTAACGTTCGTGATGCTTCATCTTCCTGGGGTTTGCAACTGGCACTTATGGGCGAGAGCCTCAAGCGCTTGGGTGACTGGTTACAGACTGCTTCCATCCCCCAGCGTGTTCCTCCCTCTTGGGTAAGCAGCTGGGGCAATCCACCAACGATGGAGACAGGAGCGCTATGGTTTAGAGGTGGTGACACTGGGAAGGACAGTTTCCTTCCTTTCTTCCACAGAGCCACGGATCACCTTCTGCTTTCCCATGTGCTGGGGAAGGAGCGAAGCAGGGAGCAGAGTCTCAATGAAGACCTCGCTGTTGGGAATAGCTGGGTGTCTCATCAGAGTGGGCAAAACAACTTGTCTCCTCTCTGTAGCCTCTATTTTTTTTATCTTCCTGGAACTCCACAGAGAGAAGGAGTTCATTTAAAAACAGATATATGTGCCCGTGGGACATGCCGTTTCATCCCAGACCTTCTATCCCAGCACCTGGGGAAGAGCTCAGCGGTTGTTTCTGGGAGGGAAATGGTAGTTGGAGGTATTTATTTGGCTTCAGATTTGTCTGTTGCTTCGTTTGCCCCATCTCAAATCATGTAAGTGCTGGATGGGGATGGATGGGTCCCCTCTGTGGGAAATCCCATGCTACGGAGAGAAAGAGGGGAGGAAGAGCTTAAGGTGGGGGTGAAGTGGAGGGGGGCTGAAACTCCTTTCCCACCACCCTACCCGCACACACAGTGTGCATGCTCACACACGCAATCACTGCAGTCATGCTGTGTTCCTGCCAGCAGAAACTTAGAGGAGGTGGTGGTGGGTGGGGGTGTGGAGAGACAGCGAGAGACAGCAAAGCATACTTATCAAGTGGCTTGGACCGTAGCCGATTTGAAATATTACTAACCTTGCATTTTCAAATTTGATGCACAACAACCAAGATGCTAATACTTTCCTTAGTTTAGAAAAAAAAATCCTTTCACCCATCTCTTCTAGCCGAAGATTAGGAGAGAAGCTTTAAGAAGATTTAAAAAAAAAAAATCAACTTCTGAGCAGCGGAAAAAATGGTTTGTGATTCAGGGGCTCCGGGCAATTCATCATGGAAATTGGGTTTCTTAGCCGACATCATGTGAATCCTTTCGGCCCTGTCAACTTTTTAATACATTACATTGAGAATGTAAATCGTGTTGGTGAGGGGGAAAGAAGAGGGGAGAGGAAAAAAAAAAAAAGGAGAAAAAAAAAAAGAGATCTTCTTCATTTTGGGTTTAGAGGGGAGGCAGCTTGAGGCCTATAATTCATATTAGCTAAATAATAATGCTAAAAAAAAAAACCCAACCATCTCTAAATATACAGATATGTGTATACACTCAAGGAGGGAAGGGGGGAGGGAAGTAGAAGAGACAGACCAAAATTGAAATCATTTTATCCTTTTGAAGGGCGAGTATTTGAAAGGGGTTTGTTATGGATTTATTTTTATTTTCTTTATTTTTTTATTATTTTTTTTTATTTGGGTTTATTTTATCCTTTTCTCTGCTTCAGCTGGTTCTTCCATCAAAGAAAAGAGCAAAATGAATGTTTTGGAGGTGGAGGAAGATGGAAGAAACAGAGAAGGGGAAAAAAACCCTGCAATAACAGACTGGGATCTTTCCTGAGCTTCGGTTGCTTTCTCTGCTGGCACACATGTGATACTCCGGTGATCTAGATTAACCCTTTGGCAGACAGGAAAAGCTAATGCTAATTTTTGCATTGACCTATTACATGGTATGACAGTAAATCTCTGGGTGGTGAGACAGCAGGTAGTGCTGTGAGATTGGAGACTAGTCTCTGTGCACTCCGAAGCCTGGACCTTGCATCCACAGATGTCCTCCTTGAGGTTTAGTGTGAGCTCTGTGTCGCACAAAGGCTCCACGTAAACCCCTGGGTAGGGCTTAGCTGCCATATGGGTTCACAGCTAGCTGGGGGATCTTCACCAAGCATGTTCTTCTTATAGCTGGTGCTTCCTTAGAGCCTCGAAATAGTCTTGGCATTAGGATGGTGGGATTGGTCCTCATCCAGAAGAGGAAAAGGCAAGGTGGGGGTGGCTGGGGTGCCGTTACCTTTTTTTATTTTCTCCTTGACTGATGCAATATGGTGAATGAGGTTTATTTTATACCAGTCATAAATAATTCACATTGGAAGGGACTTCTGCAGGTCTCCATGCTGATGTGGTGCTTGGAGCTTGGCCAGATTCCGCATCCAAAATCTTCCTTGTGCAAGGGCAACTCTAGAAGAAGACAGAGTGTGTATGTGTGCAGGGAACTCAAAGTGCGAGAGCAGTCATGTCGGGAAGTGTAACATCAACTAGGACAAAGAATTGATTGGTGAGTTGTGAGAATCTAGAAGGTTCCTTCAGTTGGGCACGTTCCCTTTACTGAGAGATGTGATTTATCCCACTCAATTTAACTCTCTTTAAATAGCACCCTAAAAGCAGATATAAAGCCTGAACACTTCTGTTAGGGTTGAGAATCTGCAGTCTTCTCCCCTCTCTTGCATTGCTTGAAGCCGGTGCTACTCTTTGCTCCGTGCTCAGATCTGCGATGTGATAACGGAGGGCAAGCAGCCATCCTCCCGCTTTCCCTGGGGAGGTTGTGGATATGCACGTGTAGGCTATGCGGGGTTGCAGATCTGCAGGGCTGGTATTAATAATGCACGAGGAAGAAGTTGGGTGAAGGTGTTTCACGCAGTTGTTATTTTCATGCATAAGAATATTCCTGAGTACTGCAAGGGATTTCACTGAATACTAGGCTATAGTGAAGCAGCTGATATCATCAAGGTATTATTTAGCTGGTGTCTGAAGTTGAGTACAGCATTTCCAGAGGGTTTTTCTAGGCCTGGTGTCCTTCAGAAAGAATTAATATCCCTTTTTTTTTTTTTTTTCCCCTGCTCCCAGACCTGCACATCTCTGTCACTGCAATTCTGCTCCTGGAAAACAGCCCTTCTCTTGTCTCACTCTGTGCCTGACCCTGAGCGTTTCTAAGTCATGCCAAGAACCTGGCATCTCTGGGTGAAACAAACCCTCTGTGGGGGCTGACCCCAAAAATATTGGAGAAGAAAAAAACTTTGATGGGGTCACCTCTGAAAGTCTAAAGAAATTATGTCCAGACTCTTTCTGCATGGGTCAAAAGGCACAAATCCCAGTGGATTTGTGGATGAGAAGCTCTTCATCAGATCTCAGTTTGACCTGTGAGCACTGAAGCTTGTGTGCAACTCCATGCTCGGACACATCTCCCTTCTCCTCCTCCTTCTTCTGAACCTTCTTCAATGAAGACACTTGTCCCCATGTCACTTCTAGGAAAGTTTTAGGTGGGTTACTAATTCTTTTTTTCCATTCCCATCCCTTCCCAGTTCTCCAGTCCTTAATCACCACCTGCTCAGGTCTTGGAAATGAAGTGATTAGGCTGTCAGGGCTCTGCAGCACATAATGAAGCACACACATATACAGATATACGTGGGCTGGCTTATGTTGTGATGCTGTAGTACGGCTTAATTAGGACATCATTCAGACATTGAGGCCAAAGCTGGAGACTCTTCCTTTTTCTTCCTTCCTTCCTTCCTTCCCCTCATTTAGGTTTTAGTCAGGTTCCCAAGTGAAATAAACAAAAGGCTAATTGCTTTAGGATTTTAATTACCACTGCAATACCTGGGTTTATTGTGTGAGTTGTGTTTTATGGGTGGCTAAAGGACACTGCTGGTGAGCGAGTGACAGATCCGCAGCCGACAACAGCGGTGTTTCAACTCAAGTAATTCTTTGCAGTGGGATCCAAAGGACAGCACGCCCATTCATTTGCTGAGCTACTAATTTTCTTGTTGTGGGATGTAACTTGAAGACTTGGCTGACTTTTAAACATGATATAATTAAGCGTGCCTGAAAATGTGTTTGTTTGGTTGGGTTTTTTTAATAAAAAGAGACAAAAGTAGAAGTACTTTGTAATCCAGAGTGTTAAGTCTCTTCAAAATTCCCTGAATAATTGTGTTTGGAGGTGGCACAGCACACTCCTAACACGTAATCCCCCAGTGACTCTTTCCAATCAATGACTGCTGCTGTTCGGCTCATATCAGGTCATCTTTAACACCTTGGTCCATATAGGCTCCTGTGTGCCTCCAACACTGCCAGGTGTGGTATTACTCATAACTTTTAAGAGTGTGAAATACCAGGCAAATCCTTAGTCTACATCCACTTATTAACCCTATAAATATTTGACAACCTTTTCTCTATCCGACTGTACCTTCTTGTTTGTGATGCCCTGACTGGACCACTGCAGGAGGAAAAATTCCTTTCTTAAGATGTTCCCAAACCTTTTTATCATGTTAGAAGCCCTAGATTTCTGTTTCTATTGTTGGGCAAATGAAATTGGAGCAGATAGATATTTTTCTGGGAGGGGGATAATATATCCTGAGTGTATTTATTACAAATCTGTGAGCAGTGATGAGTAGCTTTTCACATAGCTTTGCAAACCAGGAACCTCAGCGGAAGGTCTCTGAGGTTTATACTCCACCCTGAGAGGAGATGAGAGGTGGAGAAGTGAACCCAGCATTATGTGAGCCATGGATTCCTGATGGCCCTTGGACGACGACAGAGTGTGGATTTGGTAGGATTTCTGGTATTTTGATCGTATACATGGGAGGTTTGTGGAAGGGCAAAGCATGTTTTGGGTTGAGACCTTCTTGGAGGCAACCACACAGGTAAGATCTTTAAAGGGTTTCAGGTTCAACTGAAGGGAGCTCGTACAAATTTGAAGTGTGGTGGTTGCTTTCAGCAGGTATCTATAAGGAAGTCTTGCAGGCCACTTTTTTTTTTTTTTTTTTTTTTCCCAGAAATTGCAGTATGTAGTAATCAAAATTAAACTACATGTCCTTCCAGAGACCCCATGCTGGGACCAGATATATGGTTCATCACCTGGTTTTATTTCAAGACTGGCAATGAGTGTGTGCTTAGCCACATTCAGATAAGTTGCACAGCTCATGATTTATGCCCAGCTGGTTCCATGCTCCTTCACCCAGTGACTTTGGGCCTTTGATGGAGTCTATAGAAATCTTTCTCCTCTGTTATTTTTCTGTGGTTGTCCTGGGAAAGGGGACAAACTTTTGTTTTTGGACTGGAAGGACCATGTCTGTCACCAGCTTCTCTGCTACTCAGTAGTATGTGCCTTTAAGGACAGAAAACAAATTGTGTGGGATGGCCTTCAGCCTTTCTTCTCCACTAGAGCCATGGTGATTGTACCTGGAGTCATATCCATAGTAGCTAGGCAGAAATTATCTCCTCCATGTCATCAGCTTGGCCATCACCTTCTCTCACCCATGGGGACAAGGTGTTGACTGGTGATCCATAACTGTTGTGGGTTCCTTGCAACCCACCATGGGGAGAGGGTGGTGCGGTGAGTCCCACTGTCATCAACCAGCTAGGGTGAGGAAACCAACCTTGCAGAGGTGGACAGTTGTGTCCTGCTGATTTTATGTTTCTGCTGAAACTTGCTGTATACAGGCCTCCGTGACAATACTGCTGCCTCTGGGGGCGGGTAGAGGGATTTCCATTTTGCCAGGATTCTTAAGGTTTGGTGGTATTTATTATTGTTGTTTCACTTTTACACTGTGGACATGATCCAAAGGCTGTGGTCAGGATCAGTTCTGCTGTGACAGGGAGCATGTGAGATGGATGGTGGCACTGCCCATGGTGTTCACGGCCTAAGCCAGGGATGAGCAGAATGTGGGGTGTGCTGTCACTAGGTTACTCCTTTACCAACATGTGGGTGCCAATCAACCAACAAGAGATCCTGGTTTTGATTAACCTCTTCCTTGTGAGCCCCTTGAGAGCAAGACAAGTCCTACAAGCCCCCAGGGACTTTTGGCTTTCAGCTTGCACAGGGTCATCTTTTCACCTGGAGAGTTTTAGAAGCATAAAGAAGACAGTCTTGTATCTAGAAAGTCTCCTTCCTTCTCTTCTCCTCCCATCCCTGAGAGCCTCCCTCATATCTCCTAATGCCTTCCAGCAGTGAGAGCATGACCAACCGCATCCCATCACCAAGCCTCGAGCGGAATGGTGCCATTAACCCATGGTGGGGTTTATTCCTTTGGGGGAAAACGTCTCATTTCATAACTGCAGCTGCTGGATTCTTCCTGACCAAGGGAGATGGACCAATTTGTGTTGAGTGGTTGACCTCTGAGACTCAAAGACAAGAGGACCCTTGACATGAACCACTTGTGGTAAGCGGGTGTGATTGAGTGGGCTGTTCTGAAGCTCTGCACTGAGCTGAGGAAGAAAACCACTGAGCCTTTCTGGTGACAAAAGTCACCCGGCTCTATTAGCGCTTCGCAATTAAATTGTGTGACAATAGAATTTCAAGGTTTAAGGACAGAATGAAGCATCAACCATTTTTTAATATATAATAGGGGAAACATTTCTTTGAGGATTTAAATCAACAAGGGTGGGGCTTCTTCTGAGGTAGAATCGGAATAAATGTTGAAGCGTTGAAAGCATTACTAAAATAAGTTTTCCTACTTTCAGCAGAGCTTGGACAGAGCTTTAGCTTTATCCTTTTTAAGGATATACATCTTATCTGACAAGACAGAGGTAAACTTCTTGCTAGCAATAGTGATGCAATGCATTGACAGTGTTGTTACCCATGCAATGTACAGGCTGGTAGGAGCAGACGAGACCTTCTGCTTGTACAACCATCACAGCTGATCCAATAAAAATATATCTCAAAGCTTTTCTTAGAAAATAGTTGAATTTTTAGGAAGAAGGTGACATTGCTAAGGAGAGGAAAAGCTATCCCCTAAAAACTATTCAGTAAAATCAGGGAACCACAAGGTTGGAAAAGACCTTTAAGATCATTGAGTCCAACCATCCCTGAAACATAAGGGATAGGGACTCAACCACCTCCCTGGGCAGCCTGTTCCACACTCTGACAGTTCTTTAATCATAACTTCCAGTGAAGAAAAAAAGACCCCAAGTTTGAATGAGAGTGCTGGGATATACTCACAGTTGCTACTGCAGGCCATTCCAATTGGAGAGAAAAAAATTATTTAATAAAACTAATCTAGGCCGTTTGCACAGATGAAAGGCCTCAATATTTCTAAAAGGGTATGTGGCAAGGTGCTGTAAGCAATGGCTGTGTTACATCAGTGCATTATGTTCACATGTTGTGGTCTTCAGACTTTTTATTTTTATTCGTGGTGGAAATAAAGTAAATTTTGTAGAGAATCAGAATGGATGGTGAAACAAGCAAGAGGTACAGAGAAATTCCTGACAGAGTGATCTGGATTTGGGGAGCTTGACAAAACTAAATGACAGACGTATAAATGCCACTGAACACAAGGTCAGATATTGAGAAACAAAAGATGTGGGAAGCACTGATGAGTTCTGTGAGGCTGCAATCTAGATATATCCTGGAAATACTGAATCTGAAGAGATGTTTTGTGTGTGTGTTATTGTAAACAAACAGCTGCATATATCCATCCTTTTGTTGTCCCAAGGGTTTTTTGATACTAGGCATCCTGATTTGGAATAAAACAAGGGATATTACCTTCACTGATGGAGCTGGAAAGACCATTATAGAAAGGCAGCCTTCCTTTGTGGTCTTTGCACTCTAAGGGAGGAGGGGGAAGGTGGGGAAGGGGAACAAGTGCATTGGAAATCTGGGCGGGATTCAGCAAACACTGACATGCAGAGACAGTTATCAGTGTCTTCAGGAGGAGAGCTTTAGAGGGTGATTTGGCTGTGGTGTCTCGATGTCAACACCTGCATCGGGTACTAAAGGGATCTTTGCTCTAATAGACCCATCACTTCTCGCCAAACTCTTATAACAGAGTGCTCATAGGATGAGCACTTGATTGGACTTAAGTGTGATAAATTCCAAAGGAAAATAAGATGCTGACAGTGAGAGCAATTAACCGCTGGAACAGCCTCTCATGAAGAGCGGTGAATCTGTCATGACTGCTTGCCTCTTAATTCACAGCTAAATGGCTCTCTGAAAGGTTTGCTCCAGTTCAACTGCTGCTGCGGAACAGGCTCCGCGTGTCTCGAGAAGGTGTAAGTCCTTCTCATGCTTTACCTGGGAGGTCAACTCCTGCGACCCTCACAGCCTTCTCCAGCCTCAGCTCCAACTCATTCTGGCATAACGTATTGAGTCACAAACCTGCGCTCCTCTTCACAAAGGCTTTTGGTGCAGCTGCACCCCTGAAACCGGTAAGGATAATAAAAATGCTGTGATTAATGCAAAATTATTTACCAGATTGCAGCCCACCAGAACTCCTAGGTGAAAGATGCTCCTGTTGCTTTCTCATAGATCCTTCCATGGCAGGCAGAGCAGGTGCTGTCCTTGAGCTGGCATAAGGAACTCCCAGCTGTGACAAAATAAACACTGGTGCAACAACACGTGGAAGGTGGTAAGACCAGGGCATCGCTGTACGGTAACAACTTGTTAGTACTTTCTTTCCAATACTTTCATTGCCATTTTCCCCTCACTTTTCTCCTCTCACACATTTATTTTGCTTTTCGTCTTCCTGCTTCTCTCTTCCATTTATTTTATTTTTATTTTTGTCGTTCCCCTCTATCTATTCTGTCTTGCACGTATCAGCCTTTCTTTGCCACAAATCAAACCTATTAGGAGCTCCAAAGGGAATCTTGCCAATGGCCTCCCTTTGTGAACTCTCTGGCTCTTTTTTTTTTTTCCTTTTTTAATCTGCAGTGTTCCACATTATATTGCCATTGATTTAATAGACCACCATGAATTTTACTGCCTGTCAAACAGCAGCACAATTATTTTGAATTCTGTTGTGGCAGAGCTTGACACACCAGCTCTGGATCACTCTACACTTTTCACTCTTGCTAGCGCGCATGTGCTCCACAATTCAGGATGGCATTGCATGTTATTAGGATGGTTTTGGTTTAATTGTGGGGATTGAATGAGATCACAGAATCACAGAAGTGTCTGGGTTGGAAGGGACCCTGAGGATCATCAAGTTCTGACCCCCCTGACACAGGCAGGGCCACCAACCTCCAGGCCTGCATCTAGACAAGGTGGCCCAGGGCCCCATCCAACCTGGCCTTGAACACCTCCAGGGTTGGGGAATCTCCCAACTCCCTGGGCAGCCCGTTCCAGCACCTCACCATTCTCTCCATCAAGAACTTCCCCCTGATATTCAACCTAAACATTCCCTCCTCCAGCTTCAATCCATCCCCTTGTCCTACCACTCTCTACCCTGTAAAAATCTGATTCCCCTCCTGTCTATATGTTCCCTTTATGGACATTGATAGCTGTTGATGGATGAAGGCTCCCACCTACTTGAATCTGGGAATGATGTGTTAAGTGTGGAAGCTCTTGCAGGCTGTTAAAACCCAAGCCAAGTCCCATCATCTTCCCTCTTGCTGCTCCTGGCTCTGAATAAATAAGAATGGAAGGACACTCGTTTTTATTGTCATGGGCTGGCCCTCAGGGCTTCCTAGGCAGGATGCTGAGAGCTTTTGCTCGGTGAGCTTTAATGGTGTGCTTGGCTCTGAACAGCAAAGATGCTAGGTAGATCTGCCCGCAGACCTAGTGCCCCAGGACAGGTAAAAATGTACTTTGAGAGCTGAGATTGGCACTCGCCAGCTCTTGTGTGGAATGAGTGGATTTACACCTGCACTACACTGAAGGAAAGCTTGGATAATTCAGGGTGAACTAGCCTTTGTCTCCCTCTTTTAAGACCCCTTTCTGTCTTATCCTAATCCTAACCAGGATATTTTGTTTTTCAGATGACAGGAATACCAGATCAAGTCTGCATTGTTCCAGGGGCTGTACACATGCTGAAAGAGACTCCAACAACAATGATGCACACCATGAATATATTTCAAGATAGCAACGGATTCCTGGGTGAAAAGTGTGGACACAGAAGCATTAAATGACTTGCCCATGTTTGCAGAGTGAGTTGGAGTTGTGTCTGGTACATGTTCTCATGTGTCTTAAAGTCCTATTCCAAGGATTAAGAGGTTTTATCTTCCTCTGGTGCCTGTGGTCCATCCCACAAGGAAATGTTTACCCTAGTGTCTGTATTGTGAATACACAAAACCCATGCTGGCTTGTCGGAATAGTAAGTGAGGCTTTTCCTCATGTGCAGCTTCCCCTTCTTCCAAGAGAGCCCCTGGTGGAGCTAAAGGTGTCATGTCGATGTGTGAGGATGCTCATCCATCTCCATCGCTGAGTTAGGGCTTTGGGAAAGGTTCCTTCCATCTGTCCTCTGCAGGGACACATGCTGTGCACAGATGTAATTCTCCCATAAAAGTGCTGCTGGCCCCTGAGCATGAGCTGAGAGATGCCTTGAGCTCACTGAGAGTGAGTGGGCATACCGGGGTCCTCAAGCCCTCCGAGTTCAAGCCAACCTACTCTTGCTTTGGGCTGAGAGGGAAGGCTGACTCCCCGTGACAAGTAGTATGGTGATCTGTATGAATGAGGAGAGACAATACACCTGGCCTTGAGGTAGAGGAAGGTTATTGTCCCCTTGCAGGAAGCTGGTGGGAATGGCATAGACCTCTCACTGTACTTGGTCACACAGAGTCCAAGCTGGGGCAGCCTTATGGCTCAGGGTGGGAGATTCATGGGCCATGTGAATGTCTCAGGGAAGTTAGAGAGATGCAGGACGTGGTGGCTCTGCAGTGTGCATGCTGAAGCCTGGGCAGACCAGGCAGAGGTAGGACCGTGCTTTGTGGCATGGGCAGAAGCAGGATGGGGCTGAAGCTCCCCCACCTCTCTCACAAACACAGAGCTATGATGAAGTTTAAAAAGGCCGGGGTCCTCCTCCTCAAGTGCTGTGACAAATATGCGCTGTGTTCTGTTTTGGAGATCCCAGTCGCACAGAATAATTAGGTGGCAACACAATTTATTGCCCGCAGCCCCGTAAGCGCAGGAAGCACTCTCTCAGCCCTCAGCTGGTGTTTAATCAATGCATCATAACTTTTATTAAACCTAAATGCAATGCTTCTGAGATAATAAATTTAAAGTGTGCCTGGAAGCCTGGGCCATTTTTTGTTTGATTTACATATCGCAGCATCATGCAAACTGGGAATAGGATGACAAGGAGCCCGGATGACAGCCTTCTTCCTGGGGATGCTTTAGAGACTTTTGTCCTGCCGTGAGACCTCTGATGCATCACTAGGTGTCTTCTTCAGCACTGGTGGAGAGAAATGCTTACACCTTTGCCAGGAAGTAAATTCTCTATCAATGCACTGAGCTCTCCTGGGCATCCCATAACATCTCTCCAGGGGTGTTTGGGCATCTCCTTTGCCCTTGCCTGTACCAGTGCTCCTGAAACAGAATACTTCCCTTAATTGCCCTCAGGAGGTCCCATCTGGATGACTGTGTCCAAATCTAGAGACCCCAATTCAAGAAGGATGTGGAGCTGTTGGAGAGGGTTCAGAGAAGGCCACAGAGATTATCAGGGGGCTGGAGCACCTCTCCTGTGAGGACAGGCAGAGGGAGCTTGGCTTATTCAGCCTGGAGAAGAGAAGGCTGTGGAGGAACCTCATTGCAGGAGGGGAATAGTTCCCCCCATGGCAGGGGGGTTGGAACTTGATGATCCCTGGGATCCTTCCCAACCCAGACCAGTCTGTGATTCTCTGATTCTGTGAATAGGGCACCTATTCCCAGTTCTCATAGATGGAAAAGAGCAAGGGAGTAAGGATCATGCCCTGGTTTTGGAAATCTACAGCGAGACTCCCAGGCCAGCCTGTCAGCACTCCTTTGGATTTGAGAGGAACTCAAAAACTTTGCCAAATGTTGAAAGCTGTCTTAGAATGCTAAAGAGGGTACTTAAAACCCATGAAAATTATAAAACAAGGATGTTATTAAAGTGGAATTAAGGACAAAAGAATAGCTAATATCTTCAAAAAAGGGGAGAATAGGAACATTTGGGTTTTAAATAGCATTAGAATATTAGCGGAAATCAAGAAATAGGGTTTATCTGTAAAATGTTACATCTGAGGTTTCAATTCATGGATGAGATACTAACTTGATTTCAGACATCTTGTAACCCATCCTCTGTGCCAGGTGGGCAGAGAGGTGTAGGTGCAATACATCTTGGTGTGCGTGACCAGGTGCTTTGCCCCAGCTCCCCAGTACTGGAACGATTGTTTGGGAATACATAAACGATGGCCTTTCATCTGAAATCCCATCCTTACTGTCTGCTGAGACCAACATGTAATGGGTGTCAAGCAGTCAGGGTTTGTTCGTTAATATAAATAACAAGAAACACTGAAATTGCAGGAGAGAGGATGAAAAGCCTACGTACATAACTCTTGGGAAGAGTATGGATTCTCATGCCTCAAGTGAAAGATGATTTTCTGAATATCGAGAGGTTGGGTGGATATTATCCTCTGTACACATGTGAATTTCCATGGGAAGCACTAAACCTGACTGATATGTTTGGTTTGGTATTGTCACTGTCATAGTTGATGGTTTTAGAGAAGGGTTTTGGCCAAAACTTCAATTTCTCCTTTTTTAATGGAAAAGGCTCTCTGTCGGGACACCTTTCTTGGCTGATGTCATTGCCCTAAGCAGGGGCTGGAGGTTTGCAGGGTGGGGAAGAAGTGGGGGAATGCAGGAAAGATGAAACAAATATATTATTAAAGATTTGAAAAAAGAATATATTCCCTAAAAAAAAAAGAAAATTTCTAAAAAAAAATATTTCCCCCCAAATCCAAGTGAGGATAGGAAACTTTCAGAAGGGAAAATGCTCGATTTTGAATAGTGAATTGTTAACAATTGTTAAACTTTGCTATTGCATGGCTCATTTCTAAATCATAGGCATGAAAAGAATAGAGAAACAAGTTTTTTCCACTTAAATTATAGTTATTTTTTAAAGCACGTGTACTCCTACTTCTCACTGCTTTACAAATGTGAATTATTATGAAAGTTTCTATCAAAAACTCACTCTTTTTCTTTTTTTTTTTTTTTAACACTAACATAATGATAAAATTAGGAACTCTAGTAGGATAGGGTTGCAGAGGGTCTGATCGCCTGACATACAGGTCTGGACCTTGGTCATAATCATGTTTGTAAGTTATGGTGGAGAGTGGCTGTTGGTCCCAGCACGCTGCCATGGTCAAGAGAAGAGCATATCAGTTGTATGGACGTGTCTGCAGTTTGGGGACCCTGATGCAAACAATGCTGACCAAGTCCAGCGGAGGGCAGCAGGGGGGTGGTGGAGGCAGAGACCAGGAGAAATAGGGAGCTGGGAGGATGTTAATCTTCTGAGATAGTCTCTGGTTGATGTTTTCCTTTTTGAGGTTCTTGCTTCAAGCTGCGGGTCAAAGGATGGAGTGGCTAGCAGAGACTAGGTTAATGCCTGGACCAGATCCACTGAACTCAATGGAGTTACCGTGCAGTGTTTGGTGCTCCTCATGGTTCTAGAATCAGAATCCCTTGGGTTGGAAGAGACCTTTAAGATCATGGAGTCCAACCATAGCCTAACCCTGCCTAATCCACCTTTAGATCACGTTGTTCAGCACATCACCTATACATCTTTTAAATACCTCCAAGGATGGTGACTCCACCACCTCTCTGGGCAACCCAATGATCTGGATATACCTGGAAGCTGGAAAAGCTGTGAAGAGCTGGATAGAAACTGTTTCAGCACTAGGTAAAGCTCTCTGCCAGAGCCTTTCAGAGGAAGAATTGTTGTGACCTGCAGAAAGTAGGACAGTTTTTGAAGGGGCTGTTGAAATTTGTGTGTGCATGGGCAACTTCTTTTTTGCATCTGAAGACCCATTATGGTAAAGTTGCCTGGCTCCGCTGGGAAACCATGGAGCAAAGAGAGACTGCATCACTTATCTTTTCTGTATTCATTGCAGGTGCTTGAGACTCACTTGGTGGTGGTCACGGGGAACTAAGATATCATCTTATATGTAATACTAAGATACAGTTCTCCCTCTGTCTAGAGCAGGCTAGGAATAGAAGGACACCAAAGCAGACCTGAGGCTCATCTAAAATACTCAATGGAGCCGCTCACCTCTACCTTAGGCAGAAGAAGACCTGTTCCTGGAGGCAAAAACGTGATGTAAGGTCATCTCTGCATCTCATTGCTGTCTTCTAGCTGGTTGGAGGTCTTTCCTGGTGAGTATCATTGGCAAAACTCTTGTCATTGAACATATTTGTTAATGCATGGAAGATTCTGATACCAAGCTGTAATTATAGGTGGAGCTGGCAGTGGTGCCTATAATTAAGGTTGCCAGACATTTCCCATTAAGAGATTCTGTTTTCCAATGCCAACATATAACTGTTCAGGCTGAAATTTTCAGTTGCAGGACATTGGCTTGGGGTGGTCTTTGTGTATACAAATATGTGTGTGTGTCAGAAAACAGGAATAAAATACAATTTAACCAGATCCAGGAGCATGATACAGGGAAAAGACACTGTTCTGTAGTCATTTAAGGGGATAAAACAATTCTAACACACACACTGTTAAGAATTTCTGGCACTTTCATGCTTTAGTTATGATTTCCACACACACTCCCACACCCCCACCACCACCCCACACCCCACCCTTCATGGACTTGGAATTTGGCTTTGTGACAGATCTGGATTTTTTTGCTCCTTCAGCATCCCCTTCCTGATTTTGTCTGAGTCAAGCGGCTCAACACAAGGCAAAGAGGAGGTTTGCTCCAAAGTTTGTGTGGACCTTGTGCAGCCCAGCTTTTCCTCCTTCCCAGAGTGGATTAGCAGCCTGTTCTATGGCTTGGTCCTGGAATAACAAGAATGCAACTTGGATTTCCTACACCCACAGATGTGCACCCTCTCCTCACCTGAGATCAGAAGTGGGTTGAGGTGAGAGTCCTGAGAGTAGGAACTACTTTGGGGAACTATCTTTAAAAGCGTCATTTTTATTCTGGCTCCCAGGCTTCCAGCTAAAGCCATGTCAGTCTTCCCTCTGAGTCATTTATTTCCCAAAGTGCACCAAGTCATGTCAAATGTGCCGAGTTGTTTTGGCAGTAACGTCACAAATTGTTCCCAGCAAGCATACTTTGTTTAGGTGTTTTGTTTGTGTTTAGCTCTGCAAATTAAGCTGCTGCACTGGAAATGATCACTTTTGTAGCCTGTGCAGGCAGAGTCTCGGGGCCACCTATTTATGTAGCTAAAACTCAGAAGAGTGTTGAGGAGCTGCTGGTTGAAGGACTGAGGCAAACAGTTTGAATCTAAGTCAGGAGCATCAGGTACAGGAAGAGAGGAGAACACGTTTTATGAGCAACTCTTAATTCTTCAGAGTATTAATTTGTCTGGTCTTCGTGTTGTTTATGTGTGTAATCCTTCCCGTGCTGCTCTCTGTATGGAGATCTATGCTGGTCACTTGGATGTTTTGCGGTCACTGGAACATGGTGGAGCTTGGGGAGCCCCTTCAGTGTGTGTGGGCTTGTAGCTCTTCTGACTTCAGTGAAGTTTCCATCAGCTTAAGGTCTGGCTTTGTTTGGCTTTTCCCTGCATAATAGGGTCTAAAAACCTTATTTGACTGGCAGTGACTTTTGCTTTTCTGTTTCATTATCTTATCTGGCCCATTGTCTGTCTTTCCAAAATTAAATTGTCAGTAAAGATAATACTGGAGATTAATTTCAAACTGTGCTATTTACAGTTCCTATCTGACATATTTCCAGAAGTTGGTGAATGAAAATGATGGTGTGCATTTGATCATAATAGACTGCTCATTCTGGGCACGGTACAATTTGGGGAAAAAACCCCAAACCAAACTTATTCAAATTTTGATAACAGCGGTGTTTGTACCTTCCCAGGGCAAGCCTTGCTGCTTGGAAAAGATGCTGAGGAAAAGCAATTTGCTTCTAACGAGCCGGGATACCAATCTCAGTCAAGACACAATAAAACAGGCAATTTGAAGCGGGCTGTAGAAAAATTGCAAAGCGACTTTCTGACTGAATTTGCGTGTTGTGTTTCCATAATTATTTACAAGTACCTCGTCTGATGTTATGATGCATTTGTCTCGCATGTTTTCCTGATTGTGCTGATGTCAGCAGTTGTTCCTAGCAATTGGGAGTCCCACAAAGAGCCACTGTCCAGGAACTTCTCCCATTCTCCTCAAAAGTGAATATTCAAAAGTGAATACACTTTTATATGGGATCCTGTAGAAGTGAGCTGAACAGTGTGAGGCTTAAACTGGTGCCTGATGTAATGGGCATTTCTTTGGACAGCATGGCAAGTTATTGAGCTTGCTGAGGTAATGGGGGAAGAAAGAAGTGAAGCCAAAACTTCTTTCTTGATGACCTCAGTTGTTATTCAAATACGTAGCTTTTAAATTTTTTTTTTTACTTTGTTTCAAGTTTCAGCTAGTCAAATTTAGGAGAATGTACTTAGATATATTCACAGAGGGTTCTTTTTGTTGGTTTTTCTTTTTTTTTTTTTTTTTGTCA
>VXBZ01001192.1:228838-236338 GCA_013399135.1 Heliornis fulica | reverse complement strand
ATGGACTTGAGGACCTTAGCTGTCACTTCATATTTCCCATTGTGGAGACCTAGACCAAAGATGGGTCTGCTCAAACCACATCTTCAGGTCCTGACAGATTCTTTGGCATCAGCCTGGCACCTGTCTGCACCAAACACACCAAGTTTCCTTTTGACAATGGTATTCAGACCCAGTGCCCTCACAGTTGGGGTATTTTTTCCTTTCCACAGTGCTCTATAGTATTCTGTTTGTGGAAAACACCATTTCTAACCTCGTGCTGATACTGTACTATGGCAGGGTGTTCTTTGTGCACAATCCCATCAACTGCAGCAATTTCATATCTCCAGTCCCAGTAAGTTTTTATGCTCAGCACTGGCTTGATATTTTCTTTGGTCATCCACATAGAATTACTTTCCCCAAACTGTTGTCAACTTAGGTCATTTTGTGTTACTTGTTTGAACTTGTCAAATTTCATTTCAGACATGGGTAGTACTTGACTCATATTTACTTCAAACTCCTCTTCCTGCAGTTCATTGCTTTCATTATTTATAGGTGTTCTTGAAAGCGTATCTGCTAAGCTCCTTACTGGGCCTGTATTTCACATTTAATGAGTACTTTTGCAATTTCATTACATTTTTTCTGAAGTCCAGGTGGCTCATTGTACAATGGATTTTGGTCTATGGCTCCTAGTGCTTTATGGTCTCTTTCTACCCTGATTGAATTCTTCCCATAAACATATTCATGAAAATTCTTGTGATCTAAAACAATTGCCAGTGTGCCATTTTCAGTGGGAGCATAGCTTTTAGGGGTGCTTAACCAGTGGCTCAGGTGACATCTTGTGAGGCAGCCATGGCCAAAATGACCTTGCATCAACTTGGATCTTAAGATCCTTGTTAACCTCATTAATATTCTGGTGTTGAACATTACACTACTTGAACATTACTTGAAAAGTAATGTTGAACATTACTTTTTTTTACACTAAACTTGAATCTATTTTCAGTTATCTTTGGGGTGTTCTGTACTATCTGCAAGGAACATTCATCAGTGCCTCATTGCTGTGATGAAAATAAAAAGATATCAGTTTACCTGGACCCCTTTTCATGGAGACATCATTGCATTTGGCATTTGTGCCAAGCCTTGCACAAGGGCTCTGGGTCAGTGAGTAACCTTTTGCCATTGCCTCAGTACCAGTATTATTACTAGGATAACATGTACTGCTGTTCCTCTGAATTCCCAAAAAGCCTTCTGGCCTGAGGTTTCTGGAGGAGGTCATAGCTTTCTGGAGGAGGTCAGAGCTTTTCCTGGGGTTGGCAACCTCTTTTTACTATCACAGAATGTCAGGAGTTGGAAGGGACCTCGAAAGATAATTCAGCCTAACCCACTGCCTGGGCAGGATCACCTCGATTAAATCACACAGGAACATGTCCAGATTGGTCTTGAATGTCTCCAGAGGAGACTCCAAAATCTCTCTGGGCAGCCTGTCCTAGTGCTATTGAATACTTACTTCTACCTGCCTTAAGTAATCTGTCCTCGTCTGACTAACTGCGAAGGCACTACAAGAGAACATGCATGTCAGTGCTCATGTTCGTCCTAAACATCTCTTGATGTTTCAGTCTCATCTTAATCCTCTGAGATGTCACCATGATACACTGGCACTGAGACTACCCTACAGAGATGTTTGCTTGCCTCTCTTAAAATAATTATTGAAATATGCATCTTTTCCATCAATCTTTCCCAGCTTCCTAATAAGAAAATCCTCTTGGATTTGGAAGTCTGGACTTGCACGTTTCAAACAAGCCTGCAGGCTTCCTTCAGATGCAGCACTGAGGTTTTTTTCAGATCATACAAATCCTTATTTTGCTTGTTTTAACCAAAGTAACTATTTTATGTTGACCAAGCGGGTTAGTTCTGTATACGCTGTAAGTCTGTTTTGTCTCCTGATCCGATGTTTTGTCTTTCAGTGTCAGTGTGCTTTGTTTCTATGGGACTACTGCCATAGTTTTTAATGTTATGGTTGGTAGCATGACTTGGGTCCCTCTCTTTGTCACCAGAAGTGTTGAGAAAGCACATTTCTCTGAGTCTTCCTTAGTTGGCCCACCATGTTGTTCTCCATACATCCATCAACCTGTTTCCACACAAATTAATCACAGTCTCTAGCACTTTCATTGGCTGCCTGTTGGGCTGTGGAACAATGTTTCATGCTCTCTGCAAAACCCAGAAGGATTCAGTTTTATACCTGATTTAATTTCAATAAGAGAAGGTGCTACAAGTGGGGATCTCGAGGAGGTCAGTCACTCTGGTGGACTTGTAGCGGTGTAGAGGTGACTTGCAGTGGATGCCACACAAAGCCCAGCTTGATGGCAGCAGCCAAGAATGGACAGGAAAAGGGAAGGATCTGCATGACTCCAGGAGAAGCATCTATCAGAGTGGCCAGAGTGGAGGAAATTAATTACCTAATGAGATGGAAGTTCACATGAGGTCTCTGGATAGTCCAGAGCCTGGGTTAACACCAGAACACACCTCTGTTCTGAATTAAATTCTCCCTTATTTGGGCTTGTGCGGCCGGTTTTTCCACACCAAATGGATCCATTTGTTCCACTGCTTCTTTTCCCTGTGACCACATATAGGAGAAAGACCTTTCCAGGTCTTTCTCCCACGCTCAGAATCTGTGGCATCCTCCCAATGCCAAGCCCTCCTGAGGAGAAAAGCAGAACCGCAGAGACAAAGGTAGAAGGTTTCTCTGGCAGGCAGCATCCTCCCCTAAAAGCAGGATGCACCAAATTATTGAGTGAGTAAATAAGTAAAAAAAAAAGAAGAAAATAATAATTTTAACACTCTGTCTGCATATCGCGAGCACTTAAAATGGCTGGGAAATTCTTGCTTTTTTGGGAGTGACCAGTTCATTGCTTTGCTAAGTATCTTTCTAAGCCACCTCTTGTCAGAAGAAGAGAATAAATGAAAAGAGAGAAAGGGAGAGAGAGAAGAGAGAAGAGAGAGAGAGAGAAAAAGACCTTTGCATAGCTTGAGCCTTTGTGCCGTGCATTCAGACTGATTTGTACCCTTTGTAGTCTTAATTATTTGTGAGAGCAGGATAACAGGAGTACCAAGCTCACCCATTATTTCCTGCATAAAAAAAGGCACACAGAAGCCGCTGATCGGTTTTGAATTAGCAAACATGATACTAAAAAAAAAAAAAAAAAAGGGAGGGGGGGGAGAAGAGAGAGAGAGAGCATAAAAAAAATTCATTAATATCATCAGGGATTAGGAGGCTGATTAAAGTGTAGCTGTTAGCGTATGCAAATGAGCGATAGGCATTTATCAGAGCCTGTGCAAGCTGTCTCAGAGCTGTAAAGCCCACGTATGTTTTTCAGCTGATTAAAACAGTTTTAAGTTCTGGAGGATTTTTTTTTTAATTTTTTTTTTTTTTGAGAGAGAGAGAGAATAAAAAAATTAAAAAAGCCGCCATCATCTATCCTTTTCCTTTTGGCTAAATTCCTCTAAGTGCACTCCAACCATTTCCACTTGAATGCACTCACTCTCTCTCTCTCCCTTTCTCTTTCGGGTAATGAGAGTTTAGGAAGGAAATGAATGCAAACTAAGCATGAAGCTCTCCACAGCTTCCCCATGAACTTCCAGAATGAAGTCATAGGAGGCTGCACCCCAGCAGCATCTCCAAAACGTGCACATGCTGCAACCTGGCCAGGCTCAGGCCCTTTAGAAAAGGAAGAAATGGGCTGGTGGGTCTTCTTCGCCATGCTATGGGGCCAGGCTGTGAGCCCAGTTTGTAGCTCAAATGGTGCAGGAGGCTCTGGGTCCCTGTTAGAAAGCTGGTATGTGGCTTAGCTTGTGAGGGAGAGATATAAAAAACAGTGGAGGAGCATCGTTAAGAGAGACATTGAAGCTAGTCCGTGCAAACATAATCAGATTTCTTTTTTTCTGCATCCCACGCCCCATTGGATTTGGTCGCCCTGGCCAAGATTTGCTGAAGAGGCTCTTTGGGGTCGGCTTTGTTCTGGGGTCCCCAAGTGAAATCCAAAAAAAAGGGATTTTTCAGAGAAGGGTGGTTGAATGTAACACCTGCCAGATGCCTCGAAAGGGTCATTTAATGCCAATACTTAAATGCAGGCTCTCTTCTGCAACCCCTGTTCAGTGAGACATCTTCAGCACCTCCAAGGAGGAACCAGCAGTAGCACTCATCAAAATATGCCTCTGTTATTATTGCTAATGGCAGGACCTCGTCCACCCAATCATCAATCCTACATTCAACTCTGGCTTCCCTGGGCTATGGTCTCCTCTCCATATAATCACTCTTGCTTTATTATTTCTCAAAGGCTCATTTCTGAAGGCTCTGGGCAGTTTGGGACTGTTGTTGCCCCTCTACTCCTGCCTTTGGGAGCCACTGCACTTGGTGAGGATCAGCTGAGGGGAGTGAACTGCTGGAGGGAAGTCTGAAAATGTCCGAATCTGCGGGGAGAAGGAGCTAAGTATTTTTTTACATTGTTTAACCACATGAACCCAAAATTTATCATGTGGGTCTTCGGGTTACAGCCTTTGTGGTGTATGCATCATCGTAAAGGATCACTGGGAAGAGCAGGCTCAGCTAACAGCTTGCCAGCTTTTCCATTATAAACCAACAATAGTATTTAAAGTGGTTATAAGTTTGCTGTAAAATTTTGCTCTGTTGAAACTTGGCAAACGAGGTCCCTGCCCAACAGCAATTTTTTTTGTTGTTGCGTATTTGGAAGTAAATCAGCTTGGCCATTTATGTTTTAAAAGATTACTTCTTTTGAGTCCCAGCCTCTCATTTCTCAGGCTGGCAAAAGCTCCCAGCGCTGCAGGGAGAATGCATCCAGCGTAGAAGAAGGGCTTTGTGCCTGTCATTGAACAGCGAGCCCTTCGAATAATCGGGGAAGCACTTCGGCAGGTCCTGGACTGCGTCCCATCCCATATCCCCCCTGCAGAAGCCTGGTTATTCATTGCTATTTCATCCCATTCATTACCAACCCATCCAAGAGCAGGAAGAAATACGGCATCCGGGTGGAAAATAGCAAAACAGCGGAGCAGGGACGGCTTTGGAAATAGCTTATGAACCACTAAGTGAACCGCAGCGATGGTAACACGCTCGTGGGCAGCACATTTATAACACGAATGGGTAGTAAAGTCCTTGTGGGGCTGGTGGGAGGCTCGGTCATCAGTGTGGTGGTATGGGTGCAGTCATACTGGACTGTAAACTGCTCAGAGGGTGCTGATGAGGATGGCTGCCCAGCAAGGCTGAACTTGGGGCCAATGGAAAGGTCACAGGTAATGTCATAAAAGTGTCTAAAAGCAGGACCATGTGACATTCTTTTAAAAATGCAAGGGAAACCAGTTAGTATGAAGGAAAATGAGGCAGCTCCAAGAAGAAAGTCTTAAAGTATATCAAACCAGGAGTCAAATGAGAGACTAAGATATCCTATGGTGATGGATGGATGGATGGATGGATGGATGGATGGATGGATGGATGGATGGATGGATGGAGATCCACTGTTGTTTTGAAGTGGAATTCCAGACTGGATAAATGTGATCAATAATCAGTGGAGCATGAACAGGACTTCTTCTTTGTCAGTATTTGACTTTGCAGGTGTCCTGTAGTTAGGTAGGACAATCATCTCTCAATCTTCAGAAGACCCAACAGAGAGGAGGAGCTGGACACCACCCTGGTGAATGATGTTAGGATCAGAAAGAGCAAGGAAATGCCTGTGGATGGAGGGAAAGCTAGTGTCTCATAACTGCTCTGAGACTGCTGATCTCCAGCTTTGGTGCCTGTTCCCAAGCTCTAGTGCTGGAGAAGCCCCTCTGATCTAGTCATTCTCTTCTGACCAAGTCTTCCTGACTCAGCAGACACACTAACCAGTTTTGGAGATTCTCTGTGTAATGACTTTCTGCACAGAAGCCTTTCCCAGAACATGTCCATGGCAATGGTACCATTCTCTGCATCTCCTCCAGATGTTGGGACCTGGTGAAATGGGAGTAGATCTGCATCATCACTCACAGGGGAGGGCTGGCACTGGGGTGCTGCAATCCTCTTTGATTTATTTTCTATTCCTTTTCTGATGCCAAAAAAAGGACCAAGAAACGATCATCTTGTTTAAAGAAAATAAAAAAAGAGAAGCCAAAAATGGTGATGAAGTCACCATTGTCACTGCCGAGCGTGGGATTCCACCTTGAGAGCGAGGTGAAGTTCTGGTTGTGCCACACTCAAAATGAAACAAGGCAACAACAAAGGCTCAGAGACAGGCAATAGAAATACTTCCAAGTGTGGCTAGAGTGACGATATCGCCTCTGTTTTTTCCTGGGAGAGAATGAATAGGAAATGAAATGACTGTAATAAACGGCATAAAGAAGGTCAAGCAGGCAATCAAATTTATTTTTTGAGACAATTACAACAGCGTCTCATTCAAAGGGACACTGAATAAACTTGAAAGGCAACGGAACTGAAACTGATAAAAAAGACACTTTTGTGAGCATTTCATACGTAGCTCGGGGAATTCATTGCCCCGAGATATTGCTGTAACCACATTCTCCCATTATGTTACATTGGGGAGGGGAAAAAAAAAGCTGTTACAAAAGATAGAAACCTCTATGTTCTAGGACTTAAAGAAGCTTATTCCACAGCACTCCTGGGGTTTTTCTGCATCTTCTTCTGGTATCTGTGGTGACACTGGTACTGGACACTAGGTCTGACCCTCCTTATCTCCTGACATCTGGAGATGTCTGTATTGCAGCTGTCCCGCTGAGAGATGGCACCACGTGCTGCTCTGGTGGAGCTGGCAGAAGAGGAAGGTTTCAGAATTTAATGAGAAAATGTGGAATATTAATTTCCCCTGAGGCTGGATGCAGGTTTTGGGGCAGATATGCTCTATGTGATCATGCCCACGCTGGGAAACAAGGTGTGTTACAAAGCAACAAGGGATGTGATCTGCCACCGGAGCAAGGTTGGAGCTGGGAAGGTGAACGTTTCTCACCTTCCAGATTGAGTCACAAGGACCTTTGGATGCAGGATGCACCAGCTGAATAGGCTCCCTGAACAACCCCGACAAGACTTGATTTTTTTTTTTTTTCAAATTAAAGCAGAGAATCATGAAAAGGGCTTTTCCTGTGGAATCGCCTTCTCTATCCCCTGTGCACTGGGGCATCACACTGTGAGGACAACACAAATCCATGACCAATGGTCTCCAGACAGGAGTGCAGGAGCTTCTGCACTGGAAATGAACTACGAAGAGGCTGAACACACCCTCTGCAGCCCACCTTGCTGTTCCTGACCTGTATGCTAAACCAAGCAGGAAAAAAACACACAGATATTAAACGTGGGTCCTCCTCTCCAGGCTTTGGCACAGCAAACATCCCAATGACAGCATTTAACAGCTTCTTAGTCTTTAATCTTATGAGATGTAACTTTTTTTGGGGGGGTGTCATCTCCCACAAGTTGCAGCTGTGACATTTTTGCAGCTTTGTATGAAAGTTGCAGAAATTCTGCCCCCC
>VXBZ01001192.1:215715-228815 GCA_013399135.1 Heliornis fulica | reverse complement strand
CCTTTTTTCTTTTTATTTCTTTGTTAGATGATGGTGATAAAGCTCTTCTGAAATTTGTTTCTTCAGTGTAGCTATCCAACAGAGCAGATTATGAGCCGGACAGTTGAAGCTGTCCATCTGCTGAGGGTGATGCTTGAGCCTCAGAGGAGCTTTAGGGGCAGATTTGCTTCTGCTGGTCACCTCGACAAGGTAGTATGGAGACTGAGATGAGACAAGAAGAAATACAGCTTGACTTCAAAGCATTTTTGGACCTCTCCAATGGCTGGCTGCAGTCTAGGACAGTTGGCAGATGAAATTGGAGCCCAAGATGTATTGCAGTAATTCCACCAAGGAAGTGCTAACAACAGGAAACACAATGCAAATATAATCGAGGTCATCAGCCCCTTCTCCTTGCATAAGTACTTAAATATGTGCTCGTATTGCAGTTACTTAACTGTAATTGCTTAGGGCGAATGTGAGATCAGGTCTTTACGGTCGCTGAGCATATATTCTTCCTTCAGGTGATCTATTGGTTTCTGACCCTCCTTGGGCGTGCCCTGTAAATATTTACACATCTCCAGTCAACGGTGTTGTGTGTTTATTCAAGGAGATGACAATTAATATGCGGGGAAAGGAGTTTTCAAAGCTCCTTACAAATGTCAGGTAACTGTGATAAGGAACAAGGTGTCAGATTCTGGTCGAGAATGGGTGGCACAAACAAAAAGACCTCTCTCTCTCTCCGAGAGATTGGAAAAAACTTTCTTCTTTGATTTAGATGGGGAAAACCTACTTTGAAAAGACAATGACTACTCACTGATGCCACTAAACTTTCTCTCATGCCATTGCCAGATGGCATCCTTGGTCCCTCCAAACAATTTTTGGAGAAGAGGAGGCTGAGGGGAGACCTTATCCCTGCCTAAAAAGACCCGAAAGGAGGTTACAGAGAGGTGGGCCATGGTCTCTTCAGCCAAGTGACAGTTGACAGGACAAGGGGAGTGGCCTCAAACTGCACCAGTGAAGGTTCTGATTACATGTTAGGAAGAAATACTCCACCAAAAGAGCTTTTGGTGTGTGGAACAGGCTGCCCAGGGAGGTGGTGGAGTCCCCATCCCTGGGTGTATGTAACAGATGGGCAGATGAGGTGCTCAGGGATATGGTTCAGGAGAGGACAGGGACGGTTGGACTCAATGATCTTAAAGGTCTTTTCCAACCTAGTGATTCTGTGACTCCGTGAAACCTCAGAGATGCTTTCAGCCCTCTTGCAGCTGGCCAAGGCATGGCTGTCGGTGGCACTGACAGAGTTAAAAATGATGAGCTGATCATTTTTACAGCTAGCTGCACTGCAATGGGACAACAGAGATGCTAAAGAATATTTACTAAAAGGCAGAACACTTGTAAAAAAAACCCAACTAAATATCCAAACACACATAATTACCACAGCATATCATGCTTTCATTTTGCAGCTTTCTTGATAACTTCTGGCACAGCTCTCTGGCAGGGAGAGCATGGGTTAGTGTACAAGCCATCCATGCATCCTTTCCCATCCTTGATGTGCCAAAGAATTGGATACGGCCCCAGCTGAAGCTGTATTCTTGGTTTAATGTGCAGATGCAACCAGAATACTTATGTTTTTCCTGAATAACTTGTGCCACCCAGACCAGGTTAGAAAGGCTGAATGCTGAAGGACGAGGTGAAGAGGACTCCTGCATTACATCAGCGAGGGCCATGTCACTCACCTCTGCTCTTCTGCACCTCTTTGGGTGGAGCTGGTCACCAGTGAGGCTTGTCTCTCATCTCTGGAACTGGTGTTTCTGGAAGAAAACAATTCCTAGGGCAGGTAAGACACACACCTTTCAAACTCAGAGTGATGCTTCTCAGCCTAGACTCATGCTGACCTGCTCAGACTGATGTTAGATGTGGTTAGGTCGGATAGATGCGGTGCTGAGGCACATGGGTTGGTGGTGGATGGTTAGGGTGATGGTTGGACTAGATGATCTAAAGGGACCATTCCAACCAAGTTGATTCTCTGATTCTATGACTGTTGCTGAGTTCTTGGGGGTGTTCACTTCCCTTTACCTTTTTAAACAAGCAGCTTGTTGAGGGGCATCCATGCTTCCTTCCCACAATTTCTAGGCTCCTGAAGGATTCTGCCTGATTCGCCCAGGCACAGGTGAGGAAATACTGTGGCCCGGCCTAAATATTTGCACAGATCTGCGGCTCGACTGTGGTGCATGAAGCAAACATCCAGCTTTTCAAACCCTCTTCAGCACACCCATTTCTGACTGGTTTTCACCTCTTTCTGTCACCGTTTCATTGCACTTGGAAACCCTTGCAGTGAGGTTACAGGTGACCATGGGAGCTACCGGGGATGGGGCGCTGGGGGCAATGTCATAGAGCTGTTCATGGTCCCAAGTCACTCAAGAGCCCTGCAGAAGTGCATCAGCTGGTTAGATGTCTGGACCCACCCATCACGGTGGGTGAAGGTTTGGATGGGACATTCTCTGTTTCTGAGCTTTATATGATGGCACAGGGAGATGGGCTGGGTTGTGGCTGCTGAGTCTCTGGTGTTCAAGATCAGGTTACTGTAACATGGTAGAACTCAGTTCATCTTGTTTGGAGACAGGTGTCCGCTTTTAGACTGTATAAATGCAAAATAAATCTTGTGACCCTTCAGTGAAGGCTCTCTTCTCTCACAGAGTCTGCTTTTGGTGATTCTCTCACCAACACAGTTGCTTGAAGCATTTATGGAAATGGGAAGATGCTCATAGACATTTGCAAGAACTTCACCGCGGTGAAGGGGCAGAGGTTGCAGAGGAGAAGGCACCAATCTCCTGTCTTTGGGACCAGGGATAGAACCCAAGGGAACGACATGAAGCTGCTACAGGGAAGGTTTAGGTTGGATGTCAGGAAGAGGTTCTGTACTGAGAGGAGGGTTGGGCACCGGAACAAGGTCCCCAGGGAAGTGGTCACAGCACCCAGCTGGACTGAGGTCAAGAAGTGTCTGAGCAATGCCCTCAGTCCCCTGCTCTGACTTGGCTAGTCCTGTATGGAACCAGGAGTTCAACTTGATGGTCCTTACAGGTCACTTCCAAACTCAGGAGATTCTGGGATTCTATGATCTTGCACCTTTATCAATCATAAGAGATCCGTGATGGAAGGCACAGACTCTTCAGGGAGGAAATGGCCATCTCCGAGGGTGTTGATGCAGCAAGATCCTGGAACAGAGACCAGCTCTACCCTTGCAGGGTGGGAAGGGCGGTGGCTGGAGTAATTCAATGCCAGCAAAAGCAGGCACTAAGCTCCGTCAGCTTTTGTGCCTTCCCTGGCGGATTATCCTTCCTCACTTGAAATGCCTCTTTCAGCTAATATACGTCGCAAATAGTTTAGCTCTAGTTTTTTGCTGTATGGCCTTTTACGAATTCAATTACAAACCCTCTTTTCTTGCCACACTTGGAATTGTTCTCAGCCTAATATCGTGTTTGTCAGGGTTTTGTTTTGTTCTCCTTGCAGCCCAAGATGTCCTTGTTCTAAGTCGTAGCATCTCCTCCGCCTCGCGGCCCCGCTACCTTCGCGCGGAATGCTTCTGGTGCTCTAAAGATACCAAAAGGTTTTAATTACGATTAAGCCAAGTCATTTCTACAGTTCCTAGCTGTAAATAAACAGCCTGCTTCGGATAATGGAGGTAATGGTTTGCATTTCAACTCCACTCCTAACCTCTGATTTTTGCTTGTAATATTTTATGTGGTTAAATCAATTTTTTCTGCCATTGAATGTAGCCTTTCTTTTGCTTTCTTTTTTATTTCTTTTTTTTTTTATTTATTTATTTGAGCTCAGTTGTGAAGCATGTGTTTCATCGTATCCTTGTTACCCTAGGACATGCCTGCTGCAGTTCAACCAGGCTTGTAGTCATGCTCTTTTTTACAGATGGGTCCAGAATGGATAGGAGGAAATCTTTCCTTTTGTTGTTTTCTCCTATTGCTCTCAAAGAAAGAAAACACATTATGGGCTGTTAAAAGCCAGCTAAAAATTTAAGAGATGTCAAAAGATGACCATTTGAAGCAGCGAAGTCAGATTTATATTACGAATCATAGCCTGCAAGCTGTGTGCACTGAGACAGCCTTGCATTCCTAAACACCCCCTTGATTTTTCAGAGTTGCTCCAAACGTGTGTTACAAGGGTTAAGTGACGTTTTTAGGTAGGGAACTAATTGTGATTATTCCAGTGTACAGGAAATATAATATGTATCATCAGTACAAACTGACTTAAGCCAGCCAAGGAGTTATCGTTATAGGGTATTTTCATTTAGGTCACTTAAAGCCCTGGTTAATTAAATACTGCTATGTGACTTATTTCTAAAGTTTAATCCACAATCCAGATTTTTGATTAAAATATACACAACTTCAATCAGCCCTTCATGGTGACCACACTGCTGTTTCGAAAGCAGAATCCTCAGATGTCACTGCCTTTGCCTGCAGTTGTTCTTCACGGCGTGCTGCTGAGACTGCCCCTTGAATCCTGCCTGAAGCCTTCCCCCAGCCCCCTGCACCAACTGGGAACCGTCTGGTTTCTTCCTCTCTCACTCCACTGTGGCTGCACCCTCCTTGTCCCTTGCCACTCTGTATTCGTGCCAAGTCACAACTGGAGGCTGGTTGGTGGAGGGAGAAGGGGATGCTGGTCATCCAGTGTGGGGGTCACGTGCAAATTCCAGCCATGGGTGGCATGACCTTGATGTGAACATTTCTGTGCTGCTAGTGGATGGCATCCTCTTGTCATTTAAGGACACTTGTGTCTCTGCTCAACCTTTAGCTCCATGATATTTGAACATAAAATGCTGATGATGATCTTTGAGAACCTTCCGTTAATCCTGAGCCAGGTCCTAGTGGAGTTGAGCCTGCTTCCTCCCAGTCCGGGCTGGTGGCTGGCCTGTAGGCAGCATTGCCTGCTGTGTGAAAAGCACCTCCTTGGTCTCTGGTTGCTTTCCAAGTGTGATGCTCATTGGCAGACCTTTCCCTGTGAAGATGCCAGGCATCAGACTGCTTCTGTACAGTTGCCCATCAGCACTAGCTTGGAGGTCAGTGGAGTGGGGCTGAACCCACACAGGGTTTGACACAGTGAGAACCTGCACCAGCAGCAGCTACAAAAGGGAATAATAGAGACAGTGATAATTTCTAAACACATTTTTACAATTAAAGTGCCAAATCCAGAAACTGTGCAAGCAACCAAATACTTCACGTGCGTACCACTTTAAGGACCTGCTTAACTCCCTTCTCCTGGACTGAACCATTAACTCCTTCCTTGAGCCAATAATCAATGAGTGTCTAATTTGTTACATTGACATTTCTGCTGGTTTCATCCAAATGAATTAATTAACAGCAAAATGTTTCCTTTCCAGGTAAGAGTAGGGGGGAGGGGGAGGGTCTCAGCAGTCAGATAAGGTTTGACCTTTGTCGAGAAAACGTTTAAATGAGGTTAAGCCTCAGATCTCATTGGTCTAAGATCTAGTGTCTGCTCTGACAGATCTGATGGGCCTGGGAAGACATGACCTGTGGCTTCCAGGGGTTCTCCAGGCAGTGCCTTGGCTTGCTAGTCTTGGCAGGGCAACTGGGAAGTGGCCAAAATGGGTAGCGGAGGATGCAACAGTAGAGTAAACTCCACCCAGTATCTTCTTCCCTGACTTGGAGGCATCCCTCTCTCTTAATCTCTACAGCTGCAGCTTGCCCAGGAGTCCCTGGGACCTGCACTCTGCTAATTGAAGTGCATTTGGATCAAGGCTTTCTCGGTGTGAAGTGCAGCTTTGCTTTGTGAAGCATCATCTCTAATGTACCTCGTGTTGATGTTAGCACAAGATAGGGACACGGCGAAAAGAGGAGAACAGAAATATTATCAAGGTACACCTTGAGGTACAGCACTCACTTTAATTGCTTCTGGAGCTCTTCACCCCATCCTCATCAATAGGGCTAATTCTAAAAAAATACCCCAGGAATGTAGGTGAGGACAGAAGTGTGCTCAATTTATTTCCCACAAGAGATGGTCAAGTTGTTTTCCTCTTTGTTATGAAGATTGATAAGAGCAACTGGGTAAAGCCTGGGCTGCTACTTCACCACCCTTTGATCTTCCTGTGGTTGGGTGGAGGCCAGCTGCCAAGCTGGGATGCTGCGGTGGCAGCACCCAAGAGGAAAGCAGGAACCTGGGGCTTTTTCTTCTTGTGCTGCAGTTGCGCTTGAAGCTTTAACCAACATGTGAAGTTTGTACTGATTAATCCAAGATAACTTTTTTTTTAATGTGCTGTGGAAAGCTTGCAGTGCAAAAGGGGGGCAAAGAAAATGTTTTACAGATGGGGATGGGAGGATGCTAAAGCATGGAGAGATCTGCTTAATGTATCCCAAGAAGTCAAAGCAGAACAATCGAGGAGCAGGTGCAGGTATCCTCAGAGTCCCCTTCCTCCTCATGAAAAATCATAGAATTCTTTGGGATGGAAGAGACATCAAAGCCCACCTAGTCCCAACCCCCTGCCATGGGCAGGGACACCTTCACTAGACTATTTTGCCCAAAGCCCCACCGAACCTGGCCTTGAACACTGCCAGGGATGGGTTTTCCACAACCTCTCTAGTCACTCTGTGCCAGGGCCTCACCATTTATCACTGACCCAAGAGAGAGAAACTCTTTGGACCATTAAAATAACCAGAGGTGCCTCTTTGTGTGTCTTTGGACTCCTGCCTGACTCACTGCAAGCACTGCAGTGTTCCTCAACCAGGTCCAGGCTCAGCTGCATCTGTGGTCCCTCAACCAGGTTCCTGCAGGTCCCTCACTCAAGACCCTATTGCAGGGCTGAGGATCCACCCCAGATGCTGCCCCATGGGACATGTTGATCTCTTTGCTGCCCCATGGACATGTTGACCATCTGGGGACTGTGGAAGCCCAGGCCTCTGATGGGTGATGTTGGATGTTACAAAGATGTTTTAGGTGCCCCATTCCTGGTGGCTTTAGTGATGGTGAGAAGCTCAGCTGTGTGGGCAGTCTGAAATGCAGGACTCTGCTGATGGCACATCACAACATCCATGGCAAAATCCAACTCTGCTTGCAACCTCAGAGGGAACACAGACCTGGGATTCTTCCTCAACCCTCACAGCCAACATCTCTGCATGAAATCCAGCTCAAGCTCTATCCTACCTCAACAACAGGTAGGAACCTCAACCTACCTCAGGAGGTTCTGTCCCCACTTGGCATCACCCAGTAAGCCACCAGTGTGTGGTGAACAGGTCTTACCACCTACACCATCACCATCAGTGGTCTCTGCAATGTGGCCTGGATGGCACAACTCCTCCATTGCTGTCCTTTGGGTTTATCCACATGCCTGTGGATTAGCACCACCAGGAAAGCATTTCCTAACGCCTTCATCCTCATCCACTGCCAGGCATTCTGGTGCGGCTGCCTCTTTTATTTGCTTTTAAGTGTCTCGCGTCAGTGTATTGCTATTTACAGTGCCCGTTTCTGCTCCCCAAACAGTGTAAATCAAGATTAATTCCACTGAAGTTTATGGAGTTACGCCAGAGTAAAACTGACTGATAAGAGATTCAGGCCATTATCGTTGGGTTGTTTCCCTTGTTTGTTTGAAATCATGCGTGTTGCTGTGGAATGATAAAGCGCATGGATTCAAAGGCGGGTTCACTGTGAAACGCAATTCAAAAAGGTTTTGACTTCACATAATGTGCCGAAACAATCACTTGCAGCAATTAGTATTTTACTGCGGAGTATCACAGGGTTTGGAGAAGGAGAGGGGCGCAGAAGGGAAGAGGGAAATGGAAGTTTCACCCCTCATTGTCAAAGGCAGCAACAGCAAAACCGGGGTGCTGTGGTAGAATTCTACATCCACAGTGATTTAAGAAAGTGTTGGTGGCAGTGAGGCAGAGCAGGTCCCCAAGCCCCTTCAGCGCCAGGTCCCAGGGTAGGGGGGCACCAGCTCTGAGCCCAAGTGGACAATGCAATTAATTTCTATATCTTATTTATTAGCAGATGCCATCTCTCTGGATTTCTGCAAGGCCTTTGACATGGCCCCTGCAGCATCCTTCTCTCTAAGCCGGAGAGATACACATTTGATGTGTGGACTGTTCAGCGGATAAGGAATGGACTGGATGGTCACATCCAGAGGGTGGTGGTCAGTGGCTCAAAGTCTGGATAGGAGATGGTGACAAGCAGTGTTCCTTAGGGGTCTGTGCTGGGACCGGTGCTGTTTCATATCTTTCTAAATTACAGTGACAGAGGGATTAAGTGCACCCTCGGCAGGTTTGCTGATGGCAAACTGGGTGGTGTGGTTAATGTGCCAGAGGGGTGGGGTGCCATCCAGAGGGACATGGACAGGCTGGAGAAGTGGGCCCAGGTGAACCTCGTGAGGTTCAACAAACCCAAGTGCAGGGTCTTGCACCTGTGTCGGGACAACCTCCATTATCCATATAGGTTAGGAGATGATGTCCTTGAAAGCAGCACTCAAGAAAAGGACTTGGGGGTAATTGTGGATGAAAAGCTGGACATGAGCCATCAATGCACATCTGCAGCCCAGAAGGCTGACTGCATGCTGGGCTGCATCACCAGGAGTGTGACCAGCAGATCAAGATCGGGGATTGTCCCCTCCGTTCTGCTCTGGGGAGACCCCACCTGGAATACTGTGTCCCGCTCTGGAGCCCTGAGCACAAGAAGGACATGGACCTGTTGGAGCGTGTCCAGAGGAGCCCACAAAAATGATCCATGGGTGGAGCACCTCTCCGATGAGGACAGGCTTAGAGAGAATTGGTTTTGTTCAGCCTGGAGAAGAGAAGGCTCCGGGGAGGACCTTATAGCAGCCTTCCAGTCCCTGACAGGTGCCTATAAGAAAGCTGGGGAAGAAATGTTCACAGGGGCAGGTAGAGATAGGATAAGGGGGGATGGTTTTAGACTAGAAAAAGGGGAGATTTAGGTTGGATATTAGGAAAAAGTTCTTCATTCTGAGGGTGGTAGATCACTGGCCCAGGGTACCCAGAGAGGTGGTGGAGGCCCCATCCCTGGAGACGTTCAAGGTCAGGCTTGATGGGGCTCTGAGCAACCTGATCCAGTGAAGATGTCCCTGCTCACTGCAGGGTTGAACTAGATGGCATTGGAAGGTCCCTTCCAACCTAACACACTCTGTGGTTCTATAATTTTTGTGAAAGAGCCCCCTGCAAAGCAATGTGGCAGCAGGGCAGAATGGGCTTGCCAGCTCCTGGACTGGTAAAACCTCTCCAAAAGAGCTGGTGTCTCACCTGTCCTTGTGCTTGCACCCATATCCCCATCTTTGAGTGCATCAGGAACTGGGGCAGTGCTCCTGCCTCTGCTTTGGCTTCAAAATAAATATACTGTGGTGCATGGTATGGAAAAAACCACTGTTTTTTTTTTCTCCTTTATGTTCCACAAAGCAAATGGCCAGTGGGTGAACAATTCCAGATTCTTTCCATGATATCCCTGAAGAAGTTGTTTTCCTACACCTCATACTAATGGGACTTTCTTTGTGGGAATTGCCATTTCTGCTTATTAACGACAATGGGATCACCCTGCTGAGCCACCCACCTTCTTGCCAGACAACTGCTTGGAACAACCTGTCCCACAGCGTCTGCTGGTTTCCCTTCATCCACGCACCAGGGTTTTGGTTCCTTGAATACAGAGATACTTCTCCAGTAGGACTCTAAGCTGTGCACAGGTGAGTTTGCTCTTGCATAAATATCTTTATAACTCAAAAATAACAGCGGGGTTCAGTTTCCTTGGTCGTTGACAAGGGGCCTCACTATTTATGTGTATGAATACAGCTCTACAGCAATTTCTACTCATTTCGTAGTGACCCATATATTTCTGTTGCTGGTAGTGGGAGTTGCTTTGCAAATGGGAAGCCAGGGGAAGGCAGATTTTGGACTTGCTTGTGGCTTCTTGTGTGTGTGGTCATGAGAGGGTGTTTGATTCTTTGGCTGTGGTGGTTTTCCTCCTTGGCAGAGCAGGATGGAGGTGGTACTGGTGTAGCAATTTGGTGGTTTGCTATTTCCCTCAACTCTCAGTGTGTGGCTGCAGGGCATTTCCACCTGGATGAAATGGGACAGCTGTTGTCTGGAGCAGGTCCAGAGGAGGGAAACCAGTGTGGTGAAGGGTCTGGGAAACCTTACGAGGAGCAGCTGAGGAAGCTGAGAGGGTTTAGCCTGGAGAAGAGGAGGCTGAGGGGAGACCTTATCCCTGCCTAAAAAGACCCGAAAGGAGGTTACAGAGAGGTGGGCCATGGTCTCTTCAGCCAAGTGACAGTTGACAGGACAAGGGGAGTGACCTCAAACTGCACCAGTGAAGGTTCAGATTAGATGTTAGGAAGAAAATCATCGTCCAAAGAGCTGTTGGGATGTGGAACAGGCTGCCCAGGGAGGTGGTGGAGTCCCCATCCCTGGGTGTATGTAACAGATGGGTAGATGAGGTGCTCAGGGATATGGTTCAGGAGAGGACAGGGATGGTTTGACTCATTGATCTTAAAGGTTTTTTCCAACCTAGTGATTCTGTGATTCCGTGATTTTGGTGCTTCATTCTCATCCTCTTGGTCTTTTGGAGAATCCTGTTTCTGTCTGTAAAAGGATGATGGGGGGCAACAGTAGTCTCTCTGACATGCACTACACCTGCTGAGTCTGTGCACACATAAACACCCTTGGATCCCAAACCCCTGGGATTGGATCCATCTTGTCACCAACCACACGATCAAGCCATGCTTTAAAAACCATGGAAAATTTCTGGTGGATCCTTCTCCATGGGTCCAGCTGGCACTTCTTTCCACCAAAGCTGTGCTGAAGCTGAGAGCTGGCCAAAGATGTCCTCACAGTGTTACCAGAGAATTCAGTTAATAAACTCTCTGGACTCAGTGCTGGAGTTTTAGAAAGTGTTCTTCATGGTGGTGCTGGAACCATGGTTAGCTCCAACCTAACATACGTACTCATTCGTAAGATGCAGGTATTGTTATACACGTCATGATTTGTATATTCTTCAAGTCATTTACACATACATCAGAGTTCCTGGAATGGTTGTACATATTTAGTGTGTTTCCTGTTCTGTGATTCTGTGAAGATGCTGCAGAGCTGTGCGGGCGGCCAGAGTTCCCCATAGCCTTGGGGTAGATGTACCTTGATTCATGTGAGGCAGGCATGGGAACAACTCTGGAGCTTTGCAAATGACACCCAGTGCGGTTGGGTCTCTGTGCTCTCCTAAATAACCACCTTGTGTTGGGGTGATATCCCACACCTTTGTGTTGTGGAGACCCATCATCCCAGCCCCACCAGCAGGGCAGAGCACATGGTGGCAGCATCCTTCACATACCTACAAGGGACTCTGCATTATTCCACCACCTTTTCCTCGTGCCCCCCCCCCCCTTCAGTGCTTGCCTATGTAATGTTCTTCCCTTACAAATTTCATCATGCTCCACTGTGCATCCAAACGATTCAGTGATGGAGCGCACAGGGAAAAAAAATTATAATGCCATTAAAAGTTATCATAAATTTCAGATCAGCATCACTTTTAATCCGATACACAATTTTACTGCCTCTATAAAGTAGGTGATTTGCAGTGGTCTGAGGCGTCTCCTGGCGCGTTTTACTTCTTTTTAAATTAAACACACCAACTTTGTGCTGAATTCAGAGCGCGGACATAAAAAAAGGGGTAAAAAGGAGAGGGAAGGGACATCAGATGGGAATTGCAATTGAATCTTTATATATGCCATCTTGGTACTGTGGTACTAAATATAGTGCCAGGTAAATAGATGTGCTGAAATATTCAGAATAAAAAACAAATGTTCCAATAGCAGAGAAACTGAGCATGGAAAATGTTTCCCTTGCTGCTGTGCTTTAGAGGCTAAACTGCTGTTGTTTAAAACACCCTGTGCTGGAAGGTCTCCTGTATCTCATGCATTAGATTATACACTGTGCACAAATATGTATTTTATATTTTATATTGTATATTATGTGGTTTCTAACCCTACCCCCCCCAACAGAGTGAGCAGTAAACCCAGAATATCCAATTAATATAAATATGACATTACACTATTTGCTGGTATGAAATTTTTAGGAGTGGAAATGTAACCAGACAACATTTAATGGAGAAATATTTGATATTAAGACCAGAGATAAGGTAATTATGCACTGGTAACGAGCGTTTCACCCACTTGCAGGCCCATGAGTGTCACTGCCCGACAAAATCCACCCGTGACCGCCCCATCCCTATCACCACCATCCTGCCTCAGTGACCCCCCCACCAACACGCACATTTCTGGGCCAATAGTGTGCAGCTGATCTAATGTGTATCTCCTGGAAATACTCCCAGCCTTCACTCAAGGTCTTGAGGAAATGAAAAATTAACTGGTGGCTTAGGTCTCTTCCGAAAGAGCCAAGTACTGCACCAAGGGCATTCTTGGAAGTGTTCATTTCTGCTGTGACTCATTTGATTTTTCTAAAATGGAAAAAAAAGCATCTCAGTTTTTTTAAACTCCTCTTCCCATCAGTCGTGGTCATGTTGGCTATTAGAGAAGGTTCACGAGGCTTTGCAGGACCACAGCAGAAGTCCATGAGTTCAAAAATATAGCCTAGAGAAAAAGCATGTACAGTTGAATCCTCTTCCTCTGCCTCTCCTCGATGGTGAGGTTTTGATTTGAACGAATTAACTTCTGCCAGCAACAGCAAGAAGCCAATGCAGCTGCTTTTCAATGAGACCTTCCCCCAGCGCAGCTCCAGGGTCACCAGGCAGGAACATTTTTTTCCTGAGGCTGGGATGAATTAGGAGTAAAAGGATGGAATGGGGAGAGCCAGCCCTACCTTACGAAAGCAAAGGACAAAGTGGTGTAAAACCCAGCCCTGAGTTTGAGGCTGCAGGAATGGAACAAGCAGTTTAATAGATTTAAAATTTTAAAAACCCACACCAAACAGCCAAAAAAACCCCAACCAAACCCAAACCACAACTTTTTTCATGGTTTCAATTTCCAGGTAAGAAATTTTCCCTGACAGCCCTGTGTGCTGTCTCCCTCCCTTGCGGCAGCAGCTGCCGGGTGTTTTTCCAGCCCCTCCTCCCCATTTTCCAACTCTTTGCTTGTTTTTTTTTTTTTTTTG
>VXBZ01001192.1:181739-205116 GCA_013399135.1 Heliornis fulica | reverse complement strand
AGCTCTTTGTCCTTCTCACCACCCGACTCTGGTTTCTCTGTGTGTGGGGCAGTGCGATCGATTAGAGAGTTGCTGTCCTCGACTCCGTGCTGGGGCTGTTGTGCCCATGACGCTGACGGTAGGATGGTCTCTGCCTGCCCTTATCTCCACTCCTGAGCCTCTCCACATCTGTTTTCTCCCCTGTGCAGCTGAGCAGGGTGATGACCGAGTGACTGTGGTGGGAGTGTGTCCTCCAGCCAGGGTCAAACTACCACACCCAGGTTTCCCAGAGAGGTGGTGGAACCCCCTTCCTGGAAACATTCAAGGTCAGTCTTGATGGGGCTCTGAGCAACCTGATCTAGTGAAGATGTCCCTGCTCACTGCAGGGTGGGACTAGATAGCCTTTGAAGGTCTCTTCCAATATAATACAGTCTATGATTCTATGATTCTATGACATCTCATGGATGGTGTCTTTCTATCCTGTGCCTTCTCCTGTACCTCCATGGGCAGGTTGAGCTGATCACATCAGGGGGTGGGTGTTAAATCTGGAGAGGTGAGAAAAGGCCAGAAACACCATAGAGTGGGACGCGCTACTGTTCCTATCGAAATAAACGGAAGGACAAGTAGCATCCAATGTGGCATAACAAAGCACCGGCGAAAGATAGGAGTGTAAAGAAAGAACCTATAGTGAAAAATGGAGAAGGGAAAGAGAACTAAACAAGAATATACAGTCAGTTAAGGCTTGCAGGGAAAAGATAAGGCCAGCTCAGAGAGCAGAAAGGCTTAAGGGGAATAAAAAGAGCTTTTACAATTATATCAGGGAAAAGGGAATACTAGAGAGAAAGTAGTTCCATTAATAAATGAAGAGGGGAGACAAAATCAATGGTGCTGCTAAAATGGTAGAGCTACTGAACTCCTTTGCTCCAGGAGTACTTAACAAGGTGAGAAGAGAAGAGGAGCACAGAAGTTATAAAATAATGAGGGTTTTGGTGGTGTGATTCTTCAGGGGAAAAGCAGTTTGAGGGAGAAGACACCTTGGAAGACGCAGGATGCAGTGCGACAAATAGGCGTACATGTCCACGTTTTTTGGGAACCAGTCAGTTAAATCACTGGCAATTACTTCTGGGGAAAAACAGGGAAACAGGTAAGGATGGTCAAACGCTATATGGATATTTTGTATTTTAATTGCCAACCCTGGAAATAAACATCCAGAGAGTTTACAATGCTGTTAGGTGGATAAATCATTTCCACACAGAATAAGTTAATGTCCAGCAGGGAGAAACAGTTGAGCCTTGCGGAGAAACCCCATAGTGATGTGGAGGCCGGTGAGCATTAGCTGTGGCGTTGCCTGTGGAAGAGCTCTGAAGAATTGCTGCCAGTGCACATCGCTGTGCCTTGTGGCCGTGACATGCACCATTGGGATGGGAAACTCGTGTTTGTATATGGGGTAACAAGAGATTAGCTGTAAATTCATAAAGGGGTAGGGTGATCAACAGGAACAATGGGGAAAAATGGATTTGTGGAATGTCGCAGGGAATAGAGAGATGGCAAAACCAAGTAGCGCTGGCCAAACTCCATGCCAGCTATGTCATTGTGGAGCCTTCCAGGGAATTTAGGTGGGAAGGAAACAAAACGCTTCAGAGTATCCCATTCCTGAGGGAGCAAATCATCTCACTTTGGGGTATTTCTTTGCTTGCCAAGGAGAAATGCATAAAGAATGGCACCTACAAAAAAATCAGGGCATGGTTGGTTGGGTTGGTTTAGATTTCTTTTTCTCTTAACAGACTATGGGTATTACATTTCTATTTTTAACTGCAGTAATTTATCCAATTTATATTCAAAATGCAACAGTCCTCAAGGTTTGTCATTTTTTAGCCACCTGTTGCAAAACCACATTGTGATAGTCTTCACCATGGCGAAATTAGAAAACGGTGCTTAGATAAAACGCAACCAGGAGTGAGTGGCAGGTGTAGGGGAAAGCGGCTGAGCAGCTTTAGTTCCACACGCCAAAAAAACCAACCCCAGAGACGTCCTTCCCATCAAGTGGTTGGCCAGAGGCAGCTTCTCAGAAGTCTGAGGCATTTCAGCTGATGAATGCAACTGATAAATCCAGCGTTTCGGCGGGTAAATTTTGGAAAGACAATCTTATAATGCAAGGCTTGTGTTCTGCCGCCTGCAAGTGCCTGCCAATCATTCCCATCTGAGGAACTGGGAATGCCAGGATGTGTGATGTTCAGCTGCTTGCTCCCTGAGCAATGCTCACGATCAAAGTTATGGCTTGGTTCCTCAGCAGAGACCATGAGAATATTTTTTTTCCCCAGTCTAGCCATTTTGTTGGGGATTTTGGTTTGGTTTTATGTGTTTCTCTGGGTTCCTAAATAGGAGTGGTGGTTATTGGCACTGGTCTTCCAGTCCATTTGTATGGGGCTTGGTCACTGCTCTGTATTTGCAGGCTCTGTGTCCTGTAGATCTTTGTCCCTGACACTGTCCGTGCAATGTGCTGCAGCATTATTTCCATTATCTCCACCCATCAGGGAAAGACAAGTCTTTCAAGGCATGTAAGCTTGTTAATTCAGGCAAACCCGCCTCTTCCGAGCTTAGGACCACTTTCATGGCAAACATGGTCTCAGCTGGGCCATCTGCCACTGCTCCAAGCCACCCTGCTTGAGTTCTGGGGGTATGATCAAAGCAGCGCAAATGCCTGATAATTAAAAGCTCCGGCAATGATGATGATGTTTGCAACTTTACCACCTCCTCAAAGACTGTTGAGCTTGCCTTCACACAAAATCCCCCTCGATGCACATGGGAATGAGACGTGATTTTTCTTATAGCCATGGCTGCTCAGATAGTTTTGAGTTGAGGCAATTCCCGATCAGAAAGAGGCGTTGTGCCAAGAATCAAAATTTTCTGTGGGAAGATTGATTTTCATGGAATTTCTTTCCAGGAAAATGAAATTAAATGCTTTCTCCGGTGACACAACTTATCTCTGCATCTGTCTCAGTGGTTCATGGGCTTTGCAGTTCAGGGGGGATATGGCCACCATGGTGCATGATGGGTGGTTTATCTGAGTGAGCCATGATGGAGAATGAGTAGGTCAGGGTGGGGGGATGTCTGTACCTTGAGCTGCAATGGAGCAGGAACGTCAATCCAAGTTGCAATGTTTTTCTCAACTTTTTCTTCCATGAGAAGGCTTCAGGATTTTGCCATTCAGCCTGGCTTTACTGTAAAACAGACCTGAGATGTTGAGGCTTTCCTCAGGATGAAGACCCGTGTTTTTTTCATATCTGCTGCAATAAGCATCCTCAGCAAGAGGCAAATGAAAGTCACATTGCAATGGACTGGGCAGGAACTCCACCTTTTCCCCAGCGAAGTGATCTCTGTGTGGTGAATGCTTGAACCAGCACCATCCCACTGCAAGGAAAACCTTTTCACTGTGGCTGTTCCTACCGACACCCGTTGTGACTGCCTTTCCCAGACAGCACTGCCACAGTATTAGTAAAGCTGACAGGAAGGCGGCAGAGAACCTTTCTGCTGCTCAAGGTACAGCACTCGTGNGATAAGAGCAACTGGGTAAAGCCTGGGCTGCTACTTCACCACCCTTTGATCTTCCTGTGGTTGGGTGGAGGCCAGCTGCCAAGCTGGGATGCTGCGGTGGCAGCACCCAAGAGGAAAGCAGGAACCTGGGGCTTTTTCTTCTTGTGCTGCAGTTGCACTTGAAGCTTTATAAAATCATAGAAACATAGAAAAATTTCTTTACTGAGTGGGTTGTTAAATATTGGAACAGGCTTCCCAGGGCAGTGATGGAATCACCATCCCTGGAGGAATTTAAAGACGAATAGATGATGTGCTTAAGGACATGATCTAGAGGTGAACTATGTAGGGCTAGGCTGTGGTTGGACTCCATGATCTTAAAGGTCTCTTCCAACTGAAAGGATTCTATGATGCAATCTATGATTTGATGCCTTTGGTGGAGGCTGTAGGACGCCGAGTCTCAGGTGTTGATTTCTCCTGTAGCTTTGGGAAGATGTTTGGCCACAGATCAGATTTTTTTTGTGTTGGAAGACCTTGGAGAAGTCTCTCAAGCCAACTCATACAACAAAAACTGCTGAAGTCTGCAAGGGACAGATAAAGTGGGGACAAGCAGCAACTCAAAATGCCCATGGTGGTTGACATCCGAGGGATATGTTTTTTCTCCCCCTGTATCTGGAGTGTGCAAAAGGCTGAGTCACCCCCAAATTACGGGGTAATTAGCCTTTCCTCACCGGGTACCCATCCCTCGGGTCCATGGCCAAGAGCAGAGTTCAGCCCAGCATTTCCACCCATGCTCTCCTCCTGTTTAATTCTTCCTACACGAGATCCCTGTGGCAGGGGATGAATTTCAGCTGTAAAGATTGCTAGACAGCTCCTGACTTTTACACCACCAGGGAAAGAAACAGCTTTCCCGAAATGCTATTGCAGGGTGCTGCAATCTCTCATCCCGAGCATCCTACTACCATCCGACCCTCTGAGACAATGGCAGCCTGTCCTCCTCAGGCCCCTCCAAAAGGCGGCTTTGCTTTCCCGATAAATATCCCTGCGCGGCGCTGTCATTAAGAAACTATTACAGAAATAGCCAGGCTTCCACTCGGCTGAGTCAATGCAGAAACTGTATTTCCTATTTATTTGCTCCGTTTGTTTATTTTCCTGGACCACCCCATGAACCTGGAAGAAACATGCTAGGGGAAAAAAAATAAAAAAAAAAAATTATAGCAACGCCAACTATTCTGGGAGATACACGAGCCCCTCCATGTTTATCAGGTTGAGGGCACTGTATTTTGATGTCAATAAGCAATTTTTCCAGCCCGGTCTCCTGCCCGACCCTTTTAATCCATCAATATATTATTAGAGATAAAGTTGGTGGAAGCCTGCTGCAGTTAGAAGATAAATGACATCTCTGAAGTCAGGCATTAAAGACTAGATTAAGGCCTTGTGACACCGTTTTCAGTGCTCATCTGTGCACTTCTGTTCAACCTATCACACTGAGTGACAAGAAAGAAAAATAATGAACTGGGCCAAGGAAAGAAGAAGGGAAAAAAAAGGCAGAAAGAGAGAGAGATTTTTTTCCCCCCTAACACACAAACTACATCAGTNTTTTATTTTATTTTATTTTATTTTATTTTATTTTATTTTATTTTATTTTATTTTATTTTATTTTATTTTATTTTATTTTCCTGTTATTTTATCTTATTTTTAATTTAATTTTATTTTATTCTTTTCAGCATTTAGCCTCATTTCATCACTTCCTTTCATTTTATTTTTTCCTTGCAGTAGTGACCTAGTTGAGTTTACAGGATCCTAAGGGTTTTGTCTGGAGCTAAAGAAAATCCCATTTAGGACCAAGGAAATACATCCTTTTGAGTGACCAAGCTAAAGCATCCACAGACGGAGACCTCTCCTTCCCTGCTCCTGTTATCACCCTTTGTCTTGATGCAGTTGTGGTGATGCTTTACTCAATGTGGGTTGTTAAGACCAATGTTAGAGACACACGTGTGACCACACATGTATCTGTGTGTTTGCATTTCACTGTACTATGCAGGAATGCTACCACTGCCTTCTCCTTGTGCTGAGCCCTTCAGAAAGTGTTATAAATACATCTTTAGAGACCAGCCTTGTGCTGCAGAAGATGAGTATGACTTTTCTGTAGCTTTGTCCTCCCAAAATCTGTGCTCCTTCCAACTGCCTCAGCTGAGTGCCGCTCCTCAGCATCGGTGCTGACTTGCCACCATCATGCTGTGGGAGGGGGGTCTTTGCCAGGTCCATGTTGTGGAACGGAAGATGGCAAGTCAACCCAAGCAACCTTCTCTTTGCCCTGAGGTCATGTGCAACCAGCCTTGCCCTGCTCTGGTGAGGTGTCTAGCTCCATGGACTGAATTCAAGGCTGTTCCAGGCACAGCGAGAGTTGTTGGTGGTATTTGGTCTCCTGCAGCTGCCTTGAAAAGGCTGTTGCTCCCTCTGTATTTGTGGAGCACCTGCCCATTGCTGTCAAGTCATGATGACGGCAGGCCTGATGGTGGAAGTAAGTGGCAGGTCATTCTGGCCTCATTTAGTATCATATCTAGAGAAAACAGGACTATGATGGCAGAGTCAAGGAGGGAAGACAGCAGAGCTGAGTCTAACCTGTCCCAGGAGTTAAGGGGAGAAGTAGAGTGCAGTTTTGTGTGGGGCTGGGCATGGGCCCCTCTGTGGACCTCTTCATCTGGACCCACCGATTCACACTCCCTTGGACTCTTCCACTTTGAGATGCCCAAAGTCAATGCCAGCTTTTGGCAGAACAGGCTGTCTGGAAGAAGAAATGTTATTTGAGATGGTGAGATTATACAAAGATGTGCATCATTTGCTGGTGGAGCCTGGATCTTTGGAAGAGGCAATACAGGATTCTTTGGGAAGAGAAAGGAGAAAGCTCCTTCTACCAAGCATCCACATCCAGGAGAAGAGGCTGGACAAAGAATAATTTCCTCCAGGAGATCATTTCTCAGCCAGACCTGCACACCCAGAGCAAACATCTCCCCAGCTGATGGGGACCTCTCTTCTCTCCTTGCCAGGAGTAACACCTTTCCCTACAAGTCAGAAAAGGGAGACAGATGTCCCCTTGTCAAGGGGGCTCCATTTGGGACAATTGCCTCCAGCAAGCAGCCGGGTGAAGAGCAGAGAGCTTGAGCTGGATCTAGGCTGGGGTCTGATGGGCCTCTCTGGGGTCTCCATTCTGTACAGTATGTACATTGCTGCCGTCTTCTTTTGAAGATATTTTTTAATGTCTTAAAAAAAAAAGATTACTTTGTTACAATCATTCAGCAAAGGGTTTCTGCGCCTGTAGAAAATATTAATAGACTATTATGAGGTCCTACAACTAATTTTTCCACACATATCATCTGTCTTTGCATGGTTATTAAACTCCAACAATATTTCATGCAATGCTTTCCTGCTAAATTAATTTGGTTTCTTCTTCTCCTGTTTCTTTTTTTTTCCTCCTTCCACAACCTTTAAAATTAAATTGAATCTTCATAATTATGGCTTTTTTTTTTGTTGTTCCTCATATCTTTTTCTTTTCAATTTTCCTATCAAAGTGGCTATACAGTTTAATAAAGATGTAAAGAAACAGAAATTAAAGTGTAAGGGACAGGAAAGGCTGTGTTGGGATCAGAGGCAGGGGGCTCTGGAGAGCTGGGAAATTCTGGAAAGGATGGGATGGAAGTTAGCAAAGAGGTGGACAACACCTTTCTGGGGTGGCTCCAGCCTACATGGAAAATGACGTTGGAGAAGCCATTGCTAGAAATGCCTCATCACGTGGGAACACAGAGAAAGCGTCTTCTCAACAGTAGTCATCCTGATTCAACCACAAATTTTGGCATTGGTCTGGTGCAGCTTGGGATCACCTGCTATCCCTCGGCAAGAGGTATCCTTTGGGCAATGTCCTGTGCTTGTGTGAGGAAAAGCCCCCAAGCAGCTTCAGACCCAACCTAAAGCATCACCAGGTGCAGGATTCTGGGACTTTCCTGAGGTTGCCCAACCCACAGGTTCTCCCTCTGACCTCTCACTCCTGTCACCACCTTCCAGAAGGCTGGGGACATCCTTAGCAAGGCAACCACAGCTGAGGAAACTAGTACTTTGTTTGAACTGTAGGAGAATCTGGCACTAAGCCCCAGCCCAGAATTTACTGATGTCCTCAGATAATTGCTGATATCTGCTGGCATGGGGTTTTAATCATTCCCAAGTCTAAACTGTGAAGAGAGGTACTTTGGACTGGTCTTCTGACTGGCAGTTTGGGCAGAGTACAGATGGCTGCCATTTTCTTTACCAAGGATGTTAAGTGGGTCTCTTCCGGGAGCTGCTCTCTGGGGAGATGAAGTGGTCTGTGGGCATTAATTACTAAACTTAATAAATCATGGACTTTTAGTCTTTCTCTCCTCTCCTCTCCCCTCCCCCCTTTTGTCTGGGAAGCCTTTCAGAGGAAGAGCTGGTCAATAGAGAAAGAGAATCGAGTTAACAAAGAACTCTTCAACTGAGACATCATACTAACCCCCATAGAACAGGATTTTTACCATTTCCTGGAAGCAGTGTTAGCTAAATACCTCTGGGACCTTCTCCAACAGATGGCTACCCAGGACCAAGAATGTCATGCTGGAGCTTTGGTGGCCAAGTCACCATGTCAGAGAAAACCCGAGAACAAGGAGAGCTTTTGCGAAAGTCTGCTTCACCTAGGATTGGGCAGGATGCAATAGGCACCACATCCTTTGTGGGATACTAACTCATCTTCCCAAGAGATCAAAAGTGGTGATCAGGCTAAGCAGAAGCCAGAACTAGCCCTTCCTACTCAACTGGGCAGCAACAAGCCATTCAGCTGCAGGTTCATGACAAAGCTTGGTGGGATACAGTCAATGGCGCTGAATGCCCCAATGGGACCAAGGAACTTGCTCTCAGACTGAGTCCCATGTGATGCCTACGTCATGACTGCAGTTGACCATCTTTGGTGAGACGCCCATTTCTCCTGTTACCACTCCTCAGAGGAAGAAACTGTTTTCATGGGTTGACATGTGCACTTACCAATAGGTGGCACCAATGGAACAGAAATGCGAAACACTATGCAAATTTTTCTGGAGAAGAGGGTGCTGGGAATTTTCCCCTACATGGCTATAGACTTTTGTACAAATGAGGTATTGCTTATATACGGTGATCACAGTTGTAGCACCCTGGGATCTAGGAGGATGCTAAGCAAAATGTAACAACAGGAGCCAACCCAAAATGCTTGTGATACTGCTAAATCTCTTGACTTTAGATTCACGGGCACAGAAGGGTGAAGAATATTTAACACACTGTATTCAATAATGTAATCAGCTCTTATTTGTAATTCAGAGGTAAGTTGCTATTCAGATGTGGTTCATGAGATTGTAGAAAACCAGTTTTTCTTGAATGAAAGAAGCAATCCATTTTCCAGAGGAATCCCTCCAGTTTCCAAGGCCACTGGATGTCCAGCAGAGACCTTCTCAGTCCTGTTCAGGAGGGACCGGACCTCTTTCTTCTAATCAATTCCAATGGTGCAGTGTAAAGAGAGGAACTGAAATGTGAGCCAGATCCTGCCCCAGCTTGCACTGAATTGTTTTGCTTCACAGCATAGTCATGGAATCATAGAATCACAGACTGGTTTGGAAGGGAACATAAAGATCATCAAGTTCTAACCCCTCTGCCATGGGCAGGGATACCTCTCACCAGACCAGGCTGCTCAAGGCCCCATCCAACCTGGCCTTGAACACCTCCAGGGAGGGGGCAGCCACCACTTCCCTGGGCAACCTGTGTCAGATCCTCAACACTCTCAGAGGGAAGAATTTCTTCCTAAGATCCAATCTAAATCCAGCCCTTCCAATTTAAAACCATTCCCCCTTGTCTTATCACCCCAGGTGCTTCTCAAAAGTTCCTCCCCAGCTTTCTTGTCAGCCCCTTCAGGGACTGGAAGGCCACTATAAGATTTCTATGGAGCCTTCTGTTCTTCAGGCTGAACAACCCCAACTCTCAGCCTGTCTTCATAGGAGAGATGTTCCAGCTATCTGATTATCTTAATGGCCTCCTCTGAACCTGTTCCAACAACTCCATGTCCTTCCTATGTTGGGGACTTCAGAACTGGATACAGTACTCCAGGCTGGGTCTCATGAGAGCGGAGTAGGGTGTGGAGAATCCCCTCCCCTTGACCTGCTGGCTATGCTCCTTTGGATGCTGCCCAGTACACAGTTGGCCTTCTGAGCTGTGAGCGTGCCATGTTCCAGCCTTCTTCTGTAAAACTGGGGACCTCCGCAGGTTTTGGAAACTTGTGTGCAGAAAGGACAAGATTGTATAATAAATCCCCCAAAGAAAGTGTCCCAGTCACTCCACTTTCACCGTGATACTGTCAGAATACCAACATTTGGTCTACTCCACACATTTCATACAACTTAAAAACAGTAACCTCGTTTCCCAGTGTTTTAAAGATGATGAACATTATCCTTCATATCCCTTTGCTCATCAGCCATGTGTTTATGTACCAAGCATCTGGCTACATTATTATTTATATTACAGGAGACCAAACCAAAAAAAAAACCCGCGGCAACCCCGACAACCTCCAAGGAAATCAAAACATGTTTGGGCCAAACCAAAGTGAAATGATAATTTTTCCCCCATGAACCTCCACTACAGAGAAATATTTACTGTTTGTGATTATGCAGGTTTCTCATAGGCTGAGTTTTTTGCTGTTATGTAGGCATGTTTGCATTTATAATACGTCAAGCGTTGCTTGAATCCTAACAATAGTCAGTTAAGTGATAATTTAGGGGTGTGATGTGAGGAAAGGGAAAAATTAAGAGCTTTGGTTTAGGAGTTCATGGCTTGTAAAGCGATGCCAGATTTAGTGTCACTAATTCTCATTGCTCATTACTGCCACTGACATCTGTGTTGTGTGCTGCAGCATAGATGGTATGGCAGTGTGGTTTTGGTTTGGTTATGCTAGTGTGTGCCACTATAAATTGTATGCAAAACCTGAATGCCTGTAGTGGAATGCCTCTTGTCTGCGGAGGGCAAGGAGGAAACACTTTCAGAGTGAAGGTGTTGTTCTCCTGGTTGGTCTATCAATGTGGAGGTGGTGCAGAAGACAGCCTGGACCTCATGGCTTGGTCCTGGACCAGGCAGAAGTCAGGTTTTGCCCATGTTCCTGCAAGTTTTTTTTTCTACTGCTTGCAGACCTTGGCCAAGCTCCTCTGTTTATCTCGACCTTGTCCAACCAACCGTGGTGCAATCCTTCACTCCGGCACTTGTGTGAAATTTGTTCCCTCCTCATCACCGATGAACTTCTAGCCCTGAGTTCAAAAGACTTTTCTGAAAAAAAAAATAATATTGGGAACTCAACCCATGTTCAGAAACTTCTTTTCTTTTCAGCGTGGTGATTCCTCCTGTGCCCTGGCATGGTTTCTCCCCTTCTCACAGCACTGGGATGCAAATGCCTATCCCATTCTGCTGACAGCATGCAGGCTCTTCTCTGGTCGGCATTTTGTGTGTGAGACATGAGAGAGAGAGCCCTTGGATTAAAATGTCATCAGGAAAACAAACCACATAATCAAGTTCTGCAAAAGCTGGTCCATCATAGATGGAAAAAAAAAAAAAGAGGCTCTCTTGAAGCATAATACAGCATCCTGAGAATGAGTGCGTGTGTGTCAGTGGGGAGGGGGGGAAGGAGCGGACACGGGCTTGAGCATGAGCATTTGCAATCAGGTACTCATCAGACTTTGGATCTAGCTCCATTTTCTGTTCAGCATTTAACAAATCAAGGAAGAAATGCCCCTGCCTAGGGTCAGAGATAAATCTTCTACCCTGGACAAAGGGTAGATCTCCTTGTCAGTGCACTGATTTATTGTGACCTTATAGTCAGACTCTCTAATTTCTGCGTGTGGCTATAGGTGCCACCGGTGATTTGTTTCCTCTCTCGATACTCCCTGACTATTCAGTAATGGGGACTGCTGGGGGCTCACTGCCATCTCTCTAGGGGCAAGGTTTGGTTCTGGGGGCTGCATGTCCACCTGGGCCAGCTCTGCAGGTGCCTAATCTTAGGATGTATTTGGTGGTAGGTGGGTTTGTTTTGCCTTAGAGTTGGGTCCATGAACGAGATGCCTCCTTTAAGGCCATAGCAGACAGGAGAAGAGTTGGAAGGGTCTTGAATAGGTACATGGGGAAGACACAGACCAAATCTGGATCTAAAAGGACTTAGAGAGGGACCACTCTTTGGTTTCCCTCCCACTGATGGCATGTCTAGGCACATGTTGCAGAGGATCAAGCACATCTTGGCTTGACAACAGTGAAGAAGCAAAAAACCCACCCTGTTGCTCATCCCAGCTGGCATTTATCCCTGCAGGTAAAAATTAATTTTCTACCTGAACTGAGGTTTAACCTCCACTCCTTCAGCCTTTCAGACTTCTCCGACAGGAAGTTGACTCAAGAGTTGACCTCTCACTTCTCTTCCTGACACAATTTCCCAAGTGTATCACAACCAGTTATTGTCCCACAGACCTTGAGCCACCATGATGCCTTTTTCCCCTCTGAAGCTTCCCACTGTTCTTGGTGGGGCCCAGAGCATGGAGCTGGACATGGTTCTGTTCATGCCCCAAGGCCAAACACCAAGAGAAATCACCTCCTGAGGCAACAGCCCTCACTCACACTCACAGGTTCTCCACTGGCATGTACATCTGCTGCTAGGCTGTTCCAAAAAGGGTTACCCACGGTTTCAGGGGCATATTTTGAAAGGAGACTTTTTCTTTGCCCTTGATGGGCATCTAAAGGGGTTCAGGCACTGACCCCTCTGCACGCATCCAACCTTCTCAGCATCCCAAGAGAAATCAGTGGGTGTGCAAACAGGCAGATGTGGAAAGGAGTTTCCATTGCTGCCACTAAGTCTGCTTCGTCTTAAATCTGTGCAGCTTTTCCATAACATGTGTAAATTACCTAGCACATACGCTACCCAAAATGTATTTCAGAAAGCTTGCTACATCAGAGCCCTGACATCTGTTGAAACTCCTGTCATGAATAATTGAGAGAATTTGTTATATTATACTTGATTTTGGAGGGAAAACAAACCCAACACCGAACACCAACCAAATGCCAACATCTCTATTTTGTACAGTGCCTTTAAAACACAGATCCTGGCAACGCGGATTCCCGTTTCACGTAAAAATCTCTCCTGAAGCACATTGCTTTGTGCAGAAACCTCCGTGCTCAGCACCACCCTATCTCTTTCTTCTTTACAAACATACAAAGGGATAATAAAAAGGCTAAGAAGCAAGAGCAGTAAAATTCCATGCCCTGAGGGGAAAAATGGCATATATTGCCCTGAGCCTTTAGCTGAAGCCAAAATATATATAGAGAGAACCGGGAACTATTTTCTTTCCTAGTGCAATATTTTACCTCTATTGCCCTCAGAACCAGTCAATATTTGTATAATATATATATAAAAATAACCTTAGATAGATGGATAAAACCCAAGTAAAATTCACCTCGGGAAGCCTTTTATTCCAACTGGAAAATTGCCCCGCAAATGTACCCAACACAATACCCACTACTTCACTTGAAAGTGACAGTTGCAGCTGTTAACGCGGCTACATTATCTCATCTTCAGAGACAAATTTCAGGCTATATTTCACTGTAGCCTGGTAATGTATATATGCCCTAAAGACTGCTCCGGCTAGATCTGTCTTGCTGTATAGATTTCAGATATGGGTATATACTTTCCCAGGGTTTTTCCCTTCCCCCTTTTTAGTTAGGGAGTGCAGGAGGTTCATAAAATATCACCATGCTTCCATCGTCATACCCATTTTGGTGGAGGGGAGAGAAGTGCAAGGGAGAGGAGGGATGGAAGAGGGAGGGAGCCTTTGCAGCTCCCATCTACGCTTGGCACCGGAAATGAGGGAGAAGGTGGCAGAGGTTTGTTCACATCCCCTTTTCCCCTGCCCCTAAGCTGCCAGCTCTGCCCCACGTGCAGGCAACTGGTGGGATTTTCAGGGTTGTTCCTCCTCATTAACCCCATGTCCTTTGGCAAATTCAGAATGCAGGGTTATAATGAGGAATTCCGGAACTGTCAGGAAAGAAAATATGTAAGTAGGGGAAAAAAAAAAATAATCTATTAGGATTTTAAATAGTCTCACGAGTCTCTCCATTATTTGAGACACTTAAGATCACTTGACAAAGCCCCGGAGAATATACAGAAAGCCAGACAGGGACCTTTGATGGATGTTTTAAACTATCTAATGCGTCTTTTCCAACTCTATCCACTAAAAAATGACTAATTGGTTGCTGTTCTTCATTACTAGGATGATAACAGCGCCCTGAAAGCGCCTGGCACTCCCCCATGCGAGATGCTGTCTATTCATCCCCAGCTGAGCGTGGTTTGCTGCTTTTCCCCATAAATTTTCGAGGCAAACATCTGTGCCACATGCAGCAGTGCCTGCACGGCATCATGCCTGAGGAGCGCTGGTGTTTCTGCACACTGTGACACCTTGACGAGTAACGCCAAACCTCCCTTTTGGGAGCTGAGGGGTGGGTGGCATCGCTTCCCAGCTCCAAGGAGATGGTCTTGGAGGATTCCTGGCTGCTATCTGTGCTGTGGTTGCGGCAATAACTCCCTCCCGTGGATCTGGGCTAATGGGCAAAATAAAGGCTGGCTTGCTCTGGCCAGGAGCTTGCTTCCCTACCCAAGTGAAAAATTCGGCCCTTTTTCTAGAATTTTTTTTTAAGGCTTTGTAAAAAGGTTTTAGGAAGTGGTGCAGTGGAAAGAGGTCTTGCAAGAGGAAAGCGTATGTCTTTGGTAAATTTTCAGCCCATGAATGCAGCACGTGGTTTCCAGCATCAGAATCACCCATCTCACAGAGTCAGAGAAGACCAGTAGTAACTGTCAAGTGGCAAAACCCATGTGAGACTCTGGTGCAGCTCCCACAGAGGGGATGATCCAAGAAAGAGCAGAACTGAGGAGCACCTGTACTCATGGACCTTCTGCTCGATGAGGCAGAGAGGAAAAAAGTTTGTTGTTTTTTTTTAAATAAATATATATAAAAATCAAGTGAGCATTTTTATCTGGCTAATTTTCCTTCCTGGAATTAGTTGTCTGAATGGAGAAACCTGCTGGAGCAAGAAGTGTGAAAAGCCTTGGACGGAGTGGCTGCGCCTCCCAGGCCCTGAAATTTAAGATCTTTATAAATGATCTGTTAAAACTATAGTGACGATAAGCTTATGAATCATGATCTATATTAATCAGGGCTGCTGATACGGAAAGATTAATTGAAACGTGCAGTTCTACACAAATGATAAAGTGGTAACAATTTAATATCAGACAAGGAGAGTGAAGAAATTACACTCCAAGCTTCATGCATCATTACTATGGATATTAATATTTTACACAGCGCAACAGCATCGGGAATCATAATGAAAATCCATAACTAGTGCACAGACATGATTAAATACAACAGTCTTTAGGTGCTGTTTGGTGACGGGGGCTTAGCCATATTTCACTCCTGCTGCCGGTGATTTGAGTGATAGAGTCTAGACGTGGGTGATTAAAAAGTGTTCCTCCTAAAGGCTGTTAACCTTTTACTACTGAAATGAATTTCTTTGATTTTTAAATTATGCCGCTCACTCTGTGTGTGTGGTGGTGGGTTGGGGTTTTTTTATTATTTTTATTATTTTATTTTTTCTCCCCCAAAATCAAAACCTTGTCCAGAATATCGATAGAGCAGGTTCCCCAGGCAGTTGACAAAGCAGAAGTAAAGCACCGTGAAGCAGACACGGAGGGGTATTTAAGGGTGGGAAGGAGAAAGGGAGATGGGAGGAGAGGTGGGGGAATAAAACAGGTTAAAAAAACAGGTTTTCAGTGCTCGTCATTATAGCGGTGCATATATTAGATGCAATACCTGGCGCTGCGGTGGGCCATAAAGGTTTTATCCGCGGGAGTGTGGAATGGGCGCATTACTCACAAGTGGCAACAGCGCCTGTGAGTTATGCACCTCATTCCCAACCCACACCGATAAAAACTTTATGCTGCACCACGCCATGACGTCTTTTCTTGATGTGGGATTCATCAGCTCTAATGGTGGCTGGATCAGGCCCTTCAGTGAAATGCAGCATGCCGAGGAAAGTGAGCCCTGACTCAGCATTGAAAAAAAAAACTGCCAACCCCAAACCGCCCCCCCCCCTTTTTTTTTTTTTTGAGAAAATGCTTGGGCACCTGTTTAAATCCCCCAAGCTTGAAGAAATGACATCTTTTCTATCTGGCTTTTCTGGAGAGATGAGGAGGCTCCAAACTGGCCTATATGTTATTTGAGTTGCTAAAAATATGGCAGATTTTAAATCTCATAGTAACTTATGGTCTTGCCATCATGGCCTGGTGATGTCCAGAAGTGTCTCATTCATAGTGCCCCATCTGTTGTGCTCTTGTCTCTGCAGTGGTGTGGGATGCCAACCTGAAACCCTACAGTTTCTGTGGCTGTTGGTGATGGGGGTGACCTGGGAGAGGAAGCCCAACATGTAGAAGAGGGTTTGGAGATGCCAAACATCTTAGGCCTGTGTGGATGGCATGTATCTGGAAACTACTATCTTATGGCAGACCATGAGACTGGCAACAGTGCAAAAACATGTAAGCGTACACAAGTTGTCAACGCACACCATTGGAGGCTTGACTTGTTATGGATAGAATAAACAATGACCAGCTACCACCAACCATACTGTCATCCAACAATGCCCATGTCAATCAACATCTAATACCTGTGAGATCAAAATACTTCCTTGTGCTTTGTGGAATCAAAATGGTTCCCATTCCATGCAGATCTTGGTTGAGTGCTGGTAGCTTCAGTGTCAGGTGCTGTGTCAGAGTCCAGAGTTCACACCTCTTAACCCTTGGACCCTCTTTGACCTATTTCTCAGGGCCCAAATCCTGGTTGCAAGACTCAATGATACTCTGCATGTTTAAAGAAAAAAAAAAAAGAAAGAAAAAAAAAAGAGAGATAAAGGGAAAAAAAAAAAGAGGGTATTTTCTAACTTACATAGCTGGAGAAAAATCCACCCATCTCTCTCCAATTGTGGTATGGACATTTGTGGGTACAATGCCACCTGTGTTTTCGTTCTTGAGAAAGAGCCCAAAGTGGATTTTTGTCAGGAGAAAAGGTGAAACTAGAAGAAGTTAGCATTTCTCAGATAGTGAAAACCCTTCATCTTGGTAAGAAAAAGAAAACAAAACATGTGTGAGTATGGCCAGAATTTGAATGTCCTTTCCTCATGGCTCTGCTGGCCAACAACACATTCATTCTGAAGGAGTGCCAACATCTGGAACCAAGGAAGACAATAATCTATGGGAAGCATACAGGCACACATCAAAGGTTTCTGGGGCTACTTAATCTTGATTAAAATGTCTTGAATCAGAAATGGAGAAGCCTAGGATGTAGAAAGACTTTCATTGGCAAAGATCTTGGGTGCTAGCTTGAGTTTGTGCATAAATTTCAGTAGACAGTGCCCAAGACATGGACTTGCATCTGGAGTAACTGCAAAGGGCAGGTCTCACCATAGCACCCATAAATAATGTGGGTACAAAACATTTTCCTGAAGCAGAAGAATACTGGAAGGACAACAGGAGATGCTTTGCTTTATGGGGGAAGAGGAGAAGGTGGTCAGATATCAAGGTGATGGGCACAGCACATGTGGTGCCAGGCTGAAGGGCATGCAAAGGTATGCCAAGGAGTTGGGGGGGTAGAGCAGAGGATAACAAAGCTTTGGTGCTTCCAATTGAATTGGGGATCCTTTGGATACACCGCACCTCCCCCCCCCTCCCCGCCTGAGATTTGGAAGCACAAGGCTGTGAGAGAGCAGCTCGTAATCAATGACATTAATTAATAGATGAATGGCAGAGGCGCATGAGTATTGCCCCACAAATGAAAAGCAAATCCCAGCCAAGGGAAAAAAAAACAGCAAAACTGTAGCAATTTCTACTCCATTACCCTTGAGATTTGGCTCCAGATTCAAAGGATAGGCAGGCGGAGAGGGAGGTTGGGAGGAGGCGGGCGGAGGGGGGGAGTTGGCTCATATTCTGCTGTGACCCAATTCCATACAAAGCATCCTGTAACAAAACACGTCTCTATCTACAAAGTACAAGTAATCTTTGTTTTCAGTACAATACTTATCTGCATTTAGACCGGCGATGGCAGTGCTTGGCTTATTTTCATGGATCCGGTTATCCTTTTTATCCCTGTGAGCGGGTGTGAGATCGTGTGTGTGTGTGTGTGTGCGCGCACGCGCGTGCGCACACATCTCCTCTCCATCCTCCTTGCTGCCTCTTGTGCATGTGCCAACAGAGCAGCACCTGTAGGGTGCTGTTAGACACTGGCAAAGGTGGAAATACTGAAGGTCAGGGACAATCAGGCTGTGACTTTGAGAAAGGCTGAGCTTGGGATTGAGGTCTTTATGGCATCCAAACATATCCCAAGGAGCCCTTGGGGTGCTACCAGGGAGAGGGGGCACCAGCCCGTGACTTGGGAGATGCATGTGCTGCCAATTTGCTGTCGAGTCTCTGCAGCACCTCCAAGCCTCTCCATACCCATCCCTGCTGGGATGGTCTTCTGCTGTTTGTCTCGACAGCATCTCCCAGCAAGGCAGCCTTGTCTTGGTAGCACAGGTACTACTGTAGAGGATAGACTGTACTGAGCAGTGCCTGAGACACCAGTGTCCTAGTCCCCAAGTCACAGAGGGTATCCGACACTGAATCTGACTGTCCAAATAGTTCTGGTGTCACTGATTGTGCCAAAGGGTGGCAGCATGACACTAGCTCCCATCATAGTTTCCTTGTGCTCCCAGTCGTGAAGCAGGTCCTACCTGGAGAGTTCTGGTTTCTCAAACTGGTATAAGTGAGTTTGAGAGAAGAGTTTCTCTCCTCTTGATGTCACAAAAAAAATGTCTTCCAGTCTGGAAGATGCACTAGAAGAAGTCACTGGGCTAACAGCCTTCAAGGACACAGCAAGGAAGAGTCATTTCCCACTGGAGAAACTAGCACCAGGAAGTTCCCTGGCCTTGGTAATGTCACAAGTGAGACTGGAGAAATATAAATACCCCTCAAAGCTCTCAAAAAATCATGTCAAGACTATCTGAATGCTCGGACGCAGAGGCATCAGCCTTTGCAGCCAACTGGACTTTCCCTCAAAGAGAGTGCCACCACCTGAGCTCATTACCCTACCCACCAGCCGTTCTACCTTCACAAAACACCTCATCTCCTCCTTCTCACACCTGTTATTCCAGAACACTCCTACAGTCCCCATCAGTAGGTTTCTGGATAGTTTAGGAGCATGCATGTACATGTCCATTTCACAGATGGGGAACTGAGATGGGCAAAGTAGAAATGTCCTGCCCAAGGTCACCAAGCAGCACAATGTAAACAAGATCACAGAATCACAGAATATTAGGAGCTGGAAGAGACCTCGAAAGATCACTCACTCCAACCCCCCTGCCCAAGCAGGATCATCTAGACTAGATCACATAGGAACATGTGCAACCAACAGAGATGCTGGAGTCATCAGAGATCTGGAAACCCTAAGTAGAACTGTTTGAAGCATACGCTGACCTGGGGACTCCAGGAATAGCTAGGTGGCTGCTGGAGGGCTGGCCCAGACCTATGATGTTGTCTCCCCTCTATTCCTTACATCCTGGCCCTGTTTTTAATTCTTGTCCCATAATTTCTTGCTTTAATATTCCTTATGTTTGGCTGCTGCTGAATTCCAGTTTTGTTTCTTACACTTAATCCTCGGTTTCCATCCGAATCCAGCCCTAGAGAGTATCTATATTTTAACCAAGAATAAGAACAAATACAGAATGTAATACATGTAATTCCACAGTAATCATCTGTTTTACAGGCAGTTGACAAATTTGCTCAGCTGTAAGTAAATACGCTCATCTCCCTCTGTCCCTGCCGCCAACGGCCTCCATTTATTTGGTAATCAGTGTGACCTCATCCCTGGAGAGCTACCTGAATTGGTGCTGATAGGCAGATGACTCCCTCCTTCTAGTTTTTCTGCATACTTACATATTTCCACCCAGTGATTCTTCACTTCTGGCAATCCCCTGGAACTGCTTGACAGCTTTTAGGAAAGGATCTCTGGGGTCGTCTTTGCTTAGTTTGCCCCATCATGGAAATAACAGTGATTTTGGATGTCTGCTCATGTCTGGATGGGCATGGAAGTGGTGGATAGAGTTAAGGTTGGATATGATTTTCAACTTAAAATTCTCCTCTGAAAAAAAAAATCTACTTACTGAAAATAAACTGGTACTTTCTTTGCATTATAATGGTGCGGTCCAGGGTTTCTGGTCAGATGTTAGAGTGTTCTAATGAAGCAATTCTTCAGACAGTCCTGGAAAAATCAGCTGCTCATACTCCTGCTACATCTTTACTATTGTTATTTTTTATGTTTAAAGCTCACACACAAACGATGGATTTTTTTTTTCTCTGCTTCAAAGCTTGGCTGGAAGATGAAGAGAAAAATGGAAAGATGCGAGGGCTACCACAGGTCTTTTTTTTTATTACATGTGTGGAAGGGGTGAAACCTGCCTGTTCTACAGGGTCTGAAGTCTTTGAGTGGAAGTAATCTTCTCCTGGCAGACAACTGGGGTGGAAATGGTCTTTTCCTGGCAGCCAGTTTTGGTGGAAGAGGTCTTCTCTTGGGAGCCACTTTTGCTGGGGCTTGTTTGGGTGGTTCCAGCCTGCCGCTAACATTGGTGGTATCAGGGTGATCTTTCAAATATTCCCTAATGAATATGCAGAATGCCTCATAGCTTCAGAAGTTACATCAAGGAGATGTTTGTAGGCATTAAATGAGGGAAAAGAAAAGGCATTTAGAGTCATTTAAGAACGATTAGTGGTTGATAAACTTTTACATTACATACTTCTTGGTGAAAGATAGCAGAGACAAAACTTTGAGGGAAAATGGCAGTTTAGAAAAATATTTCAATTCCGTTTTGTTTTTTACAATATTTCAAGTGCCACATCAAGCTTTTTCAAGTTTGGGATTTTTTCAAAACTAAAGTAAACCATATTTTGCTGTGACTTGGTGCAATCCAAAATACAGTTGGAAACTTGTTTTGAAACAATTCTCAGCTGGGTAAAACTGTCTTCTCCCTAGTTCAGTTTGTGATTTATTTGGGGTTTATTTCTTTTCATAGGTTCACTGACAATGGCAAATGAGTGCTTCCAGAAGAAAGCAAATTGTTTTCTTCATGAGACACAAATCCTTATGGGAGAACCATACCCATCACTTTGTTCTACAGTTCTGCGATCTTAATGGACATTAACGACTGATTACTTTCTCTCTCATTACAACTCAGCATCTTTAAATGCTCCATTTTATCACAGGTAAAGGTATTTTTTTCATTTTACAACATGATTTTAAAAATCAAAGATATTTCTGGCTATGTTGTAGGTGTAAAGATCTGGAGAAACATTCATAGGCAAGTAGTTCCACCTGGGTGTCAGGTAAATGGTGAGCAAAAAGCTGACAATGTATCCTTTATAATCCATTAAATTGTGTGAAATAACAAATTCTGGTAGGCAAGAAGTTAAGAAATTAATTAAAATGCTCACAAGAGCTGAAAAAGAAAAATTGAAAATGAAGAAAATTTCCATGAAAGTTGCCAGAGCAGGCAGATTTTTTTTTCTTTAAAAATGTCAGTTTTTGTGTATTTTGGCTTGTTGTCACAAAAAAAACCCCACCAAACACCCCAAACAACCGGTGACACATTTCAAACACCTGCAACTGAGAGGGGACCCTGAATTGGGGCTGTGAGGTTACCAGGAGATAGCAGTGAAGAAGGGGAAAGGCAAGAGGACCAAGCACAGCCCCAAGGAGCCAGGCTGAACACTTGACATGGGACAGGCAGGAAAGCAGCTGTATATCAAGAAAACATGATTCTGCAAGGAAAACTCAGCTGGAGGAGAAACAGTATGAGGAGAACGACCAGATCATTCCTCCTTCTCATTTCCTATCAGGATAGTCTTCTGCTAGCTGGAAAGAGAAAGACAAATTGTTCTTTGTGTCTGCTGGGGATAGGAAGAGAAGTAACAGCCCTGAATTGCAGCAGTGTGGAAGATTAAAGTTGGATACTCAGAAAAAGATGCTGGTGCTAAGGGTAGCAAAGCCATGGAATAAATTTGCTGGGGAGGTGGTGGAGTGGCCAGCATCAGATGTTTGTAGGAAGAGGTTAGGTGAACATCTCTTGGGGATGCTTGAAGTCTGCATGGTCCTGCCCTGGGCAGGGGGAAGGAATTAAATGGTGCTTCAATTCCCCTCCCCCAGCCCTGAGTCCTGAATCTCCAAAGGCTTTCTGGGAATTTGTTCTGATGTTGGAGCAAGGAGAGCCATAGCAGGACAGGAGCTGGTGGCAGAGGTGGCTTCTCTGAGTCCCTGAGGAAAGGGTATATGCAAAGGCTACTCAAGCAGAAAGCCTCCAGACACAGTGTCAGGATCAAAGCAGTGTGTCCCAGAGCCCCAGGACATCAGCTATGTGCTGTGTTTGTCTCCAGAAGCCCCATGGCCTCAAGAAAGACTGACAGACTGTAGCCCCCAAGACCAAGAACAAGGCCACTCATCTGTGGTGGAGATGATATCCTGTAGCAGCTACTTGAAGAGGGCACCAAGAAGAAGCTCATGAGTGCAAAAATGGAGTTTTCCAAAGATCAGAGCCCTCTTCCACCCACAGATGGAAACAAAAAAAACCCCAGGAACGAGCCCCAGCTCTGCTCCACCCAAACCCAGCAGCAGATTTCACCTCTCCTCCTCCAGCAAGTTGCTCAGACGTGCTTCAACGTGGGGACAGAGAGCTGTAACTGCAGTTCCTACAGATGTTGAGATGTGGAATGGTGCTGAGCTGCTAGAAGGTGTGAGAGGGACTGAGGCATGTGAGAAGTTCTGCCTTGCTTCTCCTCAACCCACCGGGGTTAGCAGCTTGGGACTTTTGCAGAGCGCTGGGATGCTGGGAATAAAGAGATGGAGCACTTTTCCAAAGGGACGGAGAAAAGGAGAGAGAGAGGAAGGCTGGGGAAGGAGGGGCAGGGGAGAAAATGGGAGAGAGAAAGAGAGAGAGAGTGTGCAGGGAGGAGGGGAAATGAAAGGATATTATTTTTTTTGTATCTGTCATTTCCCTGCTATCTCCCATATGACTTCTTAATCCATCAGAATGCTGGGAAGATAATGTTTTGGGCGAAATAACATGAGAGAGAGGATAGACTCCCAAGGACCAATATCTTTATTGCTCGGAGGATAAACGGATTATGTCAGCCATTTTCTGTTGCTGACAGCTTTTCTTATTAACCGATTTTATTTTTTAATCTTCCAGGGAAGAAATATGGTTTTATGTCACAATAAAACGCCGGTCACATCTAATTCTGCCCTCAAACAAACAGATTTCTGAAAGCCTTGCAGAGAAATTTGAAATAACTTTAAAGAGGGGGTTTTTGGATAAAGTCTTTATCCAGAGGCTTGTTCAACCGCAGTGTAAAAGGTTTAGAGAGAGTGAGAGAGGGAGTGAGAGAGAGGGAGGGAGGGAGGGAGAGGGAGAGAAAAGTCCCTCACAGTTGTTTTTTCCTGGTTGATCCCTATTAAAAGAAACTCTTCATTGTGGTGTACTCAAGGAAATACAGCTCAGACGAAAGAGTCACATGAATGTTAACAAATATGGCTATTTGTGTGGCTTACGCTCTGCGCCGGGCTTAGAGATGTTGTGTGTGACACTCAGAGAATGAGGGAAGCAATCATTAGCATCCCAGCAACCTGCTTAGCCGCCCGCTTTCAGACTCCCCCTTTTGATCTGACACTTTTTTCTCTCTCTCTTTTTTTTT
>VXBZ01001192.1:154208-181723 GCA_013399135.1 Heliornis fulica | reverse complement strand
CCCTCCCTTCAGTTTTGCTGGGATTACCGTGGAAGATGCTAATAAAGTATCATACACGTTGTAGGCAGAGCGATAAGAAAGTCTGCTCTGGCGAAACTTCTGAGTTGCAAGCCAAGCAGCCTTTGTACTTGTTGCTGGGATCCTAGTGCAGACCTGAAAATTGGGAGGGTTTTGTTTAATTCCTTCCCCTCCTGCCCCCACCCCACCCCTACAAAAAATAAAACCTCTGCAGGTGGAACCTGCGTATTTCATGTGCATCTCCAACAGGAAACTGGAGTGGGCTCCATGAAGCTGGTTGTATCCCAGTTGCTCATGAACACTTCTTCATTGACTAAGGAAAATTGGAGAGGTGAGGGGTGGGAGGGAGCCAAGCCTCATGCCCAGATTTCCTGCCATCCCCAGGAGAGGGTTTGCTCCTCTGCCTCTCCCTTTTTTTTTTTTTTTTTCTTTTTCTTGGTTCACACAGCAGAGGGGTTTTAAGCCTTAATGTATGTTGGGGCAATGGACTTGTCTGTCTCTCAGCACCCTTTTTTGGCATGCTGCTGATGCTAAAACACCAGCTGCCATCCCAAGGAGTGCTCGCAAGGCATTAAAGCCCAGCAGCACTGCCCAGAGTTGTGCTGTTATCGATTTTTTCTGGGGTTTTGGCTTTTTACTTTTTTTTTTCTTTTGACTGTAACTTCCTGCTGTTCTGTGTCCTGTACAAATACATCTTGTAGGGCTCTCCCCCTTCTAAAGAGCTTACAGCCTGAACAGCAAACAGAAGCATTAACAGCTTTTGTTTAAACAGTAATGCACAAAGCACCAAAAAATAAATGTCCTACCTTCTCAAGGAGGGGGTTCCCAGCATGGGGGGGTGAGGCGTGGGCCACTGCTGCACCAGTTTGCTAGCATTGCTCTGCCAGTGTGGATTTGCTGGTACAATCTCCTGTGGGCTGGCTGCATCCCTGGTGTCCTCACACCACATCTCACCCTCAAGCCCAGCCTCCCACTCTGCCAAATTATTGGGTATTCAAAGCCAAGAGAGCTGCAAAGCAGAGAGACACCTTTGGCCAAGCCGGCCAGCACTGCTGAGGTCCTGCATGCCAGTTCACCAGACCTGATGGGTGATGGGGGCAAGACCAATCACAGTGCACATGATGGAGATCAGAAAGTATGAAGCCAAAGCCATGTGTTTTGGCCCATACTCCTCTAAAAGCAGATGTAACTTTCTGAGTTTGTCATCTCATCCCTTAGTAATTGGTGAAACACTACCCTTCCCCCCTAATGAAGCACCTGGGCTGATGAACAAAGCAAGATGAGGATGAAGATGAGGATGAAGATTCCTGTTTCGAGGACGGCATCATCTCTGCCCCAGGTTATAGCGAGAGATCAGTGCTGCACATGGGTCAGCCTCATGCTGGGGATGCTGCTTTCCCCAGTGACTGCAGAAGGCTCCTCCTCCCCTCCTGGATTTTAGGATGGACTGTCCCTAAGAGCAGTTGAAGTTTAACCTGTCCCTAAAAAGCCTTTTGCTTTGTTTTGTTTTTCGGGATCTCTTTCCTGGCCATGGTGTCCTGCAGCAGTGAGTACCACAAGTACATAGTACACGACAGCAAAAGTACTTTCTTTTTTTTTTCAAGGGTGACAGATGGAAATCCATCTCTCTTCCCTGCTGTTCTTTATGCTGAATACCTCCTCTCTCCATAGTAAGGCTGTCCAAGTCCCTTCACTCTCACTTCTGACTAGGGAAATGAATAACATCTGCTGGTGGGCAGGTTTGGGAGGAATAAGGTCCCTTGATTTCTGGGGTAAAAGGAGAGGAGAAGGAAACCTGGAGGAAGCAGCATGGAAGGCTTTATTCACCATAAGTGATCCCTCAAAATATTTAATTTAGGAGCTGTCTGCTGATGTTTCTAAAACTCACGATTTTCCCTGACTCACCAACGATGGGTAAGACCAAATCTGAGCTCAGCTGAACTCCTACCACAGAGGGATAGTATTAGACCTTTAATATTTTAAATACAATAACAAAACCCACACCTGAAGCGTGACATCCAGAAACAAATCTATCCCTGTTCTGATGAATTATGCTGAAAGAAAACCATCTTCTCCGGCCTCTTCTCCTGCGGGACCTACTAAAAATCTCTTGAACTGAAACTTCTTAAACTAGTGCCCAGATTTCACCTCCTATGGAGTTTTAAACTGGGAAGATGAGGAGCTCCTCCCTGCTCCACAAGCATCGAGACACTCGAGATTTTCATTTTCTTCTCTTCCTACACCTTGGGCAGGACATGTCTTTAAATAGCTTCCCGGTTAATTGTCCTCACAGGCACGCACAATATGTCCAATTTCAATTTATTTGTCTTAAAGTGTCCTGAGTGTTCATGTGAGTAATGTGACTATCCCGATTTTTTCTGTTGTGCGTATGTTTTCAAGTCATTTAATATTCACTGCACCCATATCCTCCCCCTCCAGCTAATGAAGGCTGCCATGTCTATTACAGTTTACACAACTAGGTGGTCGAAAGTCTTTATGTTTAGATTTCTAAGGTTTAAATTAACCACAAAAAATCCAGCCCTGCCCAACCCCCAAAAAGCTCCAAAACACTCCTATCTCACCCCAAACCCCAGAACCCAAACACTGGGGTAAAGAATGGTATTTTTGGAAGGAGACATCCTTCTATGCACCCTCCCACCCCTCCAGTGGGAGCAGGATATTTTGTTGACCACTCACCTTCCAAACAAACCCGGAGAGATGAAAAGACCTGTCTCCCACCACAACCTCCCACCTTCCAAGCCCTCTCTCCAGAAGTGGGCAGCATTTCCTCTTCCGTCCAGAACACAACAAGATGGAGCCTTTGGACCGGTACATAACCCTAGAACGAAGGAAATCAAGTGCCAAGATGAGTTTCTTGGGTGGTTACCCCAGTGTCAAAATATTTATTGATGACCTTGGTCGCTGGCTGGACCTTTGACGAGGTATTTGGGGTCAGGGGGTGCTGCTACAGCTCTGCTAATGAGCACCCTTCCCTGGGCTGCACTGAGTGCCTCCACGAGACGAAAGCCAAGAACAAATAAAGCCACATTAATCCCAGCTCCATTAGAAACGCAGAAAATAAATAAATGCTGTTTTCAAATGTGGAAAAAAGAAAAAATCAATAGGGAAAGAAATATTATTTTTAATCTTCTAAGAGGTTTTTTACAAACAACAGGGAGGGGAAAAATTGAAAGCCATGAAAAAAGACTTGCCAATGTCCTTTTAACCTTTATTTATTATCACTCAGTCCACATCAGCCCCTGACTGCAAGATAATTTGGAATTTCATTTTAATTTCAATGTATCACATAATTCAACACAGCTTTCCATGTTTTTTTTAAATTTTATTTTAGTTTTTTTTTTTGTACTGGAAACGTTAAAAAAAATCTCTATAGGAAATGCATCTAAAAAAAATTAAAAAAACCCAACATAACCCTTCTGCAGCAGTTACTTAATTTATAACATGAAAAGGGTTTGTGCTAAAATATGATAAAAATAAAATCAACAAACTTCAAAAAAGGAATATTCCTTAATAACATGCTTTAGCTTGAAGGGTGCCTGCTCCTCTGCTTTTCTTTAGCTTTGTCTGCTGCTCGCATTAGAGTGGGAGTTATTTTGAGACTGGCTTTTTGGAAGCCTTGTACTGGATGTTGTTCAGATTTGTTTAACGGCATGAGTCTGGCTGTATGAACGGAGGGCTCAGGAGGAGCCTGGGATAGGCTGGTAGTTGAAGGGACAAGCAGAGCTAACCCTGTGAGATGGTGTCCTGTGGAAGATCCCTCTGCTTTTCCCAGCCCAGATCTTGTGTTGCCCCCTCCACATCGCTCAGTTGGAGAGGTCTGACCTTCCCTCCTGGCTCCTCCAAGCAGCTGTGAGATGAGCTGCAAACAGGTTGAGGGTCTCATGGATGTTGTTCCTGTAACCTTCCTCAGCCCCAAGGTCAGGGTCAGGGTCAGCTAGCAGACCACTGCCTAGGAGAGTGACTATGCAAAGCCCTATCTTGACCCATGTCCAAAAAAACTCCATCATAAATCATAAATGGCCCCTTAATGGATGTCTCAGCATTGGGCTCGTTTGTTGTCCCAAAGCTCTCTTGATTGCATAATTTTTCTTGCAAATAGTAACTAATTTGTAAAATAAGTTTTTTTGGGGGCTCTTTTTCCTTTTACTACTTTTTTTTTTTAAAAAAAAAAAAAGAATTCCAGAACATTAATTTACTTAATAGGACCTGGTGCAGATGGTGCATTTTGCCTAGGATCTTGGCACTTGTTGTGGGCAGGAGGAATCTCATATATTCACGTCAGCTTCTCTCCACAGCCGTGTTTATCAGGGGGCTCCTTAAGTGACAGGCACAAAAGGGTTGTTTGTACTCCAAATTGCCTGTTATTACCGAGCACCAAGAGGCATCTCCCAATACTGAGCCTGCAGTGAAGATGTCAGAGACCTGGCAATGAGCAGATAGACAATAAATTGCCTCCGTCCTCACAGTAGCCCCCAGCAGCACTATGAAGGGTGGTGGCTATTCCACCACGACCTGGCTGTGGAAAAAGGCTGTGATGAGGCCCTTCTCCCAAGTAACTGGCAATAGAACAAAAGGAAATGGTCTCAAGTTGCATTAAGGAAGGTTTGGATTGGATATTAGGAAAAGTTTCTTCACTGAAGGAGTAATCAGGCATTGAAATAGGTTGTCCAGAGAGGTGGTGGTGTCACTATCCCTGGAGGGGTTAAAAAATGTGTAGATGTGACACTCTAGGATATAGTTTAGTTGACATTGTGATTGGAATTGATGTTACCAGAGGTCTTTTCCAACCTTAAAGATTATCTAATTCTATCACTAAATGAAATCAGAAGGACACGCAAGAGTTAAAGACCCAAGGATGTGTGCTCCACTCTGGTTAAAACCCAACCATTGTTCACCTCCTGCTACCTTGCCATTCAGGTGTGAGCATCATGTTGCTCACTTCTCCATGCCTCTCCCTTGGCTTTGTAAGGAGCTGGAGGAGCTCTACAGGTGTCTGACTCGGAGCTGGTGCTTGGCCAGACTCTAAGCACCCAAGACATCTGATCATCAAGACTACCAGCTCAGAGATAGTCAGAGGCAAGAGCTGATATCCTGAGGCAGCATTTCTCTCCGCCTTTGCCTTGATCAAAGAGTAGAAGTTGAGGCTAACGGCAGGTGGAGTTTGACAGCAAGAGAGTGAACCTTACCCCAGTGGAGAAGTGGCTGTCTGGGTAATCGACCCAGAAAGCCTCTGAGACATTCAGTTACAGATAGAATGATAGATTTCTGAATGCAAAGGACAGGTAGGTGCAAGACCCCATAAAAGCTCTTGATGGCCCTCAGGGTCTCCAGCTCCCTGCTAGGTGAAACCATCACCACCAAAGAACCAAGCACTGTAGGTCCTGTCCCCAGGGCTGAGTAAATTTTTTTTTCTGCTATAAAAATAAAATACTGCCCTTCTCTTTCCGTAAAACCACTGGTGCTGATGGGTGTCAATAGGCTTAATCTCTCTTCTCTAGCACATGTGCATTTCTTTGCTAGTCTTGAAAATATTAATGAGAAGACAGACCTGGGCAGCCAGTAATGTAAAGCGGCACAAAATAGGAAAGACTCTGAAGGATCTGTGATCCTGAGCCCTGCTGGCTGCGTGTCTCAGGCAGATGATGTGCCTGGGAGGAGGGTGGTCTCATTTCTGCACAGCCCCAAGCCTCTTGTCATGTCTAAATAAAGAACAGCAGCACCTAGACCTGCAAGGGCTGAAGTTACTGATTTCTGAGACAGAAACATTGCTTCTTGAATAAGCATAACTTTCCATGAGCAAATCCCCCTTTTAACATTAAAAACCAGCAGGAAAATAGGTTTTGTAGGTATAAACCAAAATACTCTCAGTGCTCAGGTATTCATGGTGCCCCCATGAGTGAAACAATAAAGGTCCACAAAACCTGGACTTTTTCTTAATTTATCTGCATTATTTTATTTTATTTTATTTTATTTTATTTTATTTTATTTTATTTTATTTTATTTTATTTTATTTTATTTTATTTTATTTTATTTTTTGTGGTTTTTATTTTGTAATTGCTTGGTCAGGGGAAATGTTTTGTTGTTAGAGGGGTCTGTAAAATTAAGAAGAACGGTTTTCAGCTCAAGAGCCATTACACTTCGGGCCGATCAACCTGCACCAACTCCAGCAGAGACGGCAATTTCACGCAATTACTATACGCTATGACACGTGAGCACGAGCCACCAGTCTGGGAGCAGAACAGCAAACTCATCATGCCCTATTTAGCAAAATGTTCACTGCCAACGTGAAATTCTGACCCTTACATTTTATTAAAAGGATTATCTCTTAAAGCAAACTATTTCGGTCCCTTAGCTAGCTCCTTTCTGAGAAAACTTCCACGACAATTTTCAGGACCGTAGCAGGGTCAAGATGAAACAGTTCTGCCCTTTCTATCTTGTTTCTTCTGGCTCTCTCCAAACACGCTCAGATCCTTTTCTTCCTCCAGTGTGTCCCACCTCGTGGAGTAAACCTCGATTTGCAGAGGAAGCATCCTTTCCTACCCTTGGCTCCTCAGCAAACGCACACAAGTTAAATGGGTTTCTGAAGGGCCGGCTCTTCTGCTGGTGGAAATGGACTCAAGCAAAGAGCTGGAAGGTCTCCACCAGACAGAAGATGCCACCACTAGGAACCTGCATAGACTGGAAAAGTGTCTTCAAGGACAGAGGTGCTGTAAAGGCAATTTTACCCCGGATCACTTTAGCATCCATTCCAGTTAACCATAAAAATATCCCGCTTCTATTGTATGGGATTGCATATGTATGTCGCAAGGAAAGGGGGGGTGGTGGTGGGCCACATGTTGTGGTGGATTTCATAGAACAGCTTTGTGTCAAATGAATAGGTAGGTTTATTATAGACTTCCCTTGCTCCAAGCTTCAGATGAGAGAAATCCTATAATCCCACCCTGCTTTAATACTGGATTAATGTGGATTTGTTAATAAAATGCTAGTGAAATTGAGAATAATTTGTAATTAACTCAAACTTCTACTCCCAGCATCATTTTGAATATTTTTAAATAGAGATGAGGAACGGCTTCCATGGCCGCACATGCTCCAGTGGAGCAGAGCGCAGGAGTCCTAGTGAAGAATAAAAACCCACCCAAAATCACTTCAGCAGAGCAGTTGGAGTTCATGGCATAAGGCCACGCTGAAGTACCAGCTACAGCTCTGCGGACCTGGGGTAACAGACATTTCTATCATCGGAACCCTGTTCAGATTCAAGAAGCCGACATGCCTGAGGATAAAAATCACACAGTTTCACCCCAAAACAAGCGCGTGAGCAGATAGGTGCTGCAGCCAGCAAATACGACATGAACAATCCGAAACTACTTGGCAGGCACAGCAGATTTACAATTGCAGTGCCAATACTGCCCAGTGCTGCCTCTTCAATGGCACGAAGGGACCACACATTGTGTACACGGGTTTCAGGCAAGATGCCTTCCACGGACATCGGAGATTTGGCCTACCGGAACAGAGCGGTAGCCACCCATCTCCAAATTCTGCCTCCCACGGTCGTTAGAAGGTGAACTAAACCGTCTAATTTTTTCAGAGATAACTGTGCTGTGCTCTGCTCTGGGGCAGAATGGTGGGGAGTGAGACATGGCAAAACCAAATTTACCCTTAGTAGTTTCCGTGCAGGTTTGGGTTATTGGTAAATACACACCAGCTCTGTGGTATAGGATTGCATGCACACGTTCTCTGAGGGAGATCTGGGTCTGGGGCACTGAAGGGGGTGGGATGGTCTTCCAGAAGCTGTTTTGCCTTTATCCTGGCAAGGAGAAGGTGCCACCTATTTTTTCCATGGCAAAACTGACTCCTGTGAATATCTCCCGCTGCGACAGGGAGTCAGACAAATCCAGCGTGAGTGACGCCTGTCTGCAACGCTGTACACAAGGGAGGCTGCTTCAGAGAGAAATAGAGAAAAATCCTCCCGCCCGACAAACCCGACCAGCGCAGTGGGTCACAGTCTGTGGTGTTACCCATCACTATCACTTGTTTCAGCCTGTCTTTCACCACTTCACCTGGCTGTTATCATTGCCTGCCCTCGGATGCCGAGCAGCACTGAGCAGCTCTTCTCAAACTTCCCAATCATCGATCCTCAGCACAGCCCTCCCCTCGGATCAGACTCACTTACAGCTGGGGTCATCGGTCAAAAAAGCCCAGGAGAGCAGCATCTGTCCTTCATTTTCCTCAGCTTTGGGAACAGCTGGCTGCCAACAGTGGATAACAAAAATAAAGATGAATTTTTACAGCTTCTTCTGTCCTTGAGGGTAAGTTTTTTAAAGGGCTCATAACCTGTAGTTAAGACCTGGTATTCAAGAAAGGATTTGTTTCAGCTTTGGCTCCATCAATCTATTTCTTCCCTGGCTCTTTCTCAGTCCAGAGACATTATGTATCCTTGCATAACTGTTTTGATGGGAATGCTATGCAGAACAAAGTTCAGCAACTCACCACAGCTGATTATATCCACTGGGTTTATAAACCTCCTGGCCAGTTGCTCTGCAGTTTTGTGTACTGCCTCACCCAACCATTATGACTCTAATCTGCCCAGCTGCCATGTCAGGAGGTTTGCTCCTCAATTAGGGGACAATCTGCTCAACCTGTTTGGGCTCTGTTTCAGCTATGAGCCTGATGAGGTGTCCTCAACCACTTGGACCTCAGATTGGTAAGGAAGTAGAATCAGAGTATGCATTAGGTTGGAAGGGACCTTCCAACGCCATCTAGTCGCACCCTGCAGTGAGCAGGGACATCTTCACTAGATCAAGTTGCTCAGAGCCCCATCAAGCCTGACCTTGAACGTCTCCAGGGATGGGGCCTCCACCACCTCTCTGGGCAACCTGGGCCTGTGATCTACCACACTCAGAATGAAGAATCTTTTCATAATACCCAACCTAAATCTCCCCTTTTTCTAGTTTAAAACCATCCCCCCTTGTCCTATCTCTACGTGCCACTGTGAACATTTCTTCCCCAGCTTTCTTACAGGCACCTCTCAAGGACTGGAAGGCCACTATAAGGTCCTCCCCAGAGCCTTCTCTTCTCCAGGCTGAACAAACCCAATTCTCTCTAAGCCTGTCCTCATAGGAGAGGTGCTCCACCTATGGATCATTTCTGTGGCCTCCTCTGGACCCATTCCAAGAGATCCATGTCCTTCTTTGCTGAGGGTTCCAGAGCTAGCTGCTAGCTAGCTGTAGAAGACTGTGTCCAAAAGGACAATGCCTAACCATTACACACCATGCACAAGTCTGTTCAGATGCCTCCATCATTCAGAGGTCTTCTATTCTTTCCCTGACATTCATCAATAGTGTCAAAAGTTGATTTTAATTTTTTTTTTAATATATGGAAATAAGCTGCCTTGCAAATGGCTACCCTGTCCTCAGGCTTGTGCACCCCTCCAGGAAAGTAAGTGGTAGTTCAGTTACCCCAAGCCCTGACTCATATCCCTCCCTCCCCAGGCTCACCAGGACAACCTGCTCTCCTGACCATTGCTTTGGCAGTGTGTTTCCTCCACAACTCAGTCGCAATCCTCCTCTCCTCCCACCAGCTCTTTGAAATGTCCCAGAGTTTTTTTTAATTTTGGACCTTGGCAGGACCTGAAGCAAACAGAAATTGTTCTGTTGAGTACTGCAGACCTCTCCCATCCCCAGGAGAACTCGAAAACAAATTCCTCTGCACCTAGCATCTGATCTCCGCTTTCATTTCTGTCTCTGGCCACTCATTGTGCACAGAGGTTAGATGAGGTATTTATGTCTCCCGAGTCTATCTATAATCTAACCATTTAGTTTGGATCATTCTTACTTGCACCTTTGTTGTCTGTGTTCTTTGTACCTTTGTTGTATGATCGGTTGGGGATTTTTTTCCCCCCTTTTCCCTTCTGGCCTTCAGACAGTTGGTCTTTGTCTAAGACTACTGTTTTGAAAGGGATGGAGTTTGGATGGTATCATAAGAGTGTCAGAAGTGTTTCCTCTTGAATAGAGGCAACTTTGTACAGAGAGATCTCATAACCTTTTATTAGACTAGTTGGTACAGCTGGAAGAAATGGACAACTATTCAGGTATAGGAGCCCTTTTGTGGCCCCCCCTCCACACCCCACCCCACCCCTAATTCACATTCTCCTTAAAACACTTTGCTTGAAACAGGTAGCAGACCATTTACACAAAACACCCTTTGGGAAGGGAGACAGACCCTCACACCACTCACTGAGACAATTTCCAGGTCAAAAGCTTAGTTTCCATCCTGGCCTCGGGGTGAAAACAAAGATTTGGTTGACTTTGTGTTCTTTAGACACATATGGGTTATGAAAGAGGTGACCTTCTGCAGGAACACAAGGTGCTTTCCACACTGCCCTGTTTAACAGTGATGTCAATTAATGACTTAGTGAGTCTTAATAAGCCTCATAAAACTCACCAGAAATTTTGCAGAAAGTGATGTCTCTGACATATGAAATGTTAGAGCAGGGTCTAGAGATGGACTCTCTGGCCACCAAGTTAGTCAGAAACAAGGGGGCTGGCTTGTTCTTTTAATCACAGAATCATAGAATCCTTTGGGTTGGAAGAGACCTTTAGGAGCATAGAGTCCAACCACAGCCTAACCCTGCCTAGTACACCCCTAGACAATGTCCTTGAGCACCTCCTCTATTTGCCTTTTAAATCCCTCCAGGGATGGTGACTCCACCACTGCCCTGGGCAGCCTGTTCCAATGCCTGACAACCTTTTCAGGACAGAAATTCTTCCTGATGTCCAACCTCAATCTCCCCTGGGGCAGTTTGTGACCATTTCCTCACATCCCTTAGTCTCATCTGGACCATTTCCTTTATCCCTTGTTACCTGAGAGAAGAGACTGACCCCACCTTTCTGCACCCTCTTTGCAAGTACTTGTAGAGAGGTCTCCCCTCAGCCTGCTTTTCTCCAGACTCAAAAGCCCCAGCTCCCTCAGCCGCTCCTCAGAGGACTTGTGCTCCAGACCCTGCCCCAGCTCTGTCACCCTCCTCTGGACATGCTCCAAAGAGCAGAAGGGGTACCTGGTACTGCCAGGTGAGATCATAGAATCATAGAATCATAGAATTTTAAGGCTGGAAATGACCCCTAAGATCATCTGGTCCAACCATTAACCCACCGCCACCAAGTCTACCCTTAGACCATATCCTCAAGCACTGCATCTACCCGTCTGTTAAACACCTCAAGAGATGGGGACTCAACCACCTCCCTGGGTAGACTGTTCCAGTGCTTGATGACTCTCTCAGTAAAGAAGTTCTTTCTAATATCCAACCTAAATTTTCCCTGGCGCAGCTTGAGGCCATTACCTCGAGTTCTGTCGCCTGTTACTGGGGAGAAAAGACCAACCCCCACCTCACTGCAACCTCCTTTCAGGTAGTTGTAGAGAGCAATAAGGTCTCCCCTCAGTCTCCTCTTTTCCAAACTAAACAACCTCAGCTCCCTCAGCCGCTCCTTGTAGGGCCTGTTCTCCAGTCCCTTCACCATCCTCGTTGCCCTTCTCTGGACACGCTCCAGAACCTCAACATCCTTCTTGAAGTGAGGGGCCCAAAACTGAACACAATACTCGAGGTGAGGCCAGTGCAGAATACAGGGGGATTATCACCTCCCTGGTCCTGCTGGCCACACCGTTCCAGATACAAGCCAGGATGTGAGACCCTGTCCACAGGGAAGGGTGTATGAAGAAAAAGAAGTGCAACACAGATGCAGAGGTGATGAAAATACTGACATGGACACCTGGATAGTGTGAAGAGGCTTCCTCTGAGTCAAACATCCTCAAGGGAATCAAAGGGTGAGGAGTCCCGTGAGACCGCCTCCTTTATAGTTGAACCCAGGACCAGATAAAGGACCTCACATGTCTTAAAATGATTGATTCTGAATCCCAAATACCACTCAGTACTCCAAGTCCTTGGAGAATGCCCTGCATCCCTATGGTGTTTGTTCTCCTACTTGCCGCTCACCTTCGAGTCCTGTGTGGATCCGAAGGAAAACCAGTGCGGGCTGAGCTCACAAAAGCTCTGCAAACCAGGAAAAGGCAAATTATTTTCTATATCTCTATCATGGCTTCTCTTATTCATGCTGTCTCTAAATTATGCAGCCATGATCTTTCTAATCTCTCTTTGCATGGTCGTCTTTCCATGCCCTTAATAATTTCCTTTGCCCTCCCCTAGACCTTTCCCGTGTCTGCATTTCGAGGCAGGGAGGCCGGAATAGAAAAATGTTTTTCTGGGTGAAGGTATATCATGCAGTTCTGTAATTCCATTACAGCATTTTCAGTGTCATTCCCTCCCTTTTTAATATGGACTGGCATTTTCTTGGTTTTCTGGATCATCAATGCATTTTGAGACTGTGCTGAAATCCTGACAAAGACAACTGGAGTTTGTACCAACAAAACTTGCGATTTTTTTCTCATTTGCCTTCTCCTTTTCGCTCCCCCCACCTCCCACCCCAGCTCTTATCCCCAGGTGCCTCACTTGAGACAACCTGCTTGGGTCCCAATTTCCAAAAAGCTAATTCCCAGTGCTTGAAAAGACAGGTCCTTTCACAATGATTCATCCTGAGCTCTCTGCCATGGGATGAGAAGGACAAACACTTTTGGGCAGTTTTCCTTCTCTCACTCTCCAATAAACTATGTTTGCGCTGAGATTTTTGGAGGGGAGTTAAAGTTGTAACCACCCTAATTTTTTTTGGCATTCCTTCAACTGCCTGGGGCTTACTTCCAAAGATATTTGGAGAAGGTTTCTCAGGCTGGTGAAACAGGTATGTGAAAAGCCAAATTACATTAAGAAAACCCTCTGTTCTAAACCAATCTCTCCCCTAATGTCAATATAAACTGAGTCATTCCCATTTTATAGCAGCCTAAGGAAAGTCTCTTTCCTGAAGGAAGTGTGCAGGGAAGGAATCATGTCTCATGGGAGGCTTGCTTAACTTTTAAAGTTATCTTCTCTCCTTCTCCAGGACAGAAAAGGAAAGAGAAAATGAGGTCCAGGACTCATTAGCAGTTAGTAGTTCTCATGACCTTAATCTTGCCACAGTTAAGAACAGAGGCCCACAGAAGAGTTTCAGATGACTACAAGACAACTCAATCAAATTTGTGTTCTTCAAAAAAAAAAAGGTTCTCTGTGTCTTGAGTTTAGGAGCTGACATCTCCTGCACCAGCAGATGTTGGAGGGGATTCCCAGTGCTATTTGTGAAGGTATAAGAACACAAATAAAATCACAGAGACTGAAAACAATGAAAAGGACCATGTAAGAAATGCATTCCTTACATTTTGACACAGCTGAGCTTCATTTCCATATGCTGGAGTCTAAGAACTTGAAAAATGCTGGCGTGAGAAAAAGCGTCAGTTTGGAGGTGTGGGCAGGACACCTCAGTGGGGACCTTCCAGGTCTTACAAGGACTTTTTAGGAGCACTTCATCTGTCCCATTGACTGTTGTGTCAAAGGCTGAGCCTATGAGCAAACAATGTCTGTTTCTCCTGGATCAAGAGATTCAACATTCAATTAGTCAGAGTTCCCAAGAGTGTTTGACCGCGGTCTGTGATGCTGCAGGAGGACTCCTTAGGACCTTAGATCAGACCATCAGCATGATCAATTAACGCTAACGCTACTGGCCTTGTTAATTGTGATGAAGCTTCCCAAGGGGAAGGGGACTAAATGAGCAACACATATCAAAGAGTAACTGAAAAGCCATTATGTGTTATTGTCTCTGTTGATTTGAGGGGGATGTGATGAACTAGATACTAATTACATTAAAAAAAACTTTATTCTAAACCAATCTCTTCTCTAATTAACTTCAAAACAAACTGACTCCTTCCCATTTTATAGCAGAATAAGAAAAATATTAGTTGCTGAAGGCAATGCATGCAGGGCAGCTCTGGGATGTGTGGTATTAATATGTCTTGACCATGGAGACGGAGGTTTCCAGTCCTGAAGCACAGAGGCAGGTAAGCATCGGGGTCTCTCGGTAACGGTTTGTTGTGCCCTGTGTCTTTTCACACCACCACGCAGCTGCACGCGGCCGCATCCTTGTGCGTGCAGCCATAGGCGCAGTCACACGCCTGCGCGTTGCACAAAGCAATTTTTCCCCAGCATCAGGAAAGTTCCCTTTTCCACTTAAATGGCTTTTTTTTTCCTTCTTTTTTTTCCCCTCCCTGATTCATTTTTACTTTATTTTATTTTATTTATTTATTTATTTCTCTTCTGTATCCTTTTCAATCTGGAAAGTGACTTGGCCTCTCTTCCCCCCATCTATTTTCCTCCTGCCACTATTCAGTTTAGGCATGAAACACAGAACTAGATTGAAAGCATTCAATGGCCATTCAATCGGAGAAGAAAAGAGCCCCTCAGAGCTTTATTAGATATGAAGATCCACAATAAAAATCAATTTCTGCCTCTTTATGCAGTTTAAATGACAAAGCACCCACCCATTCTGCAGCCATTGTGCCTGGGAAATGTAATTCAGCGCCGGAGCTGGGACCAGAACACCACGGACTCGCTGACCTGCACCGGCAGATTCCAATATGATACAGACCTTCGCAGATAATGACAGCCACTTCATCTCACCGCGGGAAAAGGGGAAAAAAAAAGGAAAAAAAAAAGAAGTTATCTGATATCTTTGAGGGTTAAAAGGCTATGTGGGCAGCATTTTTAATAGTGCTCCAAATCAGCATCTTAAAAATACCTCTACTTTTTTTTTTTCCCTGACACCCCATCTCTTCCCACTTTTTCCACTGTGGCGGTCCCTGTTGGTAAACTCCAGACGTAGTTTTTGTACCAGTTTTACTCTTTGGGAATGATTCCTTCCTGGCTGCTTTGCTAGAAGTGATTGAATTAGAGAGGAAACTTGATGACTGCAAGCGTTCAGTCAATCTGCGTGACACATAGGAATTTGTTTAGGGAGTGTCTGCTCCGGTGCTCTGGGCAAGCGAGGGTTATGCTGTGGGGTGAAGCTTTCAGGTCTGGATGCTGGGATGCTCTGGTCATCTCTGAGCTTTGCCAGGGAGTGAGCGGCATCAGGGCTGTCATACCCACAGTTTGCCTTGAATCACTGTTACAACCAGCTCTTTCCCCATGTTGAAGGTTAGTTTTTGTTGGACCTTCACTAAACTCTTGGCCTGTGTCAAACAGCAATGAGTTCGTTGGGCAAGCAATGAGCTTCCATGCACGTGCTTTTTGCATTGCTTTTGCATCACTTTTCTTCTGTCGTTATGCTACAGAAAAGGGACAGCAGAGTGGCCGCATCGAGCTTCACTGCCATGTGAATTCTATGGTCTCCATTAGATTTACTGATGCAGATTTTTATTTTCTTTTACCAGTGATTATGCTGACTCCATACAAGAATTGCAACTCACATGCTGCAGAAGCCACGTTCATTTTGTCAAAAAATTAAATTAAGGAACACACAGAAGGAAAAATTGAAGTGATTAAAATCCTGGGAACTTCCCACTTTTGCATTTGGAGAAGGAAATCCTTCTTCTTTATGTCCCCAAACCACTTTTTTTCCCCACATTACAAAAATTCCCTTGGGAATAATGGCACTGAGTGATATCATAGCAGAAGAGAATCCTTTGGTCTATCTGAGATGAACCTGAACCTGTCAGTGACTAACTCTGAAACCTCGTAGGGCTTCTACTTGTTTGAAACAGGGAGATGCTGAAGTAGAACTTCAGTTGGCCTCTGCAGAATGACTGTTCCCATCCTCCGTCACACACATCTTCCAGTATTTCCATCTGGAACTCCTCTCTGGGAAGCACAGAGTGTATTTCAAGTGTGTTGTAATTCTTGCTATTCCCCCTCAGCCTTGTGTCAGCTTTACCTTAATGAAGATGTGCTGTGTGCCTCTTGCAAAGCTTTTTGGGATACCTCTGGATAGAAGTTTGAGCAGGAGGGCTGTGATCAGTGGAAACTAAGGTTTTTACAGTATAGTTTTATTTTTAAAATCTTGTTTTAAAATAGGATGGCTCTAAGACTTCTCTCCTTGGAAGAGCATCTGTGTGTGCTTCCCAGGGAGCTCTGGCCTTCCCAGCTGTGGATGGACCTGACAGTTGCCCTGGAAACTTGCCATGTAGTACACATGTAACTTCCTGAATAAAGGCTGCAGGCTTCGCACAGAATGAAGGGAAGTCCCCCAGCTTGGCAAGGAGAGGTGCCACCAGATGCAGTGAAAGTCTTCCTCTAGCTGCCAAGGATTACATGTCTTGATGTGACAATGGTTGGAGGTCATCCCAACTCTTCGAGTTCTTTGGAAATGGTGCTGCTGTGTGTGCAGTGTGCTCCACAGCCCAGCTACCCAGGGACATCAATGAGATACACATTCACAAGCTCCTCTAGGCATTGGGGAAAGAGAAAACACATCTTATTATTCCATTTAGAAGGGGACCTGGAAATCATTGCAATACTGTAACAGTTATTTGGTGACTGCTAACTCTGGAGACGTTATCTCCTGTAGCTCTCACTGATGCACCACCAGTGGTCAACCCAAAGTGTCTGTGCTGTGAAACTGTTTGAATGGACCCTGAAGAGGAAGCAAGGGGGAAAAGGGACAACAACCAGCATCTGGAAGGAGAGGACAGGTGTGCTGTGTCCTCCCTGTTGTGTATCACCTTAAAGTCCTAGGAGACCTGTCAGGGGCTACACATAAGTAATGCTAGAGCATGTAATTACTAATTGCTTCATCCATGGGTAGGGAGGTGAGAAAAATCATTATGTCTAAGGTGGACATAGAATCATAGAATCAGAGGATGCGATAGGTTGGAAGGGACCTTTAAAGGCCATCTACTCCCACCCCTGCAGTGAGCAGGGACATCTTCACTAGAGCAGGTTGCTCAGAGCTCCATCAAGCCTGACCTTGAGTGTCTCCAGGGATGGGGCCTCCACCACCTCTCTAGGCAACCTGGGCCAGTGATCCAACACCCTCACGAACCACACAAAGTGAGATCCAGCATAACTGAGTGAGAAGGATAACCTTATTAGTGCTAATGAGACTGCTCTTCTTGGAAAGGGTCAGAAAAAGTGTGCATAGGTGCACAGGCATGGCATGGGGAACTGCTGAGCCACAGGATCTGGTGAAATGATGTGGCTGAGTCTCCACTTGGTACAACACACTCAGCACTGTGTGGTATGTCCAGTTGTGACATAAAGGATGAGGACAGAAGATGTCCAAAGATATTATAAATGTGATACAGGACACTTAGACCTGGGTCACAGGCTCATGGCTGGGAAAGGAGGCAAAGACAAGGATGGTGAGGCAGCAACGGGTGTTGTGGTGGGATATATGGGGAGAAGAAACTGTCTGGTGATGGCAATAGTAGCCATGGCAATGTGACACACATATATGAAAACAAATGTGATTTTGGGATGTCTTCAGGAGAGAGGAAAATGCTCATGCTGTTGTGGTTGGGAAAATGGCCAGCTCTTCCAGTCATCTGTATTCACAGAATCACAGACTGGTCTGGGTTGGAAGGGACCCCAAGGATTGAGTTCCAACTCCCCTTCCACAGGCAGAACCACCAACCTCCAGACCTGTATCTAGACAAGGTGGCCCAGGCCCCATCCAACCTGGCCTTGAACACCTCCAGGGTTGGGGCATCCCCTACTTCTCTGGGCAGTCCATTCCAGAACCTTACCACTCTGTTGGGAAAAGATAGGTTCTTTGGGAACCACAATTGGTAAGCATTGGACAGCAAGCAGGGGGACAGAAACACATCCCACAAGTGAGGCAGAATGAGCTTGGTTTTGTTATTGCAATGAAAGGGAAGCTGGGGGAATATGAAGGAAATGTATCAAGGGATTAGACATTAGAGAGAGTGAAGAGTTGCTCCAATCGAAGGGCAGCATTGGCATAAGAGCAAAGTGAGACAAACCAGCCATGAATTAATCTAGGCAGGAAACCAGTGACCACAAGGAGATACACACTCTGGAAAAGCCTCCCAGAAAGGCTGGAAACTCAGGGAAGGCAGGAAAATAAAAAAGAAGATAGAGGAGATTACAAAAGGGGTAGAATGAAGAGTCATATTCCTGTGGCACAAAAAGTCTGTGTAAAGAAAAACACAATGTTTTTTGCTCATACAGACACATGTATGTGTGCCCATACACATATATGTGTATATTTACACACGTACACAGTTCTTGTTCAGATGTGTTATCACCAATATAATCACGGTGAAAGCCCTCATGCACTCCCAGCTCTGGAATGCTACAGTGACAGAAAGCTGGCACCGTGATTTAGGATGGTCCTATTGTTTATTCTCACGTTTGTCATCTGTCACTGGTTCAAAAATCTGCTAGGAACCTACGGCAATCAGTGGCATAACGAGCTGATAGAAACAAACCTCTGGGTAAATGGTGTGCCTGGGAACAATGGTGAGCGCTGGTTTTGGCAGAGATGGAAACCTTTTCTAGTCTCAGCTTGCTCAGAAAAGCCACCAAAGAGGGAAACACCCAGATTTCAAGGAAACACTGTGAGCAAATATCCTGCTCTCCTCCTCCATGGGTTGAGTGGACCGTGAGCCCTCCTTAGCTGCAGCTGGAGAGGAAGGCTTGGGGAGAGCTGCGTTTCGGCATCCCTGACTGGGGAGTGATGGGCAAGACTGGATGCTCAAGGGCAGCACGTACCAGAGAAAAGGTTTGCCTGGAAGCAGCCTGCCTTTGCAGGCAGGTTTCCATGCCCAGCAGAAAAACATCACAAAAGAGCTTGAGCCATTGGCAGTATATTCAGTGCCAGGGGATAAACTGGGGGTGATGAGGGAAATAACACAGGATGGGAACAGCCCATGCATGGCTCTCAAGCAAACTGTGAGAAGACAGGGAAAACATATCCACCGAGTTGCTGAAAGAGTAGCAAAGATATAGCAAATGCTTTGAAGTGAAGGAATGTTTGGTTTATGAAGAAGGCAACCTACTAATTAAGTCACCCTGGGACATTGGAACAGGTTGCCCAGGGAAGTGATGCAGTCACCATCGCTGGAGGGATTTAAAAGTCAAACAGATGAGGTGCTGAAGGACATGATCTAGAGGTGGACTAGGCAGGGTTAGGCTGGGGTTGGACTTGATGAGCCTAAAGGTCTCTTCCAACCCAAAGGATTCTGTGATTCTAATACGTCACAGTGTAAACCTGCAAAGCCTGCCGTGAGGCTGCAGTTAATTGACACTGTCATTAACAGCATGTAAATGTTTAGTCTTCTGTTGTTCACCATCTGACCCTGCACTTAGACATGCCATACAATGACTGTCCAGCACATCCCGGCATCCTCCATTCATGCATCCTCTGTTCCTGTGCTCCTGCCGTGTTTGCCTCAACTTCACCGGTGGACACATTTCAAACCATCTCGTGTTTGTCAGTGTGTAGGACAGCATGCAGCTGGATGTCAGGAATGGTGCAGCATGAAGTAACTTGTTGCACCATGATAACGTGTGAGTGTGTCTGCCCTGTGGGAGAAGAAGGATCTTTGGTACTCGTAACCATGGGGTGGGATCCGGACAAATCACTTCTGCTCTCTAGTGTCAACTAAAGCAACACACACACACACACACACACACACACACACACACACACACACACCAAATGTAAGAACAATTAGCACAGTCTGATGGTGCCACTGCAAAAAGCTGTATAAGGTCTGGTTTCTTGTTACCAGGCCATGGAGGACAAAAGGGCAGTGAAACTGCAGCAGGGTGATCCCATGCAGAAGGGGAGGCATTTTTTTCTAGCTTTGAGGAGCTAGCGGGTGTTGGTAGCTGTGGCAGCAAGGGGTGGTTTGGTGAAGAGCTATGATCAGGACCATGCTGGAAGGCAGTTTGCTCTGGTTCAACCAAATCCACTGCTAGAGAAAGACCCACATCAAATTCTGCTCCCTTCTCTTTGCTGCCCCATGTCCCAGGAGCTGTCTTGTCTCTGCTTGGCTCCCAGTCCTACTCCTCCTCCCAAACCCTCCAGGCTTGGCCCCAGAAATCCCATATACTGTACAACAGGCTCAATCCACCCTGGATCTGTGCCCCTGGCCCCAGCCCAGGACAAGTCATCTGGCAGAGAACCCCAGTAGACAACAGTGATTCAGCCTTATACAAAACAGGAAGAGGCAGAGGAAGCGAGTGAGAGCATCAGGCAAGAACTGCTTCAGGAAAGCATCCACATTGGCTCTAAGTCCCAGGATGGGCATGAAAACCTGATGTGAAACTTTTATCTCTGTAAGATGTGATGTTCTGCTAAGCAATTCCTTAAACTGCAAGCAGGTGCTTGGACAACAGGCAAATGGTGACAATCAACTGTCATTCTCCGCTTAAGAGGATGATGGCAACCTAGTGAGAAAGCAGGAGATGACATGCTCCCTTGGGGCTGAATGGCACCAGACAGGTTGTCTCATTGGCACAGCATGGAGTGGATGGGAGGTGATGCTCTCCTATCTATGGTGCTCTGGAAAAGGTCTGTAGAGAAGGACCACCAAACGTCTAATATGAGGAGTGGGTAAGCCTGTTTTCATAGCAGGCAACTCCACAGGGGTTATGAATATAGAAGTACAGTGCAGGAAGCTCAATGTGTATCAGCACACACTTTGTGGATCAGCATTTACTGGAACACATATTATTCTTCTAGGTCCTAGAAATGACCATTGATATGGTCAAATTAACAGATTTTACAGAATATAACACACACATGAATCTAATTGCACTTGCTTTTCAGGGGGACAGAAGTGCTGGATGAGGCCATAAGACCATGTAAGAAGTTGCAGAACATCTTCAGGCCCATGGGTAATCCAGCGTGATCTTCTCAAACAGCATGTTTATCAAGGACTGCAGTTCTCCCTCAACTTTTGGAGCTCGTCCATAGATGTGGCAGCAGTTTTGTGCAGATGTTTAAAAGAGGATTAGATTGAAATTAGCAGGATGCTTACACTATTGTATTGCAAATTGGTTGAGCCTGGTCCTCATCTGGTGTCCTTGCTATGTGGGCTGAGAGCAGGTCAAGAGCTAGGCTGTGATTACTTGTGACGTCTATTGCAGAACCCAGTGCAGATCCCATCCCAAAATGCAGTGAATTGTGACCAGTGCCTGAGAATTTCTTTCTTTTGAGAAGATTTATAAAGAACTGATGGAACAAACCTTCTTTTCTTCTTCCTGGGGTTTTATCGCTTTATTTTTAGAGGGGGTCTGAAAAATTATAAGGGTTGTTTAATCAAGAAAAGGGAAAAGAAAAAGGCAAGGAATCAGTTTCAAAGAGTAATATCTGCCCATCCTAACCAGGAGAAATTTGAAGACACATTTAAAGCAGGTCACCTTGGCAGGCTGGCTACAGAGATGGGGAGCCCAAAAATATGCAAAGGGATTAAACCAAACACAGAGAAGAAATTGTTGACTTAATCATTCCAAAACTGCAGTTCAAGTGGGAAGACCAAAATAAAAAAAAAAAAAAAGTTGAACAGACTTTGGCTGGGAGGAGGAATGTGAAAGGGCCAGCACCTCCCACTGTGGTGCACCTAGCTCCAGCCATTCCAGATCTTTGTGAGGCAGATTCAACGTCAGCAACACATTTGGTTTTCTACTTACGTAGGCCAAAAATGTGAGAGCTTTTATTTTACAGAAACGTGTGAGTCAGGTTCCGATGTTGCAAAAGGCAAACCTGGTCTGCATTTGAAAAGAACCTGTATGGGAGAGGATGATGAATGCAGGCAGACTGCACTAGTGTTGGGCCGTTTATGCTATTGATGTATGCAGACAATTCAGGAGACTGGTGTCCAGAGGGATTGCTGGGCAGAGGATGCCTCCACCTTTTCCCCAGACCGCTCGCGCAATAGACATCGGGAAGAGGGAAGGCTGGCGATTAAGGCAAAGCCTAGCAAACCTGGGGTACGTGTGAATGCCAGCAGCTGTGGGGACAATGCCGGACAGATATTTGGCTGGTGCAAATCCATCGAGATGGGTTGGCTGATGCTGGCCCTGGATTTACAGAGGAGAATAGCTGGTTGATACCCGAGTGGATTTGCTTGTGCTTTCAAAGACCCATCAGGTGAAAATGGGAGTTAAGCACATAGTTCTCCGGATCTGAAGCCCTTTGTCCCCAGTTTTGGGTTATCCCTTTCTCCAAACCCTGTCTGAGACTTCCCAAAAACCTGACTTCTTGGCCACTGAATGCAGAGACAGATACGGTCTTACCTCCATGAAGTTGAGGCAGAGCAAAACCACCACAGACGTCCCCTCCTCACCCTGTAATGTGCGCATCTTCCATGTGCTTTTCCTCCTGTAAATGAGTTTTCTAATATCATCTGTGTGTCCCTCCCCACCAACTTCCTCCCCCAGGGAAGGGGACATGGGGAAGGGTTTATTTATTTAGACTGCTTTACTGCCTGATCAGAATTACCCGTCTGAGAGGGGGATTTGAATGGCACCTTATCTGGGGCCTTTCTCCCTCTCTTTAATGCTTGAAATCAGAAGCTTTGCTGCCTTTTTTTTTTCTTTAATTACAACGGAAAGAGAAAGGGATTGAATGGTAAAGTTAAAATAAAATTAAAAAAAAACAACTTTAAAAGTACAATGCGAGTGAAAAATGAAGGTTTTACTCTTTGCCTTAAAGTAAAATAGCTTTTATCTTTCCACCACCCCCCACCCCCCACAACAGCCTCCTCTACCTAGATAATGCATTTGGTTAGATTTATTTGCTCAGCCCAGAAAACTTGACACTAAGGGGATTATTTAGTTTTAGATTCGCTGTAGTCCATAGTAATAGCCAACAGGGAAAGGAATGAAGCAGCGATATTAGCAGGAAGATGGGAGGGGAGGGTGGACGGGGNNAGAGGAGAGAGAGAGAAATGAGAAAGGAAAAGGGACAGGCCCTGACTTGCTGTGCACGCGTTTCCATCCAGGTTCAATAGGCAAATAAAACCAGCCCAGGGTCCGTCTGCAGCAATTCTGCCGACCTCTCCGAGCTACCCCATCACGGTCCAAAGGAGACATTGGTTCCACACGTTAAGATGAGGAAGGAGCAAGTCCAAAGGGGAGAAAACGCAGAGTTTGCCCACACAGACTTGGGTGATTTTATACATATCCATGAGAGCACATTTATTCTGTAAAGTGCTTGCATTTCCTTTGTGCACTACCAAGAAGTAGAATGTGCACAGCGTCACATAATATGTCAAACTTTAACAAGCAGAGCAGTTGGTGTCCCAACTTTTGGGAATCGTGTCCCAGATCCACCGGGTGCTGACTCAGTGGAAGGGTGTGGCGGTTGCATGAGTGTTGACTCAGGAATAGGCAGAAGATGACTCTGGGAACATTGTTGATCAGTGGAAGGGAATGCCTAAGAAATCACAAGTGATGGACGTGGTTTTGAAGAGTCTGGAGCAGGCTACCGAGCAGCAGTTGTCCCTTCAGTGTGCAGGTTCTCTCCCTGCCAGTGTTTGCCAGTAACATTCTCAGAGTGTGGCTCACATCCAGGCAGGGATGGAGGGACATCCCACCAGCAGCCTTCCCTCTGAGAATGGGGTAAAGCCAATCTTCTCTGTTCCCACCATGACTGGTTACGACCTTTAAGCCCGTTGGGGCATACTGACCTCAGGAGAGCAGATATGAAATGAAAAGGTTATTATTCCTTGAACATGATGAATGAGCAGGTGAGTAGATGGTCATCCATCTGGTCTATTCCTGAGGACATCAGCAGCAGGTCTGAGCGCTTCCTTGTGTGAACTCAACACGTCCTGTAGGAGGTGTCTGAATGGCTGACAACCCAAACGATCAGATGACCCAATTACTCAGCCTCCTTCCCACTGAAAGAAAACACCAGCACTGTCATGCTCTGAGCTCTGCCACATTTGCTTGCACCATTGCAAAAAGCTGAGAAGTCCCAAGTCAGCAGATCTCAGCTGCTAAAGGATCCACAGGAAGAAAACACATGCTATTTTAGAAGTTATAATGCTCTGAATTTTAAACAAAACATCCAGCGCTGTGGAAGAGACATAAACCTTCACGCTTCAGGGCACAGAAATCTTCCTGTTACTGGGGATTAGCAGGGAAGCGTCCTTGGAGGCAGGTGTTGTGGAGCTGCCAATGAAGAGGCTTCTTGTCCTTTACTCTGTGAGAGCTGGAGAGAAAATGTTGAGTTCTGTTCCATGAGGATTTCTTCACCTTTATTCCACATGAAACAGGGAACTTGCAAATTCTTCATCAGAAGAGAGTCCACCTGTCTCATAAAAGGCACACATGAGAAAGGAGAGGCAACCAGAAAGGGGAAGGGAAATGTAAGTTCAATTGACTAAATCCATGCCAAACAGAAGGAACAGACATAGTCCAGGTGATTGCCTTAATCAATGAGGGATAGGTCAACTGAATCAACTCAAGATGCAAGAATGAATTCATGAGATCACTTCTTCACTATTTCTCCAGCTATGCAGCACTTTGGCTAGTAGACAGTAACCAGCTCGTATCTCCTGGTTTCTAAAGGAGGTGTGTGAAGTGGACTTCATGGGTAGGGAGAAGAAAACTGGGGAGTAGAGTGGGAAGTTACTTTGGGATCTGTGGTCATTGAAGAAGAGATGGAGAAATTTAAGTCCAGGGGAAAACACAATTCATTAATTCTTCCATACTGGGAATAGCTCCCTCCCATGTTGTTAATATGCTCGTAAGAACTTAACAGCTCTTGGGTCAAACTGAACGGAACATCTACTTCCATGAATTTCCAAATATTCCTGCTTTTCCACCCATCACCCTCATCCTTTCTTGTCCCTTCAGTATGTATAGAAGATGCTGTGCAGGTTCGTGACCAGTTAAGGAGAGAAATCTGCTGTAATTATTGGCATCCTCTGCAATTTGCGACTCACCTTGACCTGGTGATGGTAACCAGCCTTATCTGGAGAACAGGAATTTCAGACCTGGTCTGATGAAGTCCTGTGCACAGAAAGAAAGAGGAAAGCAGGAGTGTGACCTCAGCACCCAGTGGTTGCCCGTGACTAGCATAGGCTGAGCCTTCAAGAGTAAGAGAAGTCCTGGTCCACTAGTCCTTTCCTTGAGTAGGAGAGAGAAGGGAGCATCAGCATGGTCTTAGAAAATGCCTGAATCACTTATTTTATTTTATTTTTTTCCTTAGAAGCATCATTTTCATCTTGCCTGGCTTGAGCTTCAGCCAGCTGTTTTTCATCCAGGAGCTTATCTCTGGCAGGCATAGTGACATTGTGTGACAGTGCCTGTTGTGTCTGCTGAGAAGATGTAAAGCTGGGGGCCAGCAGCTGACCCGAAACACAAGAGCCCCTGGTCTTTGTTATCTCCTCCCAGTGCTGAGTTTTGTGCCTATGCTACAAGATTAGCTGTTCTTCCATAACATGCTATTGTGTGCGTGGGGATTGGGTTGTTTCTTATTTCTGGAGCAGTTGTTTTCTGTTCCCAGCTAATGTTGTTCTTTGTTTCAAGCATCTTTTCTCTGTTTCTCAGTACAGCTGTCCTCTGTACAGCCAGCCTTCAATAAAACCCATCTCCAAGCAGGTGATATATTCAGCTACTTTTCACCATGACTGAAGTCTTCTGCGTCTGCATCATGAACTTTTCTCCCTTTCCGCCAAGAGCTGTGCCTGCTCACAATAAATGGTAGCAAACACCTTCTACCATGAAGGAGCACATACAAAACCACAAAGATTTCATGGTCCCAGTCAATCAGAGCTATCATCCACCTTGCCTAGTCTTCTGACTGTGTTAGGGATCTAATGGATCCCTAACAACCCCAGTGGGAATGTGCAACACCTTTAATTCAGCACAATTCTTCAGCTGTAACGTGAAAGTCCCGTTGAAGGGATAGGAACTATGTGTGTCCCTGTGACGGCCAGTAGTGGGAGACACCATGAGAATAAAATTGAGGTCTGGGCTAAGGAAACACTGTGACAGCCAGGCAGGATTGGCAGGTGGTTGGGATGTCATGGAGGGTTCAGAATGGACCACTGCAGAAAGGTACTATCTGTAGCTACATCCATCATCCCAGCCCAGATGACAAGGACAAACCCAGATTGAAGAAAAAAGGATGGGGCATCTGGTTGAAACGTACAAGGAGAGAAAAAGGCAAATCAGTCCCAACCCACAGCCCACAAAAGATATTACACAAACTGTCTGGTGGACCTTCTTTTGCTGTGCCACTGGCATATACTTTTGTCATATACACTTGTCAAAACTATTTGTCTGTCTAGTCTCCAAATGTGGGATGAAGAGACCCAGCACAGGCCTGAGGTGGGAGTCAAGTGCACCTGGCTGTGGAAAACTGGTTGTCTCTCCAAAATGAGGACCACCTCAGAACCCAGACCTGAGTTTTCTCATACTGTTTTAGTTTGAACTCACTGCAGCCGGTGAGTAGAAAAAAAAAAAAAAAGGAGGCACCAGAACAAGATTTCCCTTCCTGGCCTTAGCTCTGGAGTTCTTACCTCACCACAGTTATCCCTCTCTATGAGGACAGAGCAGACTCACTTGGCTCCTAGATTATTTTGGGTTATTTCTTGACAGATTCCATAGACAGGCTTGTCAGTTTCAGCCAGGTTTGGAGCATCCTTGGTACTGAGAGAGGAAAACTTCAGATGGTTCACTTCTCCTCTAAGAAGTGCCTTTTCTCCAAAGGCACCAGTTTACCTTTTCACAATTACCTCCCACTTTTTTTTTTTATTATTTTTTTTATTAGTGAGTTGCTTCAGTTATGTTTTTCTTGATGGGTTTCAATGTGATGGCTTTGAGATGCAATGAAGAATGAATGAGTTGAAAGCAGAAGATGTCGAGCAATGGGTAAATGACGAGGGGAAGGGATTTAATACTCTAAATCACAGGAAATGAAAAACAGCTCCATTCATCTGCAAGCAACAAATAACTTGCACTCCAGCAAGCAGTTTGTCTTGTATTCTGGTTCACACCTGCAGCAGGGGCAAGAAGGGAAAGTACTAAACCCCATTATCCTCAGAGTAAGAGATCAGAGGGAGGCAGAAATTAAACAATTTCCATATAGACGAAGCAGCAGAACACAATTTTGGCACATTTCAACCATCTGCACGAGACTTCAGAGCTCTGAAAAATGCTGTGAAAGCTGTCAGCTGGGCTAGAAAATGCAGAATCTGGTTAGCCAAGAAAGTCTGTGAACAAAGCGATGGGGAAAAGAGTCAAAGGAGGAAGAAATACCCTTTGCTGGACTGGACACCGCGTTGAAATGCTACATGGCAGGAATGAGAAAGCATGAAGGAGATCTGCCAAGGGTGCAGGCTCCAGTAGAGGCAAACACCAGAACCTGTCCCTGAGCTTCAGTAGTGTTCAAGCCATGTTGCCATCAAGATCTGGTTGCAGGCACTTGACTTTACTCAGATAATCTGAGTGGTCTTAATCTGTGCCCAGCATCATTTGGGGTGTGTGTGTGTGGCTTTTTTTTACACCTATCTTGGTTTTCTGAGCACAGGTTTAACCTGATGCTTATATATATATATTATATATATATATATATATATATATA